>CM067299.1:15952871-16422415 GCA_034231615.1 Meghimatium bilineatum
ATATATATATATATATATATATATATATATATTATATATATATATATATATATATATATATATATATATATATATATATATATATGCATATTACTTTACATGGTTCGATGTATCCTTACAATTACTTTGGGTCACACATTTGTATATGTACTTATGCTTGTGTTATGTGTTATAGTAATGCATGTGAATATCTTCATGTGAACGGGTGTTTATGTTGATACATGTATATATCTCTCTGGATGTGAATGTTCATGTTACTGCAAGGTCTTAGAGAAAATGTTTATATGAATACGTGTATATAGTTTTATGTGAGTGCTTGTTTATGTTAATGCATGTATCTGATTTTTTTTGGTCATTATGTACACCTATTCTTGTGTTAACCCTTACTTGTGTGTGGATCCATTCACATGCTTGTGCATTTTGTGTGGTCATCTTTCATATAACTATGTATTAATTATGTTAAAGATATGTATTTGTATATGTAATTTAGAAGTGAGTGTTTGTGTATATATTGGAACGTTTTGTTTTTGGCGCTGTACATCTGCATCATATATGTATCTGTATTTACATGTATGCATTTATACTCGCATGCACTTACATTATACATATATCTCTCTGTGTGTGCGTGTGCGTGCGTGCGTGTGTGCAAATCTATTCCAGAGGCTGTCAACTGCTGATCCCCCCTACACATTTCTATGATCTCTGCGTCTATTGATAGCCCCCCCCCCCTAGCGACCAATTTTCTTTTTTCATATTCTCTTCCATTCCTCGTTTATTGTGATGGGATTTAGTCAATCCTTGAGGTGGAGATGGGACTTAATCAATCCTTGAAGTGTAGATGGGATTTAGTCAATCCTTGAAGTGTAGATGGGATTTAGTCAATCCTTGAAGTATAGATGGGTTTAGTCAATCCTTGAAGTGTAGATGGGATTTAATCAATCCTTGAAGTGGATATGGGATTTAGTCAATCCTTGAAGTGGAGATGGGATTTAGTCAATCTTTGAAGTGGAGATGGGATTTAGTCAATCCTTGAAGTGTAGATGGGATTTAGTCAATCCTTGAAGTGTAGATGGGATTTAGTCATTCCTTGAAGTGGAGATGGGATTTAGTCAATCCTTGAGGTGGAGATGGGATTTAGTCAATCCTTGAAGTGTAGATGGGATTTAGTCAATCCTTGAGGTGGAGATGGGATTTAGTCAATCCTTGAAGTGTAGATGGGATTTAGTCAATCCTTGAGGTGGAGATGGGATTTAGTCAATCCTTGAGGTGGAGATGGGATTTAGTCAATCCAACAGTGGCTGGAAACTAAAATTGCAAACGAGCAGGAGCATAGTCTTGTTCAAGCAAGCACGGGTGCTGAAGTCGGAGATACCAAGCCGATAGGTTGCACCAGTAACTGTGGTATCACGAAACATGCTTTGATAACGTGTCTTCACAACAGTATTGCTTTTGTATCACTCTAACCCTCCATGAAATATAAAAACCAACTCTAACTCACAGAGTCCTTAGTCTCTTCTTATAACAGGCATTGCAGATCACAGTCTTACATTTTTTGTTTCCAATTCTGGCTTAAGCATCACACATGAGAAACGGTGATTCCATCACTAAGACAACCATTCGTGTTTATTCTAGAGAGAAAGAAGACGAAACCCTGACACAAAGATGGAAAAATTGATCAATTTTGTTGTGTCATATTATTTTGTGTAGAACAGGCATGTACATATGAAAGTACGGTTCACAAGTTCAGGGTTTACAAACATATTAATATTTTTTTTAACGTTAGAGCTCTCTCTCTCGCGTACATAAGTGGACTGACCTTTCACTTCACTTTTGAAAATGAACAGATTTCGATTTGTTGTTTCAACTGCAATGACATTATGCAAGTTCCTCACCGTTCCCACACATATTATTTTCCTTCGTGGGTATCTATGTTATTTCTCGCTTTTTACAAATGAATTCAAAGTGTACATTCAAAGTGTACATAGAAAATCTTGGATTGACAACATCAAGGAGTGAACAAAACTTGAATTCTACATAGTGGTCCGCACTGCAGAGGAAAGGTGGAAATTAAGATCGCTGTGTGCTGAACCATCCTCCTCAGTACACTGCGACCATAAGGGTTCTGGAATACACCTACCTACTACAAATAAACAAATTTGCTGCTTTTTTCGTTTCTGTTTCGCCGTTTCTCTCTCCCTATCTTTCTCTCTCGTCTCAGTTCGGTTAAGTAGAATTACCTCTTTATGATGAGGTACGCCACTTTCAACCGCAGATATTAGTCCAATTTAGTTATAGAAAGAAAATCACAGAGTTTTTTAAGGTTATGTTCTTGACGCCATAAAGTTTTAGGGTATGTATCCCTTCAGAGTGCAAAGGTTCATTGCTGCCTAAGACATGGCCTTCGAAAGTGCAATATCAATTGAATTGTGATTTCAGATGCTGGATTCAGACCAATCATATGCTTAAAAATAATTTCTGATGATGTTAGTTCTCAGAATGAATCTTGTCATTTAACCATATATGTAATGGAATAACTAACAATACACGCGAAATATGTATGAAAATATGTATGAAAATATGTATGAAAATATGTATGAAAATATGTATGAAAATATGTATGAAAATATGTATGAAAATATGTATGAAAATCAATGATCTTCTATGCTGATATGTGAAATTATCGCATCTTGTTGATTATAAAATCAAAGGTTCACTTTGCAGAGCAATTTTCGATGATTGCTCTGCAAATAATTTCTCTTTGTTGTTCTTTCATTCTCTCGCCATCTGGTACCCATTTTAATGCGTGTAATGCAAGTATGTTTATATAAATTGTAAACTCATAAGATATATGTGTACATTGTTATTCTTCTTAATAATGTTATAGAAACAGACACCACGTGAGGAATGAAGAGATTGCAAGAACTGTTGTACAGACAATCTCGTCAGGAATGACGAGATTACAAGAACTGTTGGAACGACGCATGTGGTCAAATATATAGAAAAACATAATTAAATGGTTAGGCCACTTAATGAGAATGAACCGATATATGTCATCAGCAAGATCATACAATATGAGAACAGAAACACCACAAGGAAGAGGACGACCAAGACAATGTATATTGAAGAAACTACCAACGTTCTGAGAGGCTGCAGTATTACTGCATACCAAGTGACCAAGCCTGGCATATTCCGAAAACCTATCGTCATTCTCTCCTGCTTTGCTCAAAGGCAGAAGCAGAGAATATATATTTAAAGACAATAATTATAAGAAGCATATTATTGTTTTTGGTGTCTCCTCTTATTTGCTTGTTTAACGTTACTTGACTTATTTCCAGCCAATATTTAAGAACTTTCAAAAACATTTTAAATGAATTTAATTTCTTCTTCAGTGCTTTGTAACTTTCAGCTTTCGAAACCATGTAATACAAATATGATTGTATTTACACACTCGTTATGATACAAATATGATTGTATTTACACACTCGTTATGATACAAATAACATTGTATTTACACACTCGTTATGATATAAATAACATTGTATTTACACACTCGTTATGATATAAATAACATTGTATTTACACACTCGTTATGATATAAATAACATTGTATTTACACACTCGTTATGATACAAATAACATTGTATTTACACACTCGTTATGATACAAATAACATTGTATTTACACACTCGTTATGATATAAATAGCATTGTATTTACACACTCGTTATGATATAAATAACTTTATATTTACACACTCGTTATGATATAAATAACTTTGTATTTACACACTCGTTATGATATAAATAACAATATAATTGGAGTTACACATCCGTTTTGAGTAGGAAAACGATTTTTTAATATTTTGTTTGTGCTACCTTTTTAACTTTCCTACCAGCTTTCCCCTGTTTATTTCACTTGTTTGTTTCCTTGTTAACGTTTGTTTATAAACTCCCGCTGAATTCCTTTTGAAGCTGGACAATGATCCCACAAGATTTCCAGCATGATGTAGTCTAAGGAACGGAAAAGAACTGTTTCCCAGTTTCATTTGCGCCAATGGCTCCATATATCCGATTTCGGCGAACTTTAATCGAGGTAAGTAAATATTAAATATTTTTATTTATTTTATAAAAATATTTTCTAAATACTTTCATTGTAACTTTTTTTGGGTACCACTCAGACACTTTTGCGATCATCTATCCTCATCGATCACCTGTAGCCCACTTAGAAAAGTGACCATCATTTCTGTACACGTTTTTCTGCATGGTTCCTCTTCACTCATTGATCAGCTGTGGCCCACCAGTTGGTCATATATCTCAGCCTGAGAACAACTGGAAGTCTACTTGAAGCAACCAGCTATAGTGAAACAGTGACTCATAATTTTACCTATTCCTCTTACAAAAACGCACATCTTCAATGACTTTGTATTCGGTTCTCGGAAAGTTGTTTTAGAAGCAAGACTGAGAAATTACTACTAATTAGCTGAAACAAGAGTGCTAAGCCGAAAGGCCTAGAATAATGAGTAAAATAACAGCACAAATTACAAACCAACTTTGGATTCACATCATACGGAGAAATCTAGAATCACACGGAGAAATTTAGAATCACACGGAGAAATTTAGAATCACACGGAGAAATCTAGAATCACACGGCGAAATCTAGAATCACACAGAAAAATCTTGAATCACACGGAGAAATATAGAATCACACGGAGATATCTAGAATCACACGGAGAAATCTAGAATCACACGGCGAAATCTAGAATCGAACAGAACATTTTTGAATCACACAGAGAAATATAGAATCACACGGAGAAATCTAGAATCACACGGCGAAATCTAGAATCACACGGAGAAATCTAGAAGCACACGGAAAAATCGAGAATCACACGGAGAATCTAGAATCACAGGGAGAAATCTAGAATCACACGGAGAATCTAGAATCACACGGAGAAATCTAGAAGCACACGGAGAAATCTAGAATCACACGGCGAAATCTAGAATCACACGGAGAAATCTAGAAGCACACGGAGAAATCTAGAATCACACGGAGAATCTAGAATCACACGGAGAAATCTAGAAACACACGGAGAAATCTAGAAGCACACGGAGAAATCTAGAATCACACGGAGAATCTAGAATCACACGGAAAAATCTAGAAGCACACGGAGAAATCTAGAATCACACGAAAGATCGAGAAGAGAGTGAAGGATATTTCCATGTTTTTCATTTTCTGCGTTCGTACTCAAACTCCTGCAGATTAGCCGAATGTAGTACGGAGAAAGAAGTGGGTTGTATCGTGGTTTGCAGCGTAGCTGTGATATTTGATCCTCTTAACGCAACCCATTTCAGCTGTGCTTGAGTCAATTTGACTTCCATAGGATGGGACAGCGAACTTTACCCCACAACTTTCTTAGGGAATGTGCATACATTACATCAACAGTTTTAGTTCTTAACATAGGGAGAGGCTGCTGGAAAAAATTGACGACAACAATACTATTTTTATACACCAATTACATTGTTTAAATTTGAAAAATCTGTCTAAAACTATAAAATATATCGTAATTTTTTTTCATACATTTTCTTTTAAAGTCCTCCTCTTTGGCGGCGTGCTACACGTGGCCCGCCTCTGTGGCGACGTGATACATGTGGTCCGCCTCTGTGAAAACGTGACACACATGGTCCGCCTCTGCCCCTCGTTATACTCATTGCGTGTTGCCACTTTTGAGGTAAGGATCTTAATTTAACCTTATCTATTTTACTTACTACCACACCTTATCCATTTTCGCTCCTCACCTCCTTCCGTGCACTTTCTCTCCTCACTTCTTCTCCCCATACTCTCTTCCTCCCCAATATGCCGCTCCTTATTTACTTCCTCCACTATCTATTCACTACCTCTCCTCCTCTTTCCTCCCTATCAACCACGTTTGTTTCCATGTAAGATTCGTTGTACCGTTGTCTTTCGTTTGTCCTGATGAAGGCTTAATAGTCGAAACGTCGTCTGTCCCTGTATCTCGTTGTTAGGTTGTGTTATGTTTTATTTTGGTAACACATCTACCTATTTTTGTTTATCTTGACATTTGCCTGGTGTTACTCCAGCCACCTGCTTCCTGTTTAGGGTTGTTACCCAACACTGGAACATTTATCCCTCGACGTGATACACGTGGTCCACCTCTATGGAGACGTGACACAGAAGGGCGTCGGTGACGACCAAGGTACAGAATTTGAAACCCGCCTCTTTCATTGCGTATCCGGACCGTTCAGAAAACAATGACAAACTACTGAACATAAATACTGTCAAGAAAATCACTGCATCCAAAAAAATGCTGGATTAATGGCTACACCCTGTATAGGATATGCTACGAAAGTTGTTATTTTTTCTGCTAAGATATTGGGGGGGGGGGTGGGATTGGGGTTTTAACCATTCTGGAGATAATTAAGCAAGTGGTCTCGAGTTGTTGACATGGGGTGGGGAGGGTGTCACTAATTAGCACACACTTCTAGGCGATATCAATGTACAACACCTTAGTCGAAACCTACGACGTACGCGGCAGATAACAGTGTTGCAATTCTTTACTCCTCTCTCGGATCCCGGGCAATACAAGGGTGATGATGTGTAGTGATATATAAGAGACACGCACTCTCGCACAACATCTCGGAAAAAACGTGTGTAGTCGTATGTAATGAAAGCTTAAATTTGCTACATTCCTTCGTTTCGATTGTGAATAGTCGTATGTAATGAAAGCTTACACTTGCTACATTTCTTGGTTTCGATTGTGAGTAGTCGTATGTAATGAAAGCTTACACTTGCTACATTCCTTCGTTTCGATTGTGAGTAGTCGTATGTAATGAAAGCTTACACTTGCTACATTCCTTCGTTTCGATTGTGTGTAGTCGTATGTAATGAAAGCTTACACTTGCTACATTTCTTGGTTTTCTATTGTGTGTAGTCGTATGTAATGAAAGCTTACACTTGCTACATTTCTTGGTTTTCTATTGTGTGTAGTCGTATGTAATGAAAGCTTACACTTGCTACATTTCTAGGTTTTCTATTGTGTGTAGTCGTATGTAATGAAAGCTTACACTTGCTACATTTCTAGGTTTTCTATTGTGTGTAGTCGTATGTAATGAAAGCTTACACTTGCTACATTTCTTGGTTTCGACAATCGCTGAACAACAAGAAGCTTAAACTATCCAAAACTATCCTTCTTTACTGCCGTCACATGTTTCACACACAAAATATTATTCTACACAAATGTAACTCTTCCGCATCTTCTTCTAATAATGATGAAATGCATCAAACCCTACACGACACTTTGTCTGATAATCCATAGCAACTTAAACCTAAACACCGATTTAAATATCTCAGTATATGTTATTTTCTACGCCCCTGATATTATGAATATCTAGAAATATGTTATCTTCTACTCCCCTGATATTATCAATATCTAGAAATATGTTATCTCCTACGCCCCTGATATTATCAATATCTAGAAATATGTTATCTCCTACGCCCCTGATATTATCAATATCTAGAAATATGTTATCTCCTACGCCCCTGATATTATCAATATCTAGGAATATGTAATCTTCTACGCCCATGACATAATCAATGATTGTCTTGGAAATCACACTTTCCCTGACTCAAATTATTTTCCCAACTGATTACTCCTTGCATATGTCCGTAGATACGGGAAAGATGAGTGGGTTTAAGCCCCACCCTCACATAAATAAGAAAATGGAACATAAATTATATAATCAATATAAAAGACTATTCAATTAGTCTACTTCACTTGTTCTAAATTCTCATCAATATAAAATATTGGACCTGCATCTACTAATCTGGTAGTAGATTCAGTACAATATACAAGATGGGAACTGTGACCTAGTCAATGAATGTTTATCTCGTCATATTGAGATAACACTATTTCAAAATGGAAGAATAAACGATGTTGGGAGATGAATAACACACGGTAGTTTCTAGTTAATTTTACGACTGGAGAAGAGAGAAACACGGCAACATACAAATCATGTCAAGTGTGTATGGGACACTTTACTTACAAGTTCTTCAAGTGTTTCCTCGATATGACTGCATGTACTTTACTCAATTAAACAGCGGTGACTCATGCGGTCTTGTTACATAAAGTGTTACAATGACGTCAAAGGTTCAGATAAGGACACTAGATACCAGTTCTATTTAGTAAGAAATATGGGACGTTTCACAAATATAGAGTTTCATTTTCCGTATCTTCCTTTCTCCTTACACATCGCTTTATCCCTGACACTTGTCCATACTTTCTAATTTTTTTCTAAACCGCGATTCTCTATTATTTATTTCTTGCCTATTATTATTTTGTCTTTATTTATCTCTCCCTATCTTTTACTTTATTTGTTTATATCGTTTGTTCATGTGCATATTATCCTGTATATTCTATCCTCTATGCCAGCGGTTCTTAAACTGTAGTCCGCGGTGTACTCTCCCAGGTTACGGGAAGTCTGAAGAAATGTTATGAGCATTAAGATTTTTTTCAGTTAAAAAAAATATACAGGGCTTTGAATGTATTCATGTTTTTCGTAAAAACAAACTTGTGTACAATTATCAATCTCTGCATTCCTTGATATTAAAAATAAGTATAGAAAATATCTGTAAAACTCAGAATATTGATTACAACAGCTATTAACATAGTTTCGGTTATTAACCACGACATAACAGTACTTGTAACTGAAGAACGGCATCACTAATCTCATTCAAGAAAGTCAGCAGTTCAGTTATATTTCTAATCAATTCCATCTTCTAAGACTCATAAGGCAAGATGTACCAAATATCTAAGACTCATAAGACAAGATTACCAGATATATAAGACTCATAAGTCAATATATACCACTAAACATGCATCCACACTCATTCAGTAGTGGGTTAAAATGTTCATATTAGAGCATAGATTACTGAGTACCTGTATGACGGATTCAGGGCGCGACATATAAACAGAGCAAAAATCTGTCTAAAGGAACTGTCGAAGGTGGAAGAAGCAGAGGAGGACAAATAAAGGCATGGATAGACAACATCAAGGAATGGATAGGACAAAATATTTCTACACTCATCCGCATCGCTGAAGATAGAATTCGCTGGAGGACTCTGTGTGCTGAAGCATCCAATGTGGTACCCCTATTACCCGGAAGTGTTACAGGTTTATTGATTGATAGATTGATAAACAGACCTTATCAAAGATTTTTTTCACTCACACGTATCACTGAGGAAAGACATCCATGGAGGATTATGCGTCTACGCATCCAATGTAGTACCTCTAGACCCTGATGGTTTATAACATATAAATATATGCATGTATTTAATTCCACAGGAACATTAGTGGGCACCGCTTCAACCTCACCATGTGAACACTGAACAGTTTTATTATAATGCTATTTGTGTTGAATAACTGATGACACTTTTCTAGATTGTGTAATATATATATATATATATATATATATATATATATATATATATATATATATATAATGAAAATAAATGAAATTGTGGGTCGCGGATGTGAAGGATTCACTCACATTCAACAGTAAGCGACCATTTTTAAAATGATCATTTATTTGAACACTGGTGCACAGAGACGGATATCTACAGAATGCTGTATATGAGCATTGAGGTGCTCTCAAATTAAGAAGAACACATTAAGGAAACCGGACTTGCTGTGTAGACATGTCAAACTGTGAACGAGAATAAGAAGTAGAGGATTATCAATAAATTACCTTGTTTACCTTGAGACAATGGTTACTATCATCAACACAAAGATTATTCACTCCTCGACATGTTCAAATATGCAATATTTTGAAAGTCCTTTGCAGAATAATATATTTAGAATGGGTCCAAGAAAATATAAAGTTTATGAACCGCTGACCGATGCTATTTACCTGCCTGTGTTCTTACTTGCCTGTCTGTTCTATACTCTATGTCAGTAGTTCTCAATGTGGACCATATGGTATATGGGGACTTGAAGGAGGCAAATAGAATATTTTTTTAATGGGGGGGGGGTATACATTTTCGTTTACTGTGTCACAGGAAGATAACGACTTAAACGCTAATCAGCAAGAATTGTCCCAATAAACAAGAGTTACAGCGTTAAATAAGAATTCTCGCGGGGAAAAAACAATAATTATAGCGATAAACATCAAGAATTATAACGATAAAAAACAAGAATTGTCCCAATAAACAAGAAATATAACGATAAGCAACAAGAATTGTCCCAATAAACAAGAATTATAACGATAAACAACAAGAATTGTCCCAATAAACAAGAATTATAACGATAAGCAAGAATTATAGCGATAAATAAGAATTCTAGCTGAAAGAAAACAATTATAGCGATAAAATACAAGAATTATTACGATAATCAACAAGAATATGTGTTCCATTTTTCTGGACTTGGAGGGAAAAGTACTTTCCTGATGTTACCAGCGCTGGGCATACTAAATGACAGTCTATGCATGACCGTCTCAAAAATGACCTTCCAACAGAATTCATTAGGACCCCATTCACTACGTCTTTTATTGTTTGGAATTCGGTTGGTCACTATTTACATACTTGGAATCGCATGCGAAAAAAGCCAAGGTGACTCCAAGTATATTAATAGTGACCAACCGAAAGTCTAACAAGAGCCTACGTCCGGTCACGTGACAATTCTAAATAACAGACATTACTGGAGAAGATTGTAGTCACTCATTAATATGATAAGAACCAGTCTCAATAACGAGTATTTTCAATCTTTCAATCACTAGCGAAAGACATATGATAGTCTGTTTGCGAAGTATCTCAATTCAATATCAGGGCTTGAGACGTTTCAACTTTAAAATCTTGTCTGTAAAATCTCAGCATGGTTTTTACATGATTTATCAATGTTCTCTGTTGTGACGGCAATGTAGATTTGATTCTAACTGTAACTTCAATACTTGACAACTGTAACTTCAATACTTGACAACTGTAACTTCAATACTTGACAACTGTAACTTCAATACTTGACAACTGTAACTTCAATACTTGACAACTGTAACTTCAATACTTGACAACTGTAGCTTCAATACTTGACAACTGTAACTTCAATACTTGACAACTGTAGCTTTAATACTTGACAACTGTAACTTCAATACTTGACAACTGTAGCTTCAATACTTGACAACTGTAACTTCAATACTTGACAACTGTAGCTTCAATACTTGACAACTGTAACTTACGCATACGGTTGCGTCTGTGGGTCTCACCAATGGCTCACTAGACAAACCAACCATGCAACAGAAAACCTTAGTAGACGACATGCCTTAATATTGAGTTTATCTTATTATAGAAGCTTCATGGCATGTCATCTAGACAATCACGTAGTCGTAACCTTCGATAACAGTTACCATGTTGTTCCGACAGGCCGACGATGTGCTTGAACTAGTTACGGGCACGGCGTAGGTGGGCGGAACATCAAAGAAACCTGTCGCAAGGGTCAGAGTTGTGCCCTGATGTCGACGTCTGTTTCGGCGGCATTAGACTCGAAACACTATCGAATCGAATGGCTGCTGGAACAGAGGGCGGAGCACAAATGGGAATGCCCCACGTGCTGTGAGGCCAGTTTCTAATGAAGATCAAGACAAGACAACTGTAGATTCAATACTTGACACATGTTACATGATTTATAAGTGTTCTCTGCTGTGACGGCAATGTATATTTGATTCTAATTGTAACTTCAATACTTGACACTGAATACATCAAAGACAATTTCAAGTCTTGGGAAGTAATGAGAAAAGTAATATGCAAAACAGCGGGGGAAAATAATGGCTAGAAACAAAACGCAGAGAAATAGAGATGTTAGTACAACAGAAGACAAAAGAAATGCATAAGGGGATGACAGATCACAAATATTAAAAATACTATAAATGAAAATCTTAGCATTTCAGCTGTTTCTCGACGCAGGTAAATGTTAACATATGTCTCTAATTCAATGACAAGGATTTACTAATTCAATGACAAGGATTCTCTAATTCGATGGCAACGATTATCTAATTCAATAGCAATGATTCTCTAATTCTTTGGCAATGATTCTCAAATTAACAAATACAGATTCCCAATTTGACTGGAAAAGGTTTTCAAACTGGTGAAAGTAAGGCGACGAAAATATGAGTTATAAATCAGCATCATCTCACAGGTTTTACCATAAGTGTTCAGCTGTCTAGTTGATCAGTGGTTGACTAGAAACATGAGTGTTCAGCTGTCTAGTTGGTCAGTGGTTGACTAGAAACATGAGTGTTCAGCTGTCTAGTTGGTCAGTGGTTGACTAGAAACATGAGTGTTCAGCTGTCTAGTCAGTGGTTGACTAGAAACATGAGTGTTCATCTGTCTAGTCAGTGGTTGACTAGAAACATGAGTGTTCATCTGTCTAGTCAGTGATTGACTAGAAACGTAAGTGTTCAGCTGTCTAGTCAGTGGTTGACTAGAAACATGAGTGTTCATCTGTCTAGTCAGTGATTGACTAGAAACATGAGTGTTCAGCTGTCTAGTCAGTGGTTGACTAGAAACATGAGTGTTCAGCTGTCTAGTCAGTAGTTGACTAGAAACATGAGTGTTCAGCTGTCTAGTAAGTGGTTGACTAGAAACATGAGTGTTCAGCTGTCTAGTCAGTAGTTGACTAGAAACATGAGTGTTCAGCTGTCTAGTTGATCAGTGGTTGACTAGAAACATGAGTGTTCAGCTGTCTAGTAAGTGGTTGACTAGAAACATGAGTGTTCAGCTGTCTAGTTGATCAGTAGTTGACTAGAAACATGAGTGTTCAGCTGTCTAGTAAGTGGTTGACTAGAAACATGAGTGTTCAGCTGTCTAGTCAGTAGTTGACCAGAAACATGAGTGTTCAGCTGTCTAGTAAGTGGTTGACCAGAAACATGAGTGTTCAGCTGTCTAGTCAGTAGTTGACTAGAAACATGAGTGTTCAGCTGTCTAGTCAGTAGTTGACTAGAAACATGAGTGTTCAGCTGTCTAGTAAGTGGTTGACTAGAAACATGAGTGTTCAGCTGTCTAGTCAGTAGTTGACTAGAAACATGAGTGTTCAGCTGTCTAGTCAGTGGTTGACTAGAAACATGAGTGTTCAGCTGTCTAGTTGATCAGTGGTTGACTAGAAACATGAGTGTTCAGCTGTCTAGTAAGTGGTTGACTAGAAACATGAGTGTTCAGCTGTCTAGTCAGTAGTTGACTAGAAACATGAGTGTTCAGCTGTCTAGTAAGTGGTTGACCAGAAACATGAGTGTTCAGCTGTCTAGTCAGTGGTTGACTAGAAACATGAGTGTTCAGCTGTCTAGTCAGTGGTTGACTAGAAACATGAGTGTTCAGCAGTCTAGTTGATCAGTGGTTGACTAGAAACATGAGTGTTCAGCTGTCTAGTCAGTGGTTGACTAGAAACATGAGTGTTCAGCTGTCTAGTTGATCAGTGGTTGACTAGAAACATGAGTATTCAGCTGTCTAGTTGATCAGTGGTTGACTAGAAACATGAGTGTTCAGCTGTCTAGTTGATCAGTGGTTGACTAGAAACATGAGTGTTCAGCTGTCTAGTCAGTAGTTGACTAGAAACATGAGTGTTCAGCTGTCTAGTCAGTAGTTGACTAGAAACATGAGTGTTCAGCTGTCTAGTCAGTAGTTGACTAGAAACATGAGTGTTCAGCTGTCTAGTCAGTAGTTGACTAGAAACATGAGTGTTCAGCTGTCTAGTCAGTAGTTGACTAGAAACATGAGTGTTCAGCTGTCTAGTCAGTGGTTGACTAGAAACATGAGTGTTCAGCTGTCTAGTAAGTGGTTGACTAGAAACATGAGTATTCAGCTGTCTAGTCAGTAGTTGACTAGAAACATGAGTGTTCAGCTGTCTAGTCAGTAGTTGACTAGAAACATGAGTGTTCAGCTGTCTAGTCAGTAGTTGACTAGAAACATGAGTGTTCAGCTGTCTAGTCAGTAGTTGACTAGAAACATGAGTGTTCAGCTGTCTAGTCAGTGGTTGACTAGAAACATGAGTGTTCAGCTGTCTAGTCAGTGGTTGACCAGAAACATGAGTGTTCAGCTGTCTAGTCAGTGGTTGACTAGAAACATGAGTGTTCAGCTGTCTAGTCAGTGGTTGACTAGAAACATGAGTGTTCAGCTGTCTAGTCAGTGGTTGACTAGAAACATGAGTGTTCAGCTGTCTAGTCAGTGGTTGACTAGAAACATGAGTGTTCAGCTGTCTAGTAAGTGGTTGACTAGAAACATGAGTGTTCAGCTGTCTAGTAAGTGGTTGACTAGAAACATGAGTGTTCAGCTGTCTAGTTGATCAGTGGTTGACTAGAAACATGAGTGTTCAGCTGTCTAGTTAGTGGTTGACTAGAAACATGAGTGTTCAGCTGTCTAGTTGATCAGTGGTTGACTAGAAACATGAGTGTTCAGCTGTCTAGTTGATCAGTGGTTGACTAGAAACATGAGTGTTCAGCTGTCTAGTTGATCAGTGGTTGACTAGAAACATGAGTGTTCAGCTGTCTAGTTGATCAGTGGTTGACTAGAAACATAAGTGTTCAGCTGTCTAGTCAGTGGTTGACTAGAAACATGAGTGTTCAGCTGTCTAGTCAGTAGTTGACTAGAAACATGAGTGTTCAGCTGTCTAGTAAGTGGTTGACTAGAAACATGAGTGTTCAGCTGTCTAGTTGATCAGTGGTTGACTAGAAACATGAGTGTTCAGCTGTCTAGTAAGTGGTTGACTAGAAACATGAGTGTTCAGCTGTCTAGTTGATCAGTAGTTGACTAGAAACATGAGTGTTCAGCTGTCTAGTAAGTGGTTGACTAGAAACATGAGTGTTCAGCTGTCTAGTTGATCAGTGGTTGACTAGAAACATGAGTGTTCAGCTGTCTAGTCAGTGGTTGACTAGAAACATGAGTGTTCAGCTGTCTAGTCAGTGGTTGACTAGAAACATGAGTGTTCAGCTGTCTAGTCAGTAGTTGACTAGAAACATGAGTGTTCAGCTGTCTAGTCAGTGGTTGACTAGAAACATGAGTGTTCAGCTGTCTAGTCAGTAGTTGACTAGAAACATGAGTGTTCAGCTGTCTAGTCAGTGGTTGACTAGAAACATGAGTGTTCAGCTGTCTAGTCAGTGGTTGACCAGAAACATGAGTGTTCAGCTGTCTAGTCAGTAGTTGACTAGAAACATGAGTGTTCAGCTGTCTAGTCAGTGATTGACTAGAAACATGAGTGTTCAGCTGTCTAGTCAGTAGTTGACTAGAAACATGAGTGTTCAGCTGTCTAGTCAGTGGTTGACTAGAAACATGAGTGTTCAGCTGTCTAGTCAGTGGTTGACTAGAAACATGAGTGTTCAGCTGTCTAGTCAGTGGTTGACTAGAAACATGAGTGTTCAGCTGTCTAGTCAGTAGTTGACTAGAAACATGAGTGTTCAGCTGTCTAGTCAGTGGTTGACTAGAAACATGAGTGTTCAGCTGTCTAGTAAGTGGTTGACTAGAAACATGAGTGTTCAGCTGTCTAGTCAGTGGTTGACTAGAAACATGAGTGTTCAGCTGTCTAGTCAGTAGTTGACTAGAAACATGAGTGTTCAGCTGTCTAGTAAGTGGTTGACTAGAAACATGAGTATTCAGCTGTCTAGTCAGTGGTTGACTAGAAACATGAGTGTTCAGCTGTCTAGTAAGTGGTTGACTAGAAACATGAGTGTTCAGCTGTCTAGTCAGTGGTTGACTAGAAACATGAGTATTCAGCTGTCTAGTCAGTAGTTGACTAGAAACATGAGTGTTCAGCTGTCTAGTCAGTGGTTGACCAGAAACATGAGTGTTCAGCTGTCTAGTTAGTGGTTGACTAGAAACATGAGTGTTCAGCTGTCTAGTAAGTGGTTGACTAGAAACATGAGTGTTCAGCTGTCTAGTCAGTGGTTGACTAGAAACATGAGTGTTCAGCTGTCTAGTCAGTGGTTGACTAGAAACATGAGTGTTCAGCTGTCTAGTCAGTGGTTGACTAGAAACATGAGTGTTCAGCTGTCTAGTAAGTGGTTGACTAGAAACATGAGTGTTCAGCTGTCTAGTAAGTGGTTGACTAGAAACATGAGTGTTCAGCTGTCTAGTCAGTGGTTGACCAGAAACATGAGTGTTCAGCTGTCTAGTCAGTGGTTGACCAGAAACATGAGTGTTCAGCTGTCTAGTCAGTAGTTGACTAGAAACATGAGTGTTCAGCTGTCTAGTCAGTGGTTGACTAGAAACATGAGTGTTCAGCTGTCTAGTCAGTGGTTGACCAGAAACATGAGTGTTCAGCTGTCTAGTCAGTGGTTGACTAGAAACATGAGTGTTCAGCTGTCTAGTCAGTAGTTGACTAGAAACATGAGTGTTCAGCTGTCTAGTCAGTGGTTGACTAGAAACATGAGTGTTCAGCTGTCTAGTCAGTGGTTGACCAGAAACATGAGTGTTCAGCTGTCTAGTCAGTGGTTGACTAGAAACATGAGTGTTCAGCTGTCTAGTAAGTGGTTGACTAGAAACATGAGTATTCAGCTGTCTAGTCAGTGGTTGACCAGAAACATGAGTGTTCAGCTGTCTAGTCAGTGGTTGACTAGAAACATGAGTGTTCAGCTGTCTAGTCAGTGGTTGACTAGAAACATGAGTGTTCATCTGTCTAGTAAGTGGTTGACTAGAAACATGAGTGTTCAGCTGTCTAGTCAGTGATTGACTAGAAACGTAAGTGTTCAGCTGTCTAGTCAGTGGTTGACTAGAAACATGAGTATTCAGCTGTCTAGTCAGTGGTTGACTAGAAACATGAGTGTTCAGCTGTCTAGTCAGTGGTTGACTAGAAACATGAGTGTTCAGCTGTCTAGTCAGTGGTTGACCAGAAACATGAGTGTTCAGCTGTCTAGTCAGTGGTTGACTAGAAACATGAGTGTTCAGCTGTCTAGTCAGTGGTTGACCAGAAACATGAGTGTTCAGCTGTCTAGTCAGTGGTTGACTAGAAACATGAGTGTTCAGCTGTCTAGTCAGTGATTGACTAGAAACGTAAGTGTTCAGCTGTGTAGTCAGTGATTGACTAGAAACGTAAGTGTTCAGCTGTGTAGTCAGTGATTGACTAGAAACCGCATGACAAGCTTCGCCTACAGCTCTCTAGCGATGCACGCCTCCCAATTACTCGACTATCCAAGAGCATGAGCTCTGGTAACTTACTTCCTAGTTACTGAGTACGCCACGGGAGTACTTTTTATTTGAAACCATGAATAACGAGTGGATTAGAACCCATGAATAACGAGTGGATTAAAAACCACGAATAACGAGTCGATTAGATACCATGATTAACAAGTGGTTTAGATGCACGGGTTTGCTGGTCATCGGGCTAATGACAGCAACATTCCACTACAGCGGTTCCCCAAAAAAACTAACTGGCACAGGTTTGTTGTCTAATTGACCGGCAACGATTCTCTAACTGTCAGGTAGGGATTAGTTAATTTCAAATTTCCTGCTACGGATTACCTAATTAACTGGTTCGGATTTTCTAACTGCCCGACAAGGATTACGTCTTCAAAACACAAATGTTTAATGTATGTTTTAAGACTCATCGACTTTTTAATTCTCACTTTTATTGCTAACACAGTTAAGTTGTTATAGGGACCTGATTCTCACTCACAAAAACACTGATCATGAGTTAGACTGCACTAGATTCCGAACTCGGTGAGTACATTGAAAACATTCGTTAACCTTCATTAGAGTAACGAAGAGCTCGCGATGTCATGAAGTACTTTCAACAAAAACCAGATGATATGGGCTGTTGTATACGGTTTATCTAGATTACTTCTATGTCCTTCACTTTATTATATATCTTTGTATGATCCAATGACCTCTCGAGTGATTGTATTTACTTTTGATTTAAAACATCTGATTCAAACTTGTATATAAAGACATTCTTCTGTGTCTTGAGTAACATAACAAACCTCTGTACGTTACTGTGGTTTACACCGATAAGATAAGAAATTCCTACTATAGGCGCACTTAACGATACCTATTTTATTATGACTATTAATGTGTTCGTGTGTTTTAGCGTTAAACAGAGTATTTACCCAAAGGTCGGTACCATTCTGAAATAGCATCGTAATATAAATGGCGGCACATGTTTCTGGGCCGTACTCGGTGTATCTAAAAAAAAACGAGGCTATAGTCTAACTAGCAGGGGTTATTGCCAAGTAGGCATGAACGGTTTTGATTAGTGGTTCTCAGTCCGTGTAGGTTATGTGTCCCCTGGAAGTTTTCTTTGTTGTCATTGGGATATATCGTGAGACTGATCTTAGAATGAGTGTTTCTGTTGCACAGAGAAAGTTACAACATAACTAATTTATTTAGCCACATATCTAGTGACGTTCCGAGTGAAGACGTTAAACTCTCAGATTTGCTCTTTGGGCCAAGATATTAAATTTTTTTTCTCTCTCTCTCTCACAGACACACACACACTGTTGCTATGTTGTGGGAGTCGTTAAACTCTCTCTCGCTCTTTCACTGTTTCTCTGTTGGTCAAGAAGTTAAACTCTCACTCTCACTGGTTCTTTGTTGGGTCACGATGTTAAACTCCCACTCTCGCTGTTTCTCTGTTGGGCCAAGACGTTAAACTCTCACATTCAATGTTGATTGTTGGGCCAAGACGTTAAACTCTATCCCACTTTGTTTCCTTGTTGTTCAAGAACTATCTCTCTCTGACTGCTGATCTGCTTGTGCATGCGTTTACGAGACTTAGATGTGTTCTAAGTGTACTACAAATGGGGAACACAGAAGAAATGCGACGGTTATTCAAGTCCGTGCTCATCAAATTTCAATGGTCTATATATGGTTGCTTTATAGAAGTACCTTATATAACCTCTGAGTCCCTCGAAAAATGAAGGCAAGCTGTGGTTCAAGTGAAGACTGAATGGCTTGGAATTAAAGCCTGATTGATGTTCACTGTAGTTTTGTCTTACTTATTCGATCCACGGGGCTGCGAGATTTCATTCTTTCTTTCCTGTGCCATGTGGTGGCATGTGCATGTCTTCTTTAGTTGTGTTGTGTCTACATAAAGAGTGTTATTCAAGCTCGTAGATAAGGGGTTTAAAATTTATAACCCTCTCTCCTTCCCTAACAGTTTTTTTTTCAAATAACCACATGACTAACTATCAATATTCCAAACATAATGAAGGGATTTTCTGTTCTTTATTTTAAACATTACCTCCACCATCTGTTGTAAGATAACATTACCTCCACCATCTGTTGTGAGATAACATTGCGTCCACCATCTGTTGTGAGATCACATTTCCTCCACCATCTGTTGTGAGAAAACATTTCCTCCATATCTGTTGTAAGATAACATTACGTCCACCATCTGTTGTGAGATAACATTACCTCCACCATCTGTTGTGAGATAACATTTCCTCCACCATCTGTTGTGAGATAACATTTTCTCCACCATATGTTGTGAGATAACATTTCCTCCATATCTGTTGTAAGATAACACCTCCGTAACCATCTGTTGTAAGATAAAATTACCTCCGCCATCTGTTGTAAGATAACATTACCTCCATCTGTTGTACGATAACATTTCCTCCATATCTGTTGTAAGATAACACCACCGTAACCATCTGTTTAAGATAACATTACCTCCACCATATGTTGTAAGATAACATTACCTCCACCATCTGTTGTGAGATAACATTTCCTCCGCCATGTATTGTAAGATAACATTACCTCCACCATCTGTTGCAAGATAACATTACCACCACCATCTGTTGCAAGATAACATTTCCTCCGCCATTTGTTGTAAGATAACATTACCTCCACCATCTGTTGCAAGATAACATTACCTCCGCCATTTGTTGTAAGATAACATTACCTCCGCCATTTGTTGTAAGATAACATTACGTCTGGGAATGTATGCATAAGAACAGGAAGAAATAGAATGCAAAGAACTGGTTGCTATGAGAACTGATTGCTGACATTGCCATGAGAACTGGCTGCTGACACGCTATGAGTACATGTTACAATACGGTTATCCTTCGTTGCACCTTGCTGTATATATAGCGTGTCCTTTAAAGAAATATGTCCTCAGTGTCACTCTGTAAGCCTTTCGGTTCTGTGAAAGCTTCCCAACCTCTTCCAGTGTCATGCTCAAAAGATCTTCGACATTATGTGTCCAATAACGTCATACGTAGCGTAATGAATGATGATGATGATGATGATGATGATGATGATGATGATGATGATGATGATGATGACGATGAAGTAATGCATTTGGCTTTGAGTTTGAGCAGCTGACTATTGAGACTACATAGACTTTGTGACAAAAGTACAGATCCTTGTCAGTTGAGTAACCGATGTAATACCCAGACTCGTATAATGTTAATCTCAAAGGCACGATTATGTCAGGAGCGTTTATGGGTGCAAGTTTATTCCCTGAAGGGTGGCATTTCAGTGCGGCGGTATCTCATGATCACTCCTGATAGGAGAGCAACACACACGATTAGACCATCTAGCTCAACACCGTCTGCCAGATCTACTGATCCGTCTGTATTATTGGCACATCTAGCATTCTCTACCGCCTTGGAATCTGCCGCAAAAGGACAAAGTGCAATTTTCGCTAGCCTGCATCTCCTGGTCATCCATGAGCATCATTTGACAGAAGATAAAAAGTAAGAAATTCAGACAAGACGTGGAGTGTCAATGATTATTTTTCACAGGTTGTCAGCAAATCCCCCAAATTATAATAATCGTCTCCTACGACATGTGGGAACAGAGAAAAGTGGTACTCTTATATGCATCATACCGTAACGCATGCCCTGATCCCTCTTAGATACACCAAACCTAGAAGTCAATGCCATGGTCCCTCTTCTATGCACCATATCTACAAATCAATACCGTGAGCCCTCTTCTATGTACCATATCTAAAAATCAATATCATGGTCCATCTTCTATGCACCATATCTAAAAATTAATGCCCTGGTTACCACACCTGCATAACTTACAAATAAAGTTAACTCTTTTCAGATTTGCAGCGCAAACTGTAAATAGAAAGTGAAAAGTTCCTAGGAAAGGGGGACTACAAGCTCCGTGAGCTCGAGACGAGTATCTAGTTACCTGTGCTCCTTACAGACAGAGACCCAGGTCCATTCATTGGCGTTCAAAAAGCAAGAAGACCTAACCCACCTCTAATATCGAGCCTTCCTAAACCGGAAATATGCTCACCAAGAGAAAGGGTTCCGTACTCGATAGGCTTAGGCAAGAAAGGGACAACGTTGGCAGTCCTGGCCCAACTCTACTGTCAGGTTTTCCTATACCGGAAATACACTTGAAGAGAGAAAGGGTTCAGTACCTGATGGGCTCAGGCGCTATTGGGACAAGGTCGCTCAGCTCGAGAACGCCTTGCTCTCAAACGCGTAGTGTGAGACTCGAACTTGGGCAAGGGGTACACGATGTCGGCGAATAACACCTCGGCTAAGAGGACGAAAGAGCCAGGGTCCAACTCTTCTGTTGAGTTCTTCCCCTTAAGGAACCAGGCTCACGGATGAGAAACGGTTCGGTCCCCGATGGGCACAGGCATAATACGTCCAATTACACGAGGCAAGTTCATAGACAGTGGAACACCTCGTGCGAGACAGACGAGAGCAAACATCGTCTGGGCGAAGAGTCACCACATACACGTGTGCCTGGAGACAGATATGGAGGCTGTAACAGGCTAAGGTAGCCCACCCGAATTGTCAAGGCATGCCGAAATCGGATGTGCTAGGCCTACAAGGCGCATAACGATGGCACAACGTAATCACGCCCTCGGCGGAAATCGCACGGATATCAGTGCTGGTTACAATGGAGCGAACGCAAAACAAACCTCAGCCCTCGCATTTCCAGTATCGGGTTGTTTGTTACCCGACACTGTGGTTTTATCTCTGGAAAACATTAACTTCGGTTGGGAGCACCATCTGTAGTCTCTATAATAATTTATTAATTAACATAACAAGACACGATATATGATTTTGAGATATTTAACTCAGATAATACACATATGAGATATTTAAATTAAATGATACACATGTAAGAAATTTAACACATATGATACATATATGACATATTTAACTCCAATGATACATATATGACATATTTAACTCCAATGATACATATATGACATATTTAACTCCAATGATACATATATGACATATTTAACTCCAATGATACATATATGACATATTTAACTCCTATGATACATATATGACATATTTAACTCCAATGATACATATATGACATATTTAACTCCAATGATACATATATGACATATTTAACTCCTATGATACATATATGACATATTTAACTCCAATGATACATATATGACATATTTAACTCCAATGATACGTATATGAGATATGTAACTTAGATTTTAAATTTTGCACATGTGACATCTTTAAATCAGATTAGAAGGAATTTTATAGGTTAAGCAACAGGTTTACCCGTTTGAGGACTACTTTTTAAGACAACTATTCGTGCCACAGGTTAAACTAAAAAATTAGTACTAGACTAGATCAAATTATTCAGGTAAAACAACATAAATCTTGCCAGTTCATTATATCTGACTATACACGAATCCCTAGGCAATACAGTCCTGTGGACTAATAGGTGACATTTGACTATATTGACACTATTTCAGATTTTTCGTGATTTTCATTGGCTATCGATACAAAGTATACACAAAGTGACCAATGAACAACACGGGAAAAGTCAAATAGCGTCACTTTAGAAAGATGATTCCGACAAGTCAGCAGGATTGTATTGTTGATGTAGTCCCTCTAGAACTAATGGCTTTGCACTACCTCCCGCCATTTTTGTATAACTATTTTAAATAGTGAACCTGATGGAACCTTGAAATCCGATCTCAGACGCGATAGTGTTTACATGTCTTGGTTTCAAGTATGATATTTTCTAGCCAGGTCTGTACCGATGTACAACTGTTTGGACACCTGTCTCATTTCGCGGTCCGTATTATGTGAGTAAATGAGTGTTTGTGTTGCTGACGCTACCACCAGATAAAGTAACTTGTGGCTGGTGCTACTGCCAGCTTAAGTAACTTCTGGTTGGTGTTACTACCAGCTTAAATAACTTGAGGCTGGTGCTACTACCAGCTTAAGTTTCTTGAGGTTGGTGCTACTACCAGTTTAAGTAACTTGAGGCTGGTGCTACTACCAGCTTAAGCAACTTGAGGCTGGTGCTGCTACCAGCTTAAGCAACTTGTGGCTAGTGCTACTACCAGCTTAAGTAACTTAAGGCTGGTGCTACTACTACCAGCTTAAGTAACTTCTGGTTGGTGCAACCACCAGTTTAAGTAACTTGAGGCTGGTGCTACTACTACCAGCTTAAGTAACTTCTAGAAGTGTGGTCGTCTACCATGGACCCAGTTAGTTTTAGAACCATCGCTAGCCACCACATGAAATACAGGGTATCAGTTAACAGAGATTCATATCAAATAATGATTCCTGACCCTTCAGCCGAAAATGTTTAATGGCAACAAGAAATACAAGGCGGACACGCACAAATTGTATTCCGCGGTCACCTGAATGCCGGTCAGAATACAAAAGACAGGAGAGATCGCTAGACCAGAGGACGCATGTAATGCGTATCGAGATAAAGAGTGTGACTGATGTTAAAAATGTTTAATGGCAACTGATGTTGAATGAAAGGGGGAGATGGGATGAAAGAGTGAGGAATAGTATATAGTTGGGTTTTTTTAACGGAGAGTCAGAGTCAGTCAGGGGCAGAGGGAGAGAGAGAGTTTGGCCCTTGCGGCGGACAGACGTGTCCACAAGACTCTGAAAATACAGAGTAGATTCGGAATATTGGATAAGTCATATGTTTGTTGAGAGTAGATTCCAGAATAGTAGAATATTGGATAAGTCATATTTTATTTGAGAGTAGATTCCAGAATATTGGATAAGTCTATATTTTTGTTGAGAGTCGATATTATGCCTTTCTGGAATTGAACGAATATGTACAATAAAGTTACGAATTATATGTGAACGCTGGAGTTACAGCCTTGTTTCATACTATGTTATCACTTGGGTATATTTGAGAGAGTACCAACTAAAACCCTTTCATAACTGACGACACACCATTTTCACCCTATCATAACTATATGGCACGTTCATTATACTATCATAGATAGTGCTACTACTAAACCAAGTAACTCCTCGCTGGATCTACCATCAACTCAAGTAACTCATTGATCGCCTTAGTACATGTTTTGCTTACTTACCGGTCTACTATATTGAGTGTGTCTGTTTACTTGTTTCTCCAATGATAATCTGAAGAAAGAAAGATATTATAGCGGCTAAAGTGGTTATTATAATTGGCTTTGATTAACATTGCTTATAGCATATTCTATTTAGTAGCCATTACCAAAACATTTTTGCTGTAATTATTTTATAGGCAGTATAACTACGTTCAATATGTTTGCATTGTTTCCTGAATGGTCTGTGTACAAAATTGCTATAATCGTGGCTTGAAACTTGTACTCTGGTTATCAAAGACGCGCTCGGTACCACTTTGCCACACAGTCGGACATTTTATCTAAGTGAACCTTTAAGACACATGTGAAACCACAGTAACTAAGCTGTTAAAGCAATAACTAACTACTCGGTTGGTCCAGTTAAAGCAATAACTAACTACTCGGTTGGTCCAGTTAAAGCAATAACTAACTACTCGGTTGGTCCAGTTAAAGCAATAACTAACTACTCGGTTGGTCCAGTTAAAGCAATAACTAACTACTCGGTTGGTCCAGTTAAAGCAATAACTAACTACTCGGTTGGTCCAGTTAAAGCAATAACTAACTACTCGGTTGGTCCAGTTAAAGCAATAACTAACTACTCGGTTGGTCCAGTTAAAGCAATAACTAACTAGTCGGTTGGTCCAGTTAAAGCAATAACTAACTAGTCGGTTGGTCCAGTTAAAGCAATAACTAACTAGTCGGTTGGTCCAGTTAAAGCAATAACTAACTACTCGGTTGGTCCAGTTAAAGCAATAACTAACTACTCGGTTGGTCCAGTTAAAGCAATAACTAACTAGTCGGTTGGTCCACTTAAAGTAATAACTAACTACTCGGTTGGTCCAGTTAAAGCAATAACTACCTACTCTGTTGGTCCACTTAAAGTAATAACTAACTAGTCGGTTGGTCCAGTTAAAATAATAACTACCTAGTCGGTTGGTCTAGCTAAAGCACTGGCTACCTACCCGATAGGCCCAGTTAAAGCACTAGCTTCATAGTCGGATGTTCCATTTGATTTTCCAATTCAACTGGACTGTTGACTACAATTGGTTTTTCGGTCGACACAGTCTAATGAAACTGGTATGAATTTTCTGGGAATAATGTTGCCCAGTTAGATACGACTACATCATTACTAAATATCGTGTTGGTTGGAGACAAAACTATGTTTACTACCGTAATACCCTATACAATTTAACGAGAATACATGAGATTAAATTTTTTTTGAATTATCTCCAACACCCCCTCTCTCCCCCCACCCTTACAAAAACACACCTTTTCTCGTTATGAGCAGAACATGACAAATAGGAGGGTGCTTAAAGTGTGCCAGTGAGCTACGGGAACTATCGTCATGCACAATCTATGTCGCTTTCGGAGACCGAGCATCTATGGGTTTGCTTAGAGTGCATCAACGACTATTCAGAAAAGTCTATCTATACGCTGTGTCCCTTGTTTGCCTTGCAGCGTCAGGGGTGGAAGAGTTCTCTGGAGATGGCCTTCTTGTGCGCTGTTTGTAAGCTTGTTCCTGTGGCTTCTTTGATTTCTGTGATCCATCTTTTACATGGTCTGCCTCTGGCTTTATAACCGTTATGTCTATGTGTCATGGCCATCTGTGGCATGCTATATGTCGGTAGTCTGGAAGCGTGTGAAAACCACTTGATCTGCTGTCTTTTTATGTGTTCCAATACTGGTATTGTTTTCGTTATCTGTCTGATGTTATCGTTTCTAATTCTATCTCTTAATGACACTCCGAGTATTCTTCGTAGACATGTCATTTCTGTTGTCACTATTTTTCTTTTGTCTTGTGCTGTCATTGTCCAGGTTTGGCACTGGTAGCATAGTGATGGAATAATAATAATCTTGTATAATGCAACTTTAGTGTCTACGTTTACATTTTTGTTCTTGAAAATGCGTGTCATCTGTCCTAGGAGCTGGTATGTTTTCTTGCATCTATTTGAACCATGCAGAAAAGTAAACACTAAAAATAGTAAAACTAAATTGTTATAGTTCTGGCATGTGTCTCTATCCCAACCATCTCATGACATCCCACCCAGCTCATGACATCCCACCCATCTCATGACATCCCACCCATCTCAAGACATCCCACCCAGCTCATGACATCCCACCCATCTCAAGACATCCCACCCATCTCATGACATCCCACCCATCTCATGACATCCCACCCATCACATGACATCCCACCCATCTTATAACATCCCACCCAACTTATGACATCCCACACATCTCATGACATCCCACCCATCTCATGACATCCCACCCACCTTAAGACATCCCACCCATGTTTCGAGCTCCACTCGTCATTTGTTGTATATAATAAAATTCTCTTATTGTTCACCCAGTCACGAGGGAATTGGGTACCAGTGATCATACTGCAGAAATCAAGAAATTGCGACAGAGTTTCTGTGAAATGCGAAGGCGAAGAGATTGTCAAACACTGACTAAGCATCATCTCAGTGCTTATGAAACATCATGTGATGTATCGCTGGTTCATAACTCACCATACTGCTTATCTTTTACATCTACTGGTATGAATGAAAGCTTAGAAACTCCCCCATTGCACATAGGAAATAAGAGCAAATTGCTCGCGATTCCTGGGATTCTCAAACAAATAAACAAACAACCTGCAGTAGTGATATTTTTCATAAGGTGATCTTGATAATAGTAACATAATAAGCGCCTTTTAGTGGTCACAGTGGGGGACCACATGTCATGAAAATAATAAGACATTTAACCCATCAGGGTTGTAGGAGGTTCACACATTAATAAGACATTTAACCCATCAGTGTTGTAGGTGGTTCACACAATAATAAGACGTGTAATCCGTCAGGGTTGTAGGTGGTTCACACATTAATAAGACATTTAACCCATCAGGGTTGTAGGTGGTTCACACATTAATAAGACATTTAACCCATCCGGGTTGTATGTGGTTCACACATTAATAAGACATTTAACCCATCCGGGTTGTAGGTGGTTCACACATTAATAAGACATTTAACCCATCAGGGTTGTAGGTGGTTCACACAATAATAAGACGTGTAATCCGTCAGGGTTGTAGGGGGTTTACACAATAATAAGACATTTAACCCATCAGGGTTGTAGGTGGTTCACACATTAATAAGACATTTAACCAATCAGGGTCGTAGGTAGTTCACACAAAAAGTCATGTAAACATTTATATCTTCAGCCATTCGGAGTCATTCGTACGAGTGTCAACAAAATCATGTCCAAACTATTCCTTGATATCAACCCATGATTTTCTTTAACAGCCTCTTCTCCTTACATTCGACTGTTCCTTGCAAAGAGATGTATTTGAAGTGATAACAATACTATACATGTACAGGTCAATCAATGAATCAAGTTACATGCCGAATAGAGTAGGCGATCATGTTTCTCCACAACTCGCTGTCTCTTGTGTTTTCAATAAGCTCGGTTGGTGAACTTCTCTCGTGCCATAATACTAGTCCATCTATTTATAGCAATTTCTCTCGTTGTCGTCCCCTGTCTCTTCTTCCCTTGATCTTTCCAGTGGTTATTAAGTGTTCAAGCTGTGTTCTTCACAGCACAAGCCCCATGAGCCTTGCATGCCTGCCCCTAATGTTTGACATAATTGATCTTTTAACACCAGCATCAATGCGAACATGTGCGTTAGTTTTCTTAGCTGTCTATGGTATTTTCATCATTCTTTTCAGAAACTACATCTGTGTAGCCTCCAGTTTGTTCTGAATTATTTTTTGTTTACAGTCCATGCTTCACACCCATAAAAAAGAATTAGATCGATATAACATCTCTGCACTCGAATTCGAGTATACTGGTGGTCGTGGTTATATTATAGTAATTGTTTCACAGAAAGTCCTGGCGATAAAATCGCATCGTTCATAAGGTGGCAGTCACGACAGCGACATATCATAGACAAATGAATATATCCATCTATTCGCTACGCCCTTTGTTGCCGTTCAGCGTCAGAGGTAGAAGAGATTTCTGGAGATAGTCCTCTTGTGTGCTGAGTATATTGTGGAGTTTGTCGCCTCTTTTATTTCGGTGGTCCATCGTTTTCGAGGTCTGCCTCTAGGTCTGTCTTCACTATATCTGTGCAGCATAGCTTGCTGTGGTATGCTGTCTGGTGGTAGTCTACTGATGTGTGCAAGTTTATCTGTTGTCTCTTAATATATTCCAAGATTGGAGTGGTACCGGTTTTTGTCTAATGTCTGCATTTCCCCCTCTGACTCTTAGCGATATTTCTAAGATTCTGCGCAATCATGTCATTTCAGCTGTCACAAGTTTGTGTTTATCTTGTGCTGTCTTTGTCCATGTTTGGCATTGGTAACATAGCGTTGGTATAATAATTGTTTTGAATAGTGTTATTTTGGTGTTTAAATCTATATTTTGTTTCTGTATATTGGTGTTATTTGTCCTAGGGCTTGGTATTCTTTACTACATCTATTGTGTATTTCTATGCTGTCCCTGCCGTCTGTTGTTATATTGCTTCCTAGGTATGTAAATTCTGTCAGTTGTTTAAGTCTGTTGTTTCCAATATATATGTTGGTGTTTCTTTCTGTTCTTTCTATTTTCATTACTTCAGTCTTCTCTATATTTATCTTCATGTTAAAGGTTTGGCATGTTTGATGTAATCTGTCTATTTGTCTTTGTAGTTGCTCTTCTGATGATTCTACTAGTACTTGGTCATCTGCAAATAGCAATTCGTTTAAAATATCATTCTAATTGTTTTCTTCCGTTGTTTTGCTACTTTCTATATACGTTATGAACAATAGGGGGGATAGTACACATCACTGTCTCACTCCCGAGTGAATTTGGAAATTATCCGATGTACCTGTACTCGTTCATACTGCGCATTGACTATTGGTGTATATGCTCTGATATAAGCTTATCAGATGATGGGGGGGGGGGGGGGGCTCCATATGTCTGTAGTGTTATCCACAGTTGTGCTCTATCCATTCTGTCAAAAGCTTTTACTTGATCAACGAAAGCCAGATATAAGTCCTGGTTATGTTCTGCTGCTCTTTCTGAAAGTTGTTTTAGGGCTGTACAGCTTTTATTTTTCCGAAAGCCTAATTGTGTGTTATTGAGCTGTGGTTCTATATATGCGCGCATCCCTCTCTAGCATCTTGGCTTAAGAGTGATATGCTTCTATACTTTGTGTAGTCCCTCTTACTGCCTTTTTTCTTCCAGATGGGAATAATCACCACTATAGTCAACTCCTGTGGAGTCTTTTGTGTATTAACTATCCATTTAACAGTCTATGTAGCCACTTTATACCTGTCCCTGTTCGAATTTGTATTAGTGTTCTATAGGCATGCAGACTATTCCTGGTGCTTTGTTATTTGGTGCATGTTTACCTGCGTCTTCAATTTCGAATTTCAGGATGTATAATTCTAGGTCTTCTATTGTTTTTATTGTTGTAATCACTTCTCCTTGTCTTACCAGTATAGGGTAACTATGCAGTGGATATCCTCTCACTGTGGAATACCAGGAAATAAAAAGGCAGACCAGCGGGCTAAGGAAGGCGCTACCGAAGACCAACTAGATGTACCAATCACCTATCATCAGAAAAACAGATAATCAAATTGATAAGAAGCCACAAACATCAACACATAATGACTATCACATTATGAACAGATCAGAACAAGTTGTAATTCTACGACTCAGAACGGGACATATGCGACCTCGGTCACATGTACACAAAGTTCAAGATTGGCAACACGGCCATCAGATCAGAACAAGTTGTAATTCTACGCATCAGAACGGGATATAGGCGACCTCGGTCACATGTACACAAAGTTCAAGATTGGCAACACGGCCATGTGCACATGTGGGCAGGCAGCACTGAGTACCAAACATATACTTCAAGAGTGTTCTGAGTATGAAACGCTGAGGCATACATATTGGCCAGAGGAAACAACACTGGAATCAAAGCTCTATGGGACACTGTATGAACGACAAAAGACAGTGAGTTTTATTCAGAAGATAGAATTACAGGTATAGACATGTTTCAGGTGAACGAAAGAAAACGTATTCAGAAGACAGAATTACAGATATAGACATGTTTCAAGTGAACGAAAGAAAACGTATTCAGAAGACAGAATTACAGATATAGACATGTTTCAAGTGAACGAAAGAAGAAGTTACAACACACTATTCATCTTCTCATCCATCTAGAATTCACACAACATCAAACCGACTATTTTTGTCACAAGTCCGTCATCTCCACTAAACAGCAACAATATCAATACTTATTTGCTGATAATTGGAAAATAATACTTTCTCCAGAACCGGAGAATTACATGTGAATACCTCAACAATACAGTCTCGCATTGTAAATCACCGTGATCCTTATTGGTCACTCTGTCAATACTTTGTCTGGACAGCCAATGAAAATCATACAGAAAAGTCAAATTGCGTGATTAAACTATAGAAGGATCATTCCCAAAGAGTCAAAATGACTATTGTCGAGAGGGACTCGCTACAAGCTACCTTGAATGACATTTGTTATGACTGTTACTATACACTATACACGAAGTCAAGGTCTTCAAACAACACTCTCTTCCCACCTACGCAAGTCTAGTTTAGCAGGACCATGGTTCACACACGCGCGCACGCACACCATAAACCGCATTACCAGACGGCTAGTAGAACATTGACTGACATAAGACAACACTTCAAAAACTACATCTTTCAAAGGACAAAATTTAAAAAAATTAAGTAAACATAACTAGAATAAACCGTTTCTCATGATGTGACCTTGTAGGAACTACCTCTGCTGCCAATGTTTGCCTTAAAAGCAACCCTCGACCTCTTACCCCGTTGCTACGGTATTTAAACAGATAACATTGACCACACAAATATGTTTACTTTTCTCTAAACCTTGTAGTGCATCAAGGTTTCATTATAACTGTTATTTAAAGCCAAACATTAATAAAAAAGAAGCCAGGAAAAAGCCAAATAATATTTTGCGTATTACAAATGACATAGAATGGGTTATAGACCAAGGCCTATGTTTTGTCAAAATACGGGGAGTGGTAACATGTAGTTCGGCAAGATATTTATTCTGAAGTATGACTACAACATGATTTTTGTCTCCTTACCGCGCTTAAAAATCTCAATCCCGCCCACCAACCCAAGCGTGTTAAAACCACTTGAACTGTTGTCTTTTGATGTATTCCAATACTGGTATTGTTGTGGTTATCTGTCTGATGTTATCGTTTCTAATTCTATCTCTTTCTGACACTCCGAATATTCTTCGTAGACATGTCATTTCTGCTGTCACTATTTGTCTTTTGTTTTGAGCTGCCATTGTCCAGGTTTGGCACTGGTTGCACAATGATGGAATACGTGTCATCTGTATTTTCAAGAACAAAAATATAAACATAGACACTAAAGTTGCAATATACACGACTATTATTATTCCATTACTGTAATCGTATGTGTGTGTCTTTATATAAATAATTAACCTACTGAAACCTTCTTGTAGCTAATTATTTTTAAACGCCAAGAATAAACCACATAAGACACATCAATTCTTCCGCACCGATAAAACCTTTAAATGAATTGTATTTGTAATAATTAATTCATTATGGCAACCCTGTAGTACGTGTCTACATTCGTTTCCTATGTCATAGCCAAAAGTGACAAGGAGAATGGAATCATGTGTAAGATTTAACCCCTGCTGTATTTCATTGACTCGGTGAGTCATCTGGTTGACTGGAATATGTGCAACGTTAACAGGAATACTTCGCACACACAAACCTGTACAACTTGCTCCACTTTTGAGATCTACGCAACTTTTTGAATGACGCAAAGGTTCCCAAACTGTTTATAGTCCATATCTGATTATGTAAGTAGGAATTACTAAATAAAGTAGAAGGTTACTACAAAATGACTAACTATCAATAATAAAAAAATAAATACATAACAGTACAACATCGAACAAGGACAATTATACGTTGCGGTCCAAACGGGACCTTTTTCCAAGAAATAGATGCTAACCAAAAGCACAAAATCATAAACATATTGAGAACTAAGACTAGGAGCTGTTTCTCTTACCAGAAAACATATCTAAGTAGTTGTTGGGTACGCTAATAGAAGACATATTGTGTGCGTTCAATATGTGAGCATACATTTGCACCCTATTGAAAGACAGAAATATTTAAAATAGATAAATGGGCAATCAAGTGGATGCAAAACATGAAAGATGTAAAAGTAGAGTTATATGTAAGTTTTATTGTTAGTTATTTATTTGTTATTGATTGATAGTCATTTTTAATCATCTATCTAGCTTATTTAGTATTTCCTACTTATTTGTTTGGCTACTGCGGTACTCTCCAATTTGTCGGACTCCCTCCGATATTTTGGTTATTGATATCTGTGTATGATATTTTTATTCCCCCCCCCCTTCCATCTCTTCCAAACAATTTAATGAGTTTATTTCTTTCTTCTTCTTTTTAAACATTGACTGAAATACTCAGGGCGTATCGGGCGGTCAAGGTACCTGGTTTATTTCAGCGGCATACAATATTTTTGCTTCAGTAAACTATGCTTCTTCAAGTGAGGTATGTCATTTAAACCGTGAACAACATTCCCATTTGGTTATATCAGAGTGTTACATCCATACAAAAATAGTGGAGGTCGTGGTTCTGGTAATCCAACCACCACATCCTTGTGTTGTTAATTGTAGTTAACAACCTTGCGTTGCTATGAATAGTAAGTACTACATTACAGTAGGGGCATGAAATTGTGTATCCGTCCGTTCAAAAAGATATAGCAGCCTAAGTAAATATTGCCTACAAAACCTATATAATCACGACAGTCAGGAATATATGAATAAAACAAAACAAAAGTGTATGCATCATACAAGGTGTGACATTTATTTTCAAAAATATAATTTATAATCATCAATTATTCATTTCACTTAACCTAGACGGCGCTACGCTTTTCGGAATGACTTATCTGTGAGTCAAAACTAAGGCCAAGTTTTCACGATTCTGAGATATTTGACAATTTTATTAGACACTTGTCCGACTCGTGACGGCGTAGTACAGAGAGCGTTTGTGATGGCAAAGGTACCGGGTTCGAATACCAATGCAGACAACTGTGCACCTGGGCTGTTAAGAAAAAATGGTAAACTACTGAACATTTTATATTGGCTAGAAAATCACTACAGTCAACAAATGCAGAGTAGATGGTTACGTTCAAAAAAGAATTGACTCCCAAATTTTATTTATTAATCACTTGATACATCTAACAGCTCACAAAAGATAACTTCCATAGACAAAAAGATATTTGTGATAATTTAATATTTAAATAAAGGATGAGAGGTGGGCAATCCATTTTTATGAGTAGTAATAAACAGAAATAGGTATTAGTTTTATCAATTAGTAATTAACACATCATACTAGCAACAGCATCATCCTGGTGAATACTTTCTAGTCAAAACGTTATCCGTACTCGTGTCTTCGTGTTATTATGTCGTGCAAGTAATTAGTACCATTTATACATATACCTGTTTATAATTTTATTTGTATTATGTTGCCACAGCTCTTGTATTTCCACATGGCAGGGTTATTTCCTGACAATGAAGATAAATGTTTGAATGGGTAGGTTCGATTGAGATTTTTTTTCTTTTGGCATTTTTTTCTTTTGGTAAAAAACAGAAGCATCAAAGAGTTATTAATACAGAAAAATTATGCATCAGCGAGATTTGAACTAGGTTCGCTTGAGGTTATCTCATGATATGGCACCCACTCATGGAAAAAGTGTTGACTCCAGTTGTGAGGCGAGTAGGTGACATGTAAGTGAACCTGATTCAAATCCCCTTTGCTGCGTGATTTTTCTTTCTTTTAGCGCCAAATAGTGTTTTATGGGCTCCGAATATTTTGAAATCAATTTGGCGGACCAGTGTAAATGAACTTTGCTAGCCCGATTTGGTAGCCGGATGTGGCCCGCCGGCCGTATTTTGTCCACTTCCTGGATTAAAGTTTCCTGTTGAATACGCACCCTCATCTGTAAAGATGAATCAGAATTCACTTTCAGTATTTGCGCACCAATGCACAATTTTTTAATGTATTCAAGAGAGAACTTTCCAGTTTCAACATGATCATCTAATGGTTGTATTTACCAATCTATAGTTAGAAGGATATGTAATAGTATTTGCGACGTCACGGCAAGGGTTTGGTTAAATATACAAACATATCTGAAAGTTCCCTTAATATTGCTAACCCAGCAGTTTATAATCCAGCAGATTGTTGTTTCGTTCTATACAGTGTTTCATGTATCTGGTACCATCTAATGGTGTTACCTTACAGCATGTATATTTTCTTGAAATATTAGTGAAATATGTCACAATGATGCTATAAACAGTTTGACAATAGTAGTGAAATATGTCACAATGATGCTATAAACAGTTTGACAATATTAGTGAAATATGTCACAATGATGCTATAAACAGTTTGACAATATTAGTGAAATATGTCACAATGATGCTATACACAGTTTGACAATATTCGTGAAATATGTCACAATGATGCTATACACAGTTTGACATGTGTACACCAGTACAACTCACAAGCTCATAGTACTTTATGTAAAACAGTGGCATCTACAAACATATCAAAAATTTTATTTCGCTCTTGTCCCCCTTTCAAGTTAAACTAGTTCCATCCTCACTTCTATACACAACACCCCCCCCCCCACACACACACACACACCACCCCATCTAAAACTTGTTTTGTTGTTCAAATTTATTCCCGTTTTATAATAAATTGTATTGATATTTTGTTATTTATTATCCACATAATCGTCACAGTCATTTTTTTTCTTCCTACCCCTCTAGACGGGTCAATACCCCAACACCATCCACTAATTATCCATTTATTTTTTGTCTTCCACCCCTCTAGACGGGTCAATACCCCAACGCCATCCACTAATTATCCATTTATTTTTGTCTTCCATCCCTCTAGACGGGTCAATACCCCAACGCCATCCACTAATTATCCATTGATTTTTGTCTTCCATCCCTCTAGATGGGTCAATACCCCAACGCCATCCACTAATTATCCATTTATTTTTGTCTTCCACCCCTCTAGACGGGTCAATAACCCAACGCCATCCACTAATTATCCATTTATTTTTGTCTTCCACCACTCTAGACGGGTCAATACCCCAACGCCATCCACTAATTATCCACTAATTATCCACTTGAACTATCAATTTATTTTTCGTGTCTGACCATTCAACTACATAATCCTCTGCTTATGACCAACTACACCCAGAAGGCATACTGGATACAGCTTTCTTAATGACTCATTTAACTGTTTCTATGATTGTCATTGGCCACTATTATATTATACTTTGCGTGAGAGCCAATGAACATCAAAGGAACATTCATATGAGTCATTTTAAAAGGCTGGATTTCGTATTAGCCAGTAGGTCTTATATTGTAGTCGGTCTTAGCTCTCTCTCTCTCTCTCTCTCTCTTTGTGTGGGTGTGGTGTGTGCGTGCGCGTGCGTGTGGTGTGCGCGTGCGCACGTGCGTACGTGCGTGTTTTATGGTTGTTGCGCAGTGTGAGCAGAGGTAGATATTTCTTTAGTACCAGGGTTTGGTGGTGGCTGTGGTGGAATATGCACTAGCAATTATGACTCTTAGTCAAACTCAGATCGAAAGACTGAATTGAATCCAGAATGCAGTAATGCGTATCATACTTGGGTGCACAAGAGACACATCGACAAGACCTATGCGTTACCTACTTGACTGTCCAACAGCAGGGCACAGATTACAGTATTGCCGTGCACGGGCGTACCTTCAAATACATGCAGATAAGGAATACCCGTTGTATTCCTAAATACAGAAAGTTAAAGGCACCAGACTTAAGAGAGGGAAGTCGTGGATGGGACGTTCTGATGATGTCATACAAAGTGTGTGCAGATTGCAAGATGTGGCAGCAGATGCGGAATGGATAAGTCTACCCACAGATTTCGAAACTCATTTGAGAGTAGTAATATCACTTAGCAAATTCAGAGAATGGTGTCCCACAGCTGTGGAGAAGGAAGCGCAGGTTTTGGTCAGTGAAAATACTAAAGAGGGGGATGTGATTATATACACTGATGGATCTGTGATTAGACATGTTCGCAGTTCTTGGGCCTTCACAGCTCGGTGCGCATGTAAAACGATCAGGGAGGAGAGTGGGGCCTTTGCGGTTTCTACGAGTAGCATAACCATGGAGACTATGGCAGTTACCAAGGCATTTGACTGGGTATACACACAGACGGTAACGCAAGTCTGCATCTTGAGTGACTCTATTATTATGATTAGGAAGGTACAAGTTGGTCTCGTTAGTGAACAGTGGATTGAGGCCTTGAGAAAAAGCGAGACTGAAAATGGTTACATTTACCTTTGTGTCGGGGCATGTAGGTGTTCGAGGCAATGAAAGAGCAGATCAAATGGCGTCACACGAGAGTGAGGCTAGTGTGGATGATGATTCTTTTTCAATAGCCTGGATTAAAGATCAGGGTTTGAAATGTGGTGTGGCTAGACGTGAACATTTTGTAGGGCGCAGAAGAATGATGTCCAACCAGCATAGGACTGGTACAGTCAGTAGAAGTGTAATGGCGGATACACCCAGGGAGAGATATGAGCAACTATGGACGTGTCCAGTTTGCAGTAATGATCATCCGACGACTAACTACCTAAACTTAACAAAACTAACTAAACTAACTTAACTAACTAACGTTAGTTAAAAAATCTTGAGGTCTTTGTTACCTCTAATATTTTATGGTAGTGTGTACTGATATAACCTAATTGGACTTTGTAGTCCGCTGGTTGAAAGGGCACGCCTCTCCTAAAGAGGGAAAACTCATTAACTACTAACGTTAGTTGTGTGTGTGTGTGTATGTGTGCGTGCGTATGTGTGAGTGTGTATGTATGTATAAGGTCTTAAGACGGTGTCACAAAAAGAGTCAGTTGTTACTAACAATAGCTGGAAATTTCCTTACAGTACGTACCAAGCCATTCGCAAGAATATCATCACTCATCTTGGCTGACGTGACTAAACATTAATCGCTTTGCCTCATGACCATCTCCGATAAAACAAGATCTTTCAACATAATTAATTAGGACTCCATTCGTTTCGTTTTTGATTATTGTTTGAATTTCTTTTGGTCGCCGTTGACATAGTTGGAATCGCATGCCAAAATTAGCCAAGGCGACTCCAAGTATATAGACATGACCAAACGAGAGCCAAATAAGAGCCCCGTCAGGACATGTAACAATGCTAGAAAAACTGCCTTACTGGAGAAGGTCGTGCTTTGCCTATACTTTGTTTGGCCAGTCCATGAAAATCACGGAACAAGTCAGATAAGCAAAGATAAATTACGTTGTGTGTGACTAACTCTAGTGCAAAGTTTGGCATACACGAGACTCATACATCTTCCAGCTATACTAGTGAAAAATGATTCAAGGACTAGATACCATAGTAACCTTCTTCTCAAACGACTCTTGTGTTAGTCGTAGTATGACCTTATAATCGTTTATAACCTTATAGGCTTGTGCGTACTGTCCTCATCATCATCAGACCCATAACTTTTGAAGATCGTACTGATGTCACTCTGGAACCATCAACATAAAAAATCCAGCCATTCCTCTCTGTTCTCAGTTCCTTGATTAAGCGTGGAGAATCTAATTCATGTTCAGTCTTAACTATTATCAATCCATTATTTCTTACTTTCAACTATTTACCTAAAGGATATTTTTGGAAATAGGATCGTGTCTTATCGCTTTGTCAAACAACGCAAGTTTGCGAGGTGTCACCGCAGTCATGTGGACTCCCTTATATTTCTTCTTCTTCAGCGTTCATTCTCAAACTCCCACTGGATATCGATTGTAGAAGTACAATGGTCTTACTAGATTTCCAGAAGGATTTAGTTCAGAGAATGGACATGCGTTGTATGGCAGTTTTTTGCGCTAATGGCCCGACACATCCGTCTTTGGTGAAGCTCATCTTTCAAAAGTGGTTCTTTTTTTACTGTCCATGATTTTCATCCACATCTGTACCATCTCCAGACAACTCTTCTTCTGCTGACGCCTCAAGGCATAGAAGGGTAAGATGCAAAAAGTAAAAGGAAAAAGAAGTGATTTCCATTCGTCAAATTGCGTATACTTTATGATTGCATCTAATGAAAACTACGGGAAACGTCAAATATCGTCCCTTTTGAATGATAAGAACCGATGAGTCCACAGAACTGTATAATTAACCAAGAACTCGGCTAAAGTTGCACCTCTCGTGTATTAGTAACATTTATCATACGTTATCAATAACTTTATATGAGAACACTGAAGATGGGCCATCTCATGTAAACGTATCCACCAACATTGTATAGATTTAACATATCATGTTCGCACGCTTTTTAGGCATATATTTTTCTAACTACCATAACATGTTTACTACGCGCCAAGTGATATTCAGCCTCGTGATACCCGACACTTCTGGTCAATATAATACTGCATCCAGAAACAGCCAAAAACTCAGCGGTTGTTGCGATAAAAGCGTAAGATTGTATATACGAACTTGGGTGATGATAATGTATTAATGGTAGCACAAGATGTCATTTGTCAGCTGGAAGAACGTCAGACAATATTTCTTTGTAATCTAGACAGATTCCAGACTGTCTTTGGTATATCTCGTCAGGTAAGTTAACTGCCAAAATGTCTTCCAGAAAAATTCCTGAATAAGTGCATTTCTGATGCAAAATTATATACTTTTCTGGTGTAAAATTAGATACATTTCTGGTGTAAAAGTAGATACTTTACTGGTGTGAAAGTAGATATATTTCTGGTGTAAAAGTTAATATATTTCTGATGTAAAAATAGATACTTTTAGGATTTGGTATTCTTTTCCATAGTGTTGTTTTCAAGAGGTTTCAGATTTTCCATGCAGTTTCTCTTCGACACTAGTTGGTATTGACCACAATTTTCTACTCTTGTCTGCATGCTGGTGACAGTGTTGTAAGATATGTTCCGTTGTCATATTGTCCATCTTGTAATGGCAAAGGCCATTTGTACTTTTACCTAAATTTATACATGCGATGTCTGCTTTTGTTGTGATGAGTTCTCAGGCGCAGCAAGATAACCTGGTCTATTCAAGATATTTCAGACGGTATCAAAGAATTCAGAGTATCAACCTGACTGAGAGATGATTTTGCCGAAGAAGAAGGGAGTCCCAACAAGATTGAGAGATGATTGAAGACGAGTAATGGAGTCCCACCCTGACTGAGAGATCATTGCAGAAGAGGAAGGGAGTCCCAACCTGACTGAGAGATCATTGCATAAGAGGAAGGGAGTTCCAACCTGATATTTCAATGCAGAAGATGAAGGGAGTCCCAACCTGAGAGATCAATGCAGAAGAGGAAGGGAGTCCCAACCTGAGAGATCAATGCAGAAGAGGAAGGGAGTCCCAACCTGAGAGATCAATGCAGAAGAGGAAGGCAGTCCCAACCTGAGAGATCAATGCAGAAGAGGAAGGGAGTCCCAACCTGAGAGATCAATGCAGAAGAGGAAGGGAGTCCCAACCTGAGAGATCATTGCATAAGAGGAAGGGAGTCCCAACCTGAGAGATCAATGCAGAAGAGGAAGGCAGTCCCAACCTGAGAGATCAATGCAGAAGAGGAAGGGAGTCCCAACCTGAGAGATCAATGCAGAAGAGGAAGGGAGTCCCAACCTGAGAGATCATTGCATAAGAGGAAGGGAGTCCCAACCTGACAGAGATCATTGCAGAAAAGGAAGGGAGTCCCAACCTGACTGATAGATCATTGCAGAAGAGGAAGGGAGTCCCAACCTGACTGAGAGATCATTGCATAAGAGGAAGGAAGTCCCAACCTGACAGAGATCATTGCAGAAGAGGAAGCGAGTCCCAACCTGACTGAGAGATCATTGCAGAAGAGCAATGGAATATGGGTTTACTGCATGGTGTCCAGCATCAAATACTATATGACATGAGCTAGATAAGATGCAAAGCCAGGCACTTAGGATCATCATGTGGGCAATAAAATCAACGACCATAGTAGAGATGGAGAAATAGGAAGAATGCATCTGTGAGTGAACGCAGAGACACAAAAGTGCTAATACATTCAGAAAAGTTTCACTGTATGTCAAATCATCAAATGAAAGACAGATTTCAAAACCTAGCAGTGGGTCGCCTGAAAAGAAGTAGCTTTATCCAGCAGGTCGACTATGCTGAAATGCCTCAGACTTGCTAAAGTTGACAGAACCTCTAAAATCTGCACCAGAACAAACACCTTGGAGAGAGTATAGTGAATTATCTATTAATATCTAAACTGAGGTGAAAGATATTTTCAGTGAGGATGAACCGAACAGTGTACAACAAAGGGCAGTTACTCTCAGTCTACTGAATGACGAATATCATCATCATCATGTGACATATTCTTTCCAGAACCTAGTCTTTCCTATGAATCTCTTGAATTCTCCGCGGTCTTGAGCAAGTTGTCCTGCATCTTTCAGTGACATGCGCAGGCTATCTTGAATGTCTTTTGTCCAACGGCGTCTTGGTCGGCCTTTACGCCTGTTGCCTTCTAACATCCGCTCCATTAACACTCTCTCCATGCCGTCGTGTCTCTTAATATGACCGAAAAACGCTAGCTTTTTCTTAAATATAGTGTTCAGAAGCCAGCCTTCCTGGACGTTAATTGTTCGTAACAACTCCTGGTTTGCTTTCTTCGCTGTCCATGGTATTCTCAAAACTCATCTATAACACTTTAATTCAAATGATGTTATTCTCTTGGCCACTGTTTTATTTAGTGTCCATGCTTCACATCCATATGTCGACACAGGAAATACACATGTTCGTAGTAAAAACAATTTGGTTCTTATGTTAGTACCTTGCCATAGTTTCTTTATCTGTTTTAATTTTGCCAGCGCCATTGCCGTTCTTCTCTTGATCTCAACTGCGCAGTCCCCCGCATTGTTTATATTAGTTCCTAAATAATCAAAATGTGTCACTTCTTCCAAATTGCAGTTCTCATAACGAATATCCACAAGACATATGGATCAGAATATATACAAATGGGTCAGCAATAATGTTCCCTGTAACACAAAAAGTCATGTGCGCAAAATTGCAAATGTGTGAGCTAATAAATTTGTAACACCGCTTTTTATGGGCAGAACTTTTAAAAAAAGGTGTCATCTTCAACGTGCTATTTTCATCTCAACAGCCCCCCCCCCTTTCCTCACAACATGGCATGAAGCTTATTTCCTTTCTGAACCCCATTCCAAGCTAACCACACAGAACAGTATTATTAGAAGCATTTTTACAAAAATAAAACCCAAAAAAAATATATTTTCACACAAATATTTCAAGCTATCTTTCACGTTTTTTCTTCTAGCTTTCTCGTTTTTTCAGAAAGTGTACACTTTGTCAATATTAATTTCATAAGACATCTAACGTTTGTTTCTCATAAATTTATACAGCTGGTCTGTATCAAGTCTATTTCTAATTTTTGTCTAGATTAAGCTAAATTGATTAAGCTTGATTTGCATTCATTAAGCTAAAACCTCTCTCACAATCAGCGCTGGAAGGTTCAAAAGTTGCACAGATATCAAGGAGAATATTTAGTTCCCTGAATTGTACTTGTCTTGTTAATATTATTATATCTTGTTAATGTTATTATATCTTGTTAATGTTATTATATCTTGTTAATGTTATTATATCTTGTTAATGTTATTATATCTTGTTAATGTTATTATATCTTGAAAAGTTTTCATTGCTCCAGCTTAGTTTTCATCTTCTCTGCAACGATAAATTTGAATCAAAATACTTTTTGTGCAGCTGCTTATGACTGTTCATCTTTCTGGAAAATTAAACAATAATTCTTAACTAATCTTGAAAGTTCTATAATGCCAAAGGAAAATGTATCGAAATTTTAGAAATTGAACAATCTTTGTCAAACACACACCAATCGTTTAATTCATTCTCTGGATATCTTGTATCCATGTGATCACACGTTTGCTGGATGAAATTGAGAATACCATTTGTATTTACAGCAGTTTACGAAGAAATTACATTTTGTACACTTTTAATGAAAGGAGTAGCGTCTCCGAGATTTTGAGATCTAATTTTCCTGGTTTTGGCTTTTGTGCATTGAAAAGCCTCCACTGTGGTCAAAGAACTCTTCTGAAGAATCTTGCAGAAATCTGGCAAGAATTCCCCAATAACATCACAAAGAATAAATAATGCAACCTTATACCCCGGTTTTCATAATTTCTCAAAGCAGTAGTTGTGCACTGGGTCATTATTCTTTTCTACATTTTCTGCACAATACTCAAGTAAAATATCATAATTCTTAATCTAAGAATTAACAGCAAAGTAATGAGAAAGTCATCGCACTTCATGCAGGGGTATAAATGATGCTAAGGCTGTAATTTAGCTTTTCTCACACTAGTTATACCGAAGAGTGTATACACGTTGTGAATTGTCCTATAATTTAGCTTTTTCACACTAGATCTACGGAAGAGTGTATACACGTTGTGAATTGTCCTATAATTTAGCTTTTCCACACTAGATCTACCGAAGAATGTATACACGGTGTGAATTGTCCTGTAATTTAGCTTTTTTCACACTAGATCTACCGAAGAGTGTGTGCACGATGTGAATTGGACGTTCAACCCCCATCAGTGGTATTTCTTTCTATGCCTCATCTGTTCCTAAATCTCCTTAGTAAGCTACACATTGTTGCTGTATCAGATGATGAATTGACTTGAGTAGAATAGCAGAAACACAATTATGTCTTCCAAGCATGACAGAAGCGCCGTCTATCGTAAACATAACCACGCCATTCGTGTCCAAAATATTTTCCTCATAACATTTCTGTATAGAATCAACTATAGCAACACTTATTGCAGGCAGTCAATTTTACAATACCAGAAAAAACAGCTTTATGTTCATCATCAGCAAGTTTTCTGAATTTGATGTACATGATAAGTAGATGTGTCACTGCCATGTCAGTACTTTCAACAAATATAAGCAGATATGTCACTGCGATTTCAGTACTTTCATCCACTATAAGCAGATTTGTCAATGTCATGTCAGCACTTTCATCAACTATAAGCAGATTTGTCAATGTCATGTCAGTACTTTCATCAACTATAAGCAGATTTGTCAATGTCATGTCAGTATTTTCATCACCTATAAGCAGATTTGTCACTGCGATGTCAGTACTTTCATCCACTATAAGCAGATTTGTCAATGTCATGTCAGTACTTTCATCAACTATAAGCAGATTTGTCAATGTCATGTCAGTACTTTCATCAACTATAAGCAGATTTGTCAATGTCATGTCAGTATTTTCATCACCTATAAGCAGATTTGTCACTGCGATGTCAGTACTTTCAGTACTTTCATCAACTATAAACAGCTTTGTCACTGATATGTCAGTACTTTCATCAACTATAAACAGCTTTTTCACTGATATCTCAGTACTTTCATCACTATAAACAGCTTTGTCACTGATATGTCAGTAATTTCATCAACTATAAACAGCTTTGTCACTGATATGTCAGTACTTTCATCAACTATAAACAGCTTTTTCACTGATATCTCAGTACTTTCATCAACTATAAACAGCTTTGTCACTGATATGTCAGTAATTTCATCAACTATAAACAGCTTTGTCACTGATATGTCAGTAATTTCATCAACTATAAACAGCTTTGTCACTGATATGTCAGTACTTTCATCAACTATAAACAGCTTTGTCACTGATATGTCAGTAATTTCATCAACTATAAGGGTATAAAATGGTAATTCTGGGATTTCATTAACCATCTCACATTTAACAACAGCATTTTGCTAATCTATAAATTCAGATATATAGTTTTTGCTTCTCCAATTTGAATGAGTTTTACAATATTTTCCCCATTCGGTCATGAATTTCTTGTGCTGACAAAATCGATGCACATTCAGTTTAACTTCCAGCAACACGTTATCTATTTAATGTTTTATTTTTGTGTTTGACTTATCTCGATTTAATTCAATTATAATGTTTTTATCGTCCATAGTTTCTCGTTACAAATTCAGTAGAGTACACGAATTCTGATTTTTCAATTTTGTGACTGCATCCAGGTGACATCTGTGGCTGACATGACGTTTATTGTAGTTTATCTTGCAGGCTCCACGTTTTAACAGTTCTCCAGTCTCCGTCAGCTTCCTCTTGGAGACATATTTTGCAAAATATTCTGTCGTCTTGGGTAAAGAAGTAATGGTGAAAGTTGGTAAGTCACTGTGTTTGCTTTCTGGCACCTTGTCTCTATTTCCCTGTCTAGTCTTCCATTTTCGCAAAAAATGCTGCCTAGATATTTAAATTATTTGGCTTGTTTCACTTTAGTGTTGATTCTTGTTATATCCATTGGTGTTGCTGACTTGCTAATTTTCATAAGTTCTGTTTTTTGTACGTTAATTTTCATGTTGTACTTCTGACATGCTAATGATGATGATGATGATGATGATGATGATGATGATGATGATGATGATGAAGATGATGATGATGATGATGATGATGATGATGTGGATGATGACGATGATGATGATGTGGATGATGATGATGATGATGATGATGATGTGGATGATGATGATGATGATGATGTGGATGATGATGATGATGATGATGATGTGGATGATGATGATGATGATGATGTGGATGATGATGATGATGATGATGATGATGTGGATGATGATGTGGATGATGATGTGGATGATGATGATGATGACGACGATGATGATGATGATGATGATGATGATGATGATGATGATGATGATGATGATGTGGATGATGATGATTCAATCCCTTTCGCTGTTAGCAGGAAGCTCTTGACAGCCCCTAGCCCTTCTGGCGAATGCACAGGTTTTCATCAGTTGTGTAGAGTGTGCTGTGTATAGCCGGAAGTGGTGGTAATAGTTCTTGTCGGATGTCTGTTAGTTTTGGTCACTGCAGTAGTAGGTGTTCAACAGTCTCTTCTTGTGCGTTGCATTGTCCGCAATTTGGTTCGTGTAATGGGTTTATTCTGTTCATGTGTTTATTAACGGGGGGGGGGGGGGGGTGTAGCCTGTTCTTTATTGGAATATGAGACTAGTTTGCTCGCTCGAGTTGTTTCAGAGGATGCATTGGGTTGGGTTTCTGTTGGTGTTCATATATTGAGCTGACATGCTAATAGCAATGCATTGATGTTGTTTTTCACATTTTCCTCGTCTTTGTATATTAGACTTTAATCATCGGCAAAAGTAGTTCGTTGATTTTATTGTTAAGTACCTCATCATGTTTATTTGCAATGTTTTCCTCTTTGTTGATGTGAGCTTCTTTCATTATTCTGTCCATGTAAATATTGAAAAGTAGAGGTGAAAGCACGCAGCCTTGTCTTACTCCAGATCTTGATTCGAAAGGTTCAGTCATTCTATGTGTTGCTCTTACTGAGCTTTGGCATCTTTGATATATCGCTTTTATATTGTCTAACAGCTGTCCTCTGTCATTCGAAGAAATGTGAAAAAATCAAGCCCAGGATATTCCTTGACTTTACTGATCCAGGATTTTCTATGTCCTCTTCTCTTCCTTTCAACTTCCACTGTTCCTTGCGAAACAATTTAAGAAAGCGAGTCGTGTCTCGTTACACGTCCAAACCAAACAAATTTACTTCGTTTCACCACTGCCAAAAGTGGTTCTTGATAATCTGCAAGTGTGTTTATTTGCTGCTGGACAAATATATTTGTCTTGTATTCTATATAGCAAATTTTTAACAAAAAAAACGTCTGTAGCACTTGTTTTCAAAAGTATGAATCCTCCTTTCTGTGTCTTCATTGAGTGTCCAAGTTTCACATCAGTACAAAAATGTACTTAGCACTAGCGATCTGAAAAGACTAATTTTTACTGTAATCCTGATCTTACATATTTATGTCATATTCAACGTTGCCATAGCCGTCATCTCGAGACTTGTCTAATCTCATTTACCAAGATCACATATTTGCGACCCGAGATATTTGAATGTGGAAACTTCTTCAAGTGTGTGGCCGCCTAACGGGATATTGTTGGGATTTTACTTTGTTTCACTAGTCATCAATATCTTGCTTTATCACTGCTAATTTCCATGTAAATTTTCTGACTTTTTTCAACTTTGAGGTGAGTTTTTGAAGTTGAGAATTGGAACTAGTCGTAATATCGATATCATCGGCATAAGTCAAGTTACAAAGTGGTCTACCGCCAAAAGTTATTGATATCTGAAGATCTTACATTATATTTTCAAGATACATGTTAAAAAGTACTTGGGAGAGTATGCAACCTTGACGTACTCCTATATCCGACTTGAAAAATTCAGCAATGTAATTATTTATTAAAATAGCACTGCTTGCATCTTTATACATTGCTTAAATAACTTATATCATGTTTGTGTCGAAGTTATATTGTCTCAATATATGCCACCGACCGCGGTGTTACACACGATCAAATGCCCAATTTTTTTTTTTAAATTGTGTTAACTTGGACTTGGTAGTTACAACATTCTAGAGCGAATACTGGGACCTGTTATACAGATAAAACTCGGCTGAACTCGCTGCTCGGAAACCTATCATCACATCGTACTAGCCATGTTATACGATGTATTATTATCTAATGTCTTTTCCCGGGTAAATGATGGTTGATCGTATTCACACTTGCCGTTAAGCGTAGGGATGGGAGCTTAAGCTGTCGTTCCAAGGTCAGATATGTTGCCGTGGTTGCATTTAGTCCATGTTTTGTTCAAGGCTATATTGATGTTTTCTATCCACCGTTTCCTTGGCCTACATTTGGCCTTAAGCCCAGATATTCTTGTTTTATATGCTCTTATAGTATTTGATTTGTCTTCATTCCCATAAGGTGACCGAACCATTTTACTTGCTGTCTCTCAATATGTTCAATACATGATATTATAGCAACTCTATTCCTAATTTCCTCGTTTCTTATTACATATAGTTTAGTAATCATTGCAGTTTTTCTCAGACACTTCATATCACATGTAACGATTTAATTATCGGCGAAGCTGTTAAAGATCATGTCTGACATTGGTAGCAGAGCATTAGTATCAAAATTGCAGATATTATCTGTTTTTTTTTAAATTTCCATCTTGATCTTTGGATGAAGAAGTAATGGTGAAAGTTGGTAGGTCACTGTATGTGCTTTCTGGCACCTTGTTTCTATTTCTCTGTCTAGTCTCCCATCTTGTATTATTGGTACCTAATAATTCAACAATAGTTGAATAGAGATGTCATATACAGGACATGTTACAAATATATATATTTGTTTTAAACTATTGGCAACTATGGTGAAGATGATATCGTCAGGGTAGATAATCATCCATTTGGCCCTACCCGTTAGAAAGTGTTAATAATAACAAGAAATCTGACATTTCTGCTGAGATTTCTCGCAGAGACTGCTTCTCCGCTATAGCAATCCGTTTTGATTGGCATTAATTGCACAAACACGAGCAGAGACATTGCATTAGTGTCAATAACACATTGTGCCCTGTAACACATACTCTGTTTAGTTAGATAACCGTAATGTTAATTGTGAAATGATGTACAGGTATATCAAGTCCTTCATCGATTATACAGTACTGTGGACTCATCGAATATCGTTCTTGAAAACTAACACTATTTGACACTGTCTGTATAATTCTACGTCTCAGAACAGGACACAACCGACTCCGCAGTCACATGTATACAAAGTTCAAGATTGGCAACACGGCCATGTGTACATGTGGACAGGCAGTACAGAGTGCCAAACATATACTTCAAGAGTGTTCTGAGCATGAAACGCTGAGGCAGACATATTGGCCAGAGGAAACAACACTGGAATCAAAGCTCTATGGGATCCTGTATGAACTACAAAAGACAGTGAGTTTTATTAAGGAGACAGAATTGCAGATATAGACATGTTTCAAGTGAACGAAAGAAGAAGAAGAAGACACTGTCTGTGATATTTTTAATGACTATAGACACAAAGTACACACAAAGGGGCCAATGAAAATCACGGGAAAGGATAAATATGGCCACTTTTTAATCTGATCGAGTGTGACAGTAGATATATATATATATATATATATATATATATATATATATATATATATATATATATATATATATATATATATATAGGATCTGTTGACTAATTGGAAAATCTATGTAGATATATACTCTACTCTTATGGAACTCACAGGAAGTAGACAGATATATACGCTACTCTTAGAGAACTCAACAGGAAGTAGAGGTAGATATAATCTTACGTTTCCACCACACAATAATTATGTTGTTAACAACCATCCTTTATGTTTTATTCACACGACATTGGCCGTATTGACGTGATTGCAATAATATGGACTATGTGGTCAAAGTGGCCAACATTGACACCACCAAATGTGGTAAACATTCACACCAATAAATGTGTCCAACATTGACACCAGCAAATGTGGCCAACATTGATACCAGCAAATGACGTCAAACTTTCATGTGATTTGCCTACATACAAAATGGTGAAGCATAACACACATACACATACACGCACACCCACACAGAGATAGACACATAAACAGACATACACACACATATGCACACATATACATATAACAGTTATGTGCATGAAACTTCTCTAAGCAAATCGTACATCTGGCTATGAAAGAAAAGCTCCTTAGATACCGCCTTCACCCCTCACCTAAATGACACTTAGGAAACAAGAGTTTCATCGTTCGTAATGCATAGGAATCAAAACAAACAAACATACAAATAAAACATAAATACCACATCACAGATTTTATATATATATATATACGTCGTATTCATAGCAGGTACCTACGTGTACATATCTCGTTTAAATACCATTCATACATTTACAGCCACACACGAAATGGAATGTCGAAGAGTATGTCAACACTGACTTTCGTGAATGCCAAACTGGCCCGGAGCGACACTAAGTCTCTATCCTAAGCACCAAAAAGGTATACAAACATCTTGAGGAGCCAAATGGCTTTCGTTGACTGTAATAATATGGGAGATTCGCAGGCATACTGGCTCCTTAGAGGCCGACAGAGAGGTTTTGATTAGAGTGAAGAAACAAGAGCGAGCAGATAAACCGGTCTCCTCTGGGGAAACTAAAGTACACTACAAACTTTCTATTAGTAATTTCAAGATAACTATTCATGATGGCCACAGGTAACCCGTACAAGAATTTTAATTGTTAAGGGATAAAAACTTCACCGTTGATTTGGGCTCAGGTTAAAACTGTTATTTATCCTGAAGGAGATTGCAATAAATGGCACATTCACAACAGATTAAGTGACGTATCCATATCTACAATTAATCTCCAGCGTCCTCCATCTGTCTCTTGGCTCAATTCTCTCAACTCACTTTGTTTGTCTGTCTCTTGGCTCGATTCTCTCAACTCACTTTGTTTGTCTGTCTCTTGGCTCGATTCTCTCAACTCACTTTGTTTGTCTGTCTCTTGGCTCGATTCTCTCAACTCACTTTGTTTGTCTGTCTCTTGGCTCGATTCTCTCAACTCACTTTGTTTGTCTGTCTCTTGGCTCGATTCTCTCAACTCACTTTGTTTGTCTCTGTCTCTTGGTTCGATTCTCTCAGGTCACTTTGTTTGATTAAGTCTTACGGAAAATTAAGCAGTTGAAGCCGTTTAGTGATAAGTTCATGTTTTCCCCCAGTTGCCTGGTTCATTGTTTGGTTTGAGTTCAACTGGAAATACGAGGGTGTTTCATTTGAAAATTCCAAGGTTTGATAGAAACTAGAACAACTAAGAAATTTGAACGTGTGAATATTCTTGTAAGGATGGCATGTGTCCAGCGCTTGACATCTTGGTGCAGACGAACAACATGGTGTCATAATTGCTGTTTTAAGATTTTTTTTTAAAGATATCTGTCTCGCCCGTGTGTTGCCCAAACAGGGAGCACAGAATGGCAACACTGTTTACCTTCTACGAATGTCGTAAAAGACGACTAAGGAGGTTATGGGATCGAGTTGGCTGTCCCATCCCATATAGGGTCACTGACACAAAGTCATGCTGAAATCGGATGTGTCAGGCCGAAAGGCGCAGATATCGCAGCAATGCTGTAAACCATGACACAACGCATTCCGTTCTCCTGACTACATCCTGCTAATCTGCAGGAGTTTGAGAACGAACGCAGAAGAAGAAGAAGAAGATAGCTGTCTCACTATTGATATGTCTGAAAGTGGAACATCGGTTATCCTATGTTTTCATCAATGTAGTGCTGAAACCTATAGAATTTATTGGACAAATGTAGTATCAGTATGATGATATATGCCTGTCAATGAACTATATTGATGTGTGCCTGTCAATGAACTATAATGATGTGTGCCTGTCAATGAACTATAATGATGTGTGCCTGTCAATGAAGGTCCAGTATGGTGATGTATGCCTATCAGTTAATGGTCAGTATGATGATGATGATGATGATGTAAACATGTCAATCGAGCGAGTGTTTGAGTGGAGTAGATACTTTAATAAGGCGTGAGCTGTGGGATAGGCTGATCACGACGGAGTCAGATACATCAACTAAGTGACCACAAAGTCGATTGCAGCCGTTGAACGTCTCATAAAGGAAAACCGCTGAATAACTGAGTGACATTGACGCACATCTAGACATCAATCAATGTTTAGCATATCTTGATTTCTTGATTAGAAAACTGGCCTCACAGCACGTGGGGCATTCCCATAAGTGCTCCGCCCTCTGTTCCAGCAGCCATTCGACTCGATGGTGTTTCGAGTCCAATGTCGCCGAAACAGACGTCGACATCAGGGCACAACTCTGGCTCTTGCGACAGGTTTCTTTTTTGTTTCGCCCACCCATGCCGTGCAACTAAATAGTTCGAAGTACAACGTTGGCCTATCGGAACAACATGGTAGCTGTTATCGAAGGTTACGACTACGGGATTGTATAGATAACGTGCCATGAAGCTTCTATAAGAAGATAACCTCAATATAAAAGCATGTCATCTACTAAGGTTTTCTGTTGCATATCACATCAGCCATGATGTGTGTTATAGTCATTTTGTATGAAAAAGTGTTTGCAAGGCGGGTACCACAGCAGTCTGACTTTCAGGAAAATTGATATAGAAGGTGGTATATGAAGGATGGTATATTCATTGTGATGGGAGACTTTAACGCCAAAAGTGGTGATAATAACAGAGAAGCAGAAAAGCATGCTCGAAAATATGGCATAGGTGAACTAAACCAAAACGGAGAAAGATTGAGTTTTGCGAAATAGGAAATTTTGAAATTTCGAATAACTTCTTCCCGCACAAAAATATTCACAAGATCACTTGGAACTCACTTGATAAAATAACCAAAAACCAGATAGACCATTTTTGTATTAACAGAAAATTTAGTTCAGCTGTACAAGATGTAAGAGCTTTTAGAGGAGCAGATATTGGAAGTGATCACAATCTCTGCATAGCTAAGCTAAAAATCAAACTTAAAAAACATCAAAAGACCATCTACCACAGAAAAATCGATACAAGACGTCTACTAGAGAGTGATTTACAAGAAGAATACAACACCGAAATCAACAATCAATACACAGCCTTAGATAAGCCATCTGAATTAGTAAATCCCATAACATCCATAGAAACGAAATGGGAGAATTTGAGAAATACTGCAATAAATGCGGCTTTGGATACAGCCGGTCTCATACAAAACAATAAGAAGAAATGGATAAGCGAGAACACTTGGTCAAAAATCCAAAACCGTAAAGAGATGAAACAAAAAATACTTGCTGCAAAAACCACTCAAGACGAGGAACAAAATAGACTCACGCACTTTTAGACAAAGAAGTTAAAGCAAGCGTTAGAAAGGACAGGCAGAATTATATAAACAACTTATCATTGGAAGCAGAATCAGCCTCACAACACAATAACAGCACGATACTACACCACATAACCAAACAACTGTGCAACTAGCCACTTATCCCAAACGCATCTATTAAAGACAAAAATGGCAAAGTTCTAACAACAACTGAACAACAAAAGCAAAGATGGGCCGAACATTTCCAAGATCTTCTTAGCAGACCAACACCCCAATCTACTCCAAATCTAAAGGAAGAGGAGACAATGCCACCATTAGTAGCCTCGATAGAAAAGTTCACCGTTGAAGTGGTAAAACAAACCATTAAGAAATTAAAAAACAATAAAGCAGCAGGTCAAGATGACATCACAAGTGAAATGTTAAAAGCAGCAAATGATAATACCTTGTCATTTTTACTGAATATTTTCAATATGATTTGGAAAAACGAATGCCCACCCCAACAATGGGAAAATGGCATCATTATCAAATTACCAAAAAAGGAGACCTAACAAATTGTGATAACTGGAGGGGAATCACACTTCTATCCGTACCTGGCAAAATTCTTTGTAATATGATGCTTGCAAGATTAAAGTCACCCTTAGACAAAAGACTTAGAGAAGAGCAGTCAGGCTTTAAACCAGGTCGTTCCCGCCTTGACCATATATTCACTCTTAGAACAATAATAGAAGAATGTCTAGAATTTAGATCTAATCTCATAATAAACTTCGTTGATTTTCAAAAAGCCTTCGACAGCATCCATCGACCATCGCTTTGGGAAATTTTAAAAATATATGGATTCCAAAATAAATATATAAATGTGATAAAATCATTCTATACTAACTCAAAATGCTGTGTTAGAACAGAAAAAGGCAATTCAGAATGGTTCCCTGTGATTACTGGTGTTAAACAAGGCTGCCCAATGTCACCATTACTATTCAATATCGCTATTGACTGGGCTGTGAGAAAAAGCACATCCAACACAAATTTAGGAATCAAATGGATAAATAAAACAACATTAGAAGACCTGGATTTTGCCGATGATCTTGCACTATTGAGTGAAAACCATCAAGATGCACAAACAAAAACTGATAGATTAAAACTCATTGCAGGACAAATAGGTCTCCAAATCAATTCATCAAAAACAAAAATTAATTACAGAAATTACAACTCGCATTGCCCTAGCATCAAGTGCATTTAACAGACTGTCTAATATCTGGAAGTCAAAGTCAATTAGCACACGCACGAAAATGCGCTTATTTAATTCCTGCGTTATTCTGGTGCTATCATATGGATGTGAGAGCTGGAAAAGCTCTTATCTTCAAAAAAGAAATTACTGAGTTTCGAGAACAAATATCTTCGTAGGATAACTAACACCCATTGGAGTGAATTCACATCGAATGATAAAATCAGAGAAGAGACACATCAAAATTTCATCACAGATGTTATCAGAAAACGCCGTTGGTCCTACATCGGGCATGTCCTACGCGCAGACACCAACAGAATACACCACCAATCTCTTGAATGGATACCTACAGGCAAAAGAGCAAGGGGTAGACCAAAAGAAACACTCAGAAGAACAATACTTAGAGCAAGTAAAACAACCAATATTCATACTATTCAAGAACTGCACAGAATAGCTTTGAACAGACAGAATTGGAGAGATCTGACCTCTGCCCTATGCGCTAACTTCAGCGCAAAAGGAAAATGAATGAATGAATGAATGAATGAATGAATGAATGAATGAATGAATGAATGAATATGAAGGATGTAGTTCGAAGAAATGAGTGCATAATGTAATAGTTTACAGCTTGGAAGCGGCATTTGTGCCTTTCGACACGATAAATCCGCCCTCAGCACAGCTTTTGTGTCACTTTAACCTACTGGATAGAGCAGCCCTTATCTAAACCTCCTTAGTCGTTTCTTACAACATGTATGACATGTTGCAATGCTGCTATTATTTGCTCTCCTTTCGGACCTCGACAGCTTAGCAAAACAGAATATATATTTGTGCATTATTCAAGACAGTATATAGAACAGTTTATATTCTGTGGAGTGTGAACATGTGTAATCTGTGGTATGTGAAACATTTGACTCTGTGGTGTGTGTATTCTGTGGTATGTGTATTCTGTGGTGTGTGTATTCTGTGGTGTGTGTATTCTGTGGTGTGTGTATTCTGTGGTGTGTGTATTCTGTGGTGTGTGTATTCTGTGGTGTGTGGAGCATTTGTAATCTGTGGTGTGTAAAACATTTGTAATCGGTGGTGTGTGTAATCTATGGTGTGTGAAACATTTGTATTCTGTGGTGTGTGTATTCTGTGGTATGTGTATTCTGTGGTGTGTGGAGCATTTGTAATCTGTGGTGTGTAAAACATTTGTAATCGGTGGTGTGTGTAATCTATGGTGTGTGAAACATTTGTAATCTATGGTGTGTGAAACATTTGTATTCTGTGGTGTGTGTATTCTGTGGTGTGTAAAACATTTGTAATCTGTGGTGTGTGAAACATTTGTAATCTGTAGTGTGTGGAAGGAACATTTGTATTCTGTGGTGTGTGTATTCTGTGGTATGTGTATTCTGTGGTGTGTGGAGCATTTGTAATCTGTGGTGTGTAAAACATTTGTAATCGGTGGTGTGTGTAATCTATGGTGTGTGAAACATTTGTATTCTGTGGTGTGTGTATTCTGTGGTGTGTAAAACATTTGTAATCTGTGGTGTGTGAAACATTTGTAATCTGTAGTGTGTGGAAGGAACATTTGTATTCTGTGGTGTGTGTATTCTGTGGTATGTGTATTCTGTGGTGTGTGGAGCATTTGTAATCTGTGGTGTGTAAAACATTTGTAATCTGTGGTGTTTGTATTCTGCGGTGTGTGAAACATTTGTATTCTGTGGTGTGTGTATTCTGTGGTGTGTGAGACATTTGTAATCTGAGGTGGGTGATCCATTTGTAATCTGTGGTGTGTGAAACATATTTATTCTGTGATGTGTGAAACATTTGTATTCTGTGACGTGTGAAACATTTGTATTCTGTGACGTGTGAAACATTTGTATTCTGTGAAGTGTGAAACATTTGTATTCTGTGATGTGTGAAACATTTTCTTTTGTAATGTTTTAAATATTCTTCTACGATGTGCGAAACTTTGACTCTTTGTAGAAGTGAATCTGTTTGTTTTTTCTAGAAAGTGTCAATGTTTTTCTTATATGATCAGTGATATTTTTCTCTTATTTGGTGTGTGAAATGTTCTTCTATAGTGTGTGAAACCGTTTCAGTCTGTGATGTATGACACATTTCTCTATTATGATGTGTGAAACCGTTTTAGTCTGTCTTGTGTCTTGTTTGGTCACGCTTCATTATATTTTTAATTTGTGATGTATGAAATGTTTTTATTTAATGATGTGTGTGTGATTTGTTAATTTTCATAGATTTTACTTCAGTTTGTTACTGTACTTCTTCTTCTTCTTCTTCTTCATCGTTCTTCAGTCAGATATCAAGTTACAGCACCAATAGCTTCAGTCAGATATCAAGTTACAGCACCAATAGCTTCAGTCAGATATCAGGTTACAGCGCCAATAGCTTCAGTCAGATATCAGGTTACAGCACCAATAGCTTCGGTCAGATATCAGGTTACAGCACCAATAGCTTCAATGAATTGTGTGATTCGCTTCATGTCATCCATGGAACCCCTCAAGTCTGGAAGCAGTGCCGTCTCAGTAGGCCATATTTTCTCCCTGTCTTCTTGGTAGAGTTGACAGGCATGAAGAATGTGTTCTGCAGTCTCTGGGCTCAGTCCACAGTTGCACAGGTCTGTCTCACCAATCTTCAGCTTTCGGAACATGTGACTTCTCAGTCTGTTGTGACCAGTTCGTAGTCTGAAGATGATGGTTTGTTCCTTGCGTGACATTTGGTGGTAGGGGTCATTTGGTTCTGTAGTTGTGTGCATTTGCTTCCACTTTTTCTTATATTCTGCTTTTAACATGGTCTTACTTTCATAGTACGTATTATCATTTTCTATTTATTCCAGTGATCCCCCTTTCCTTGCCAGGAGATCAGCTTTTTTATTTCCAGGTATGCCACAGTGACCTGGGATCCACTGCAGTACTGTTTCTTTGGTGGTACTGCTGAGGTGTAGTAAGCAGGCCGTAAGTTCATTCATGCTCGTGTTCTTTGGATCTTTCAATGCCTGCAATACTGATTTTGCATCCGTTAGAAAAACTACATGTCTGTTGTGACTAGGCAACCAATTCATGAGCATTTTGGATGCCTCTATTATGGCTTCCATTTCTGCTTTGAAATTTTTGGAAATTTTGCCTGTGGGTATGGATTTCTCTATTTCTTTTCCATCTGATGTTGCTATATATATTCCTGATCCTCCATCTAATACTGCCTCTTTCGCTGATCCATCTGTATATACATGTGTCCATATATCCTTTGGTTATATTTCTGTATGTGATTCTTAGTTGTCTCCTTTAGTACTTGTATAGTAGTTTCTGTTTTCGAAATTATGCTTGGTATATTGTCCATAATTCTTGGGAAGTTTTTCCTGTCTCATGTTGGGTATGTGTTAAAGGTGTTTAGTGGTTTTAGCTTTTGTAGGTCTGTATCTGTGAGTGATTTCTGGAGCTGTTTAGCGGAGTGTAGAAAGCTACCTCTTTTGAGTCGCTTTTGAGTCTGCTTAGTTTTTGGTTCATTTGATGACTCTCCAAACATTTGAACTTTGCATACTGTGTGACGATTTTTTCATTTCTTCTTTCTTCCATTTATGGCAAACCTGTGCATTTTTCCATTTCTGTGATTGGGGTAGTATTCAAACCTCCTGTTATAATTCTGAGATTGCGGTTTTGTATCTTTGAGATCTTTTGAGTGTTACTCTTGGCTGCAGTCCCCCATGCTGACATTCCATATTCCAAAGCTGGTCTTAAATAACCTGTATATGCTCTACTTAGAATTTTTCCATTTGCACCCCAATCTGTTCCAACCAATTTTTTAAGGAGTGCTGTCCTCATTGTACCTTTTGTTTGGCACTTGTCTATGTGCTGTTTCCATGTAAGTCTTGGATCAAAGTGACTCCAAGGTATGGAGGTGTCTCATCTTTTGGCAATGTTTGACCATTTATGGTTAGTGGGATTTTCTGTGGTTTGGTGGACATGCTGAAGATGGTATAGGTAGTTTTTTGGGCATTGATAGACATGGCCCAATGGTCTGTCTACTTGGCCAAATTGTCCATAGTTTCTTGCAACCTTATTTTTGTTGTGCCTACGCTCTCTTCACTGCACCATATCGCCAGATCGTCTGCATACATTGCAGCATTTACTTTACGCGAGAGAATTTGGTCAATGTCATTCATGAATATAAGGAATAGAGTGGGGGATAGAACACCTCCCTGTGGTCATCATCATCAAGTGCCGTCTCCGCAACGAAGGTTGGCTGCAACGTATCTCCAACATCTCCTGTCTCTTGTCTTGGTGGTGCACTCTGCTAGACTGTAACCTGTCCATCGTGTAATGTTACTCTCCCACTTGTATGTGGTACGCCATGCTTAAAGAGCTTCTTTCTGCTGTGCTTCATTTCAAGCTTCACTGCTGCTTTTCGGTTGTGCAGTTAGTGTTTTATCCAGAATACATGCGCCCTGTCACTTTGTTTTGTTGTAGTTTAAGGAGGAGTCAGTCTTTCCATACACAATCAAAGGCTTTTTCCATATCTACCCACACCACTGATGTCTGCTTTTTTTCCTGGAAAGCATCCTCTACTTCCTGGGCAATTAGTGTAATCTGGTCTTCAGTTGATCTACACTTTCTGAAGCCAGCTTGCTGATTTAGCAGGATTTTATTTTTTTCTAGGAACCACATCATTCTTTTGTTTACCAGGCGCTCCATTAATTTGTAAACACAGCTGGTCAGACTTATTGGGGCGATAGCTGTCCACCTTGTTTTTTGGCTTGCCTTTCTTGTGGATGATTATCATTATGGCGGTTTTCCACACCTGTGGCACTAGACCTCTATCCCAACAGTTGCTAAAAATTTTTATTAATTTCTTTTTTGCTGATGGTCCGATGTGAATTAGCAGTTCATTTGGTATGTCATCAGGGCCAGGTGATTTCCTAAGTTTTAATACTGCTAGTTCTCCATTTAGTTCATTGATCGTGAATGGAATATTCATGACATCTTGTTTATCTTTGCTGATCTCTTTTTCGATATTCCGTAGTTCTTTTCTTACTTCTCTTCTCCTATTTTCATCGACTTTGTGGCAGGCAGTACTTTGGTAATGCTGTATAAAGTGATTTGCATTCTTCTTTCCTGTGAGTACATCTCCACCATTCTCTATAGCTATTGGTGCTGTTTTGTTATCTTCGTTGTTGAGCATTTTTGTTATTTTCCATAGCTTTCTTCCCTCTTTGTCGAAGTTTACATTTTCTGTTTTTTCATGCCAGCTTTTCCTTGTGTTTGTAATTGTCGCTTTTCTTTGTTTTGCTACAGCAGCTTTTAGTGATATTTTGTTTTCTGTGTATGGGCTTTTTTCTGCTGTGTCTCTGGCCTTTGACACTTCTTTCTCCAACTCATCGAGTTCGTCAGACCAGTACGGTTTGTAATTTTTCCTAGCACCTCTTGGTATGGTTTGCTTGGCTGCTTGAAGAAGTGCAGAAGCCAGGAGTTGTGCAGTTTTGTTCAAGTTTTTAATCCTTGGATTTAAGGTTTTTATTAATTTGTCTGTCAGGTCAGCATACTTACTCCAGTTTGCTTTCTTGAAGTTCCATCTGGGTGTGGTTGTAGGGCCAGCAGGGGTATTGTTAATGTCAATGGTGAGTTTGATGGGGCGATGGTCACTTCCACCAAGCTGCTCCAGCACTTCCCTGTATGTTATTTTCGCTAAGGCGTCTGTTGCAAAGGCTAGGTCATGGGTTGAGGTGGTGTGCCATCTTCTAGAGTAGAAAGTTGGGTGGTCTTCAGGTTCATTAAGCAGTTGAAGTTTCACCTCACACTGCCAGTCTTCCACTTCTTCTCCTCTAGTATCTTGTTCTGTATATCCCCAACTCTGTGAGTGGCTATTGAAGTCACCAATCACAAGACAGTTATCTTTTTCTGTGTTAATTGTGTGTAGAGATAGGCTCTTGTCTTGTGGACAGTAATAGTTATATACTGTGACATCTTTAGTTGGAAGGGTTAGACAGGGTTAGATTTCAGCCTGTTCTTCTGTGTCTACTCGAATTTCAGAGGCAACATCCTTTATGTCTTTTTTTCTCTATAGTTCCGAAATGTTTGGTATCCTCGGATGTTGAATCTATTGTTGTTTGTGAGGTGTGTTTCCTGTATGCATGCTATGTCGATTTACTCTGTGTGTAATCGGTTTGTAAGTGCAGTCTTTTTATTGTACACGCCCTCTGCATTCCACTGCAATATTTTTAAGTGCTTATTTTTGTCTTTGTCTGCATTCATGATCTATATGTGATTTTTTTGAACCAGTAGTTTTTTTCCTCTGATCTCTTTTCCTGGCTCCACAAATTGAGACAGAGGTACCACCAGTCGCTGAGGGTGGGCTTCTTTGAGGCTTAGAGCCCGGCACTTCATCCGCCTGACGGGATTCCACAGATGAAGCACCAAAACGAATCATCTGTAACCTTTTATTTGACATGTGAAGTCATTGCGTGACACTGTGGTTTTCAGCCTTGGCTGGACTATTTTGTACCTTTCGGTCCAGTGTCTCCGTCTTCCATCTTACTTTTGAGTCAGGATGTGTTTCCCTAGGCCTTATCCATCCAAGGATTGTCCACAGGGCAGTGAAGGTTTCATTTTGGAGTTTTCCTTCTCCTAGACAGCTTGCCTAACAGGGTTAACGAGCACCATCTGCCCGGGGTTTTGAGGTAGAGTTCCCCTCTCCTAGGATAATTTTGTTGTTGCCAGGTATTCATTATCCTCCTCTGTGGTTTATTTCTTGTAATCTAAGGCACCTCTCACTCAGGGAAGGTGATTTAAGAACATTGCTCTCTCTTGTTCTAATATCTATAATTTCCCATTTACCCTTTACCAGATATCAGCGCCGACTAATATCCCACCCCGTCCTCGTGGTCAGCGACACCATTTGGTCAGCGACTGTTTATTTGCCTAGAGGGTTATTCACAGCTGGCCTCAAGAGGCTTTTCCACTATCCGCCACCTGTGGACGCTCCTGGTATGGGTCGGTATCCCCCGCAGGGTTACTGTACTTGAAAATGTACCATATAAATATAACATAGGTACAACATAAATATAACATAGATACAACATAAATATAACATAAATACGACATAAATATAACATAGATACGACATAAATATAACAAAGTTACGATACCGGATTTATTTTGCTGATTCGATTTATTCACATTCAGATACCAATAATTCTCGTTGAAAACGATTACTTTCATTTCTGAGTTGCCGGATCTTGTGGAAACCGACACAATTTACGAAGGTATATGTGAATAGGAACTACACAAGTGTTTCCCAATGTGGTGCCTACGTCCCATGGTCTGGCGGGGGGGGGGGGGGGGGTAATTTATTCGTTTGGGGGGGGGGGGGCAATTCGCAAAAGTTGTAATTAGGCATCATTTAAGGAATAATTCAATTTTTTAATATAACAAATGTGTATGTTAAAAGGTGGGGGGGGGTGCATCAGAATTTTAGAAAGATTTACGTGGGGCATGGTAAAAAAAAAGGTTAGGAAATACTGAACTAGACATCTGCACCGACCCGGATACAGAGATATACGAGTGAATAGGAACTAGACATTTGAGTTGTCCCGGATATAGAGACATGCTTGTGTATAGGGACTAGACACATGAGTCGTCCTGTATACAGAGACATACCTCTGAATAGGGACTAGACACATGAATCGTCCTGTATACAGAGACATACCTCTGAATAGGGACTAGACACATGAATCGTCCCGGATACAGTGACATACCTCTGAATAGGGACTAGACACATGAATCGTCCCGGATACAGTGACATATGTCTGAATTAGGACCAAACACCAATGGAAGCTTCTCAAATGCAGAGGCATTCAATTTTTTTTCCTTTTTCAAAAAGCGGCATTGACCTCTCTTCTCGAAGGTCATGAGATCCAGTCATAAGTGAATCAAATGTTCCATAGAATTTAGTAGACAATGTTAACTGACTAATTATAACCAAAATGTTCGACAAATTCGTAGTTATGTATGCGCACTGTGTAAGCAGAGAAGGCAAATAAAGGCATGGACAGACAACATCAAGGCATGGGCAGGACAAGATTTTTCCTCACTCATACGCATTACTGAGGATAGAAATTGGTGGAGGATTCTGTGTGCTGAAGCATCCAATGTAGTACCCTTACGACCCTGACGGGTTACGGGTTTATAGATTGGCTGATTGATGCGCATTGCGCACGCTAAAAGACCTGTAGACATTTATATAAGTTAGTGGTAAACTCTATATAAATACGCCACTACTTCAAGAATAAATACATGTCGTTACATCAGCAATCTTCGACGATGCTGGCGGTATTTGTGCACATTTGCTGATATCTTTCTATCTAAGAAAGATATCGAAGAATAAATAGTCATAGACCGAAGTGTAATATTGATCAGATATAAATTACCAGTGTCATAAACAACGCAACGCTCTTGAAATGTGGGAGCTGCAGTAATGCTAGTGTAAGGAGAGATTATGGTCTTAAATCAAAACAAAACAATATACAACTATTCTGATGAATATGTTTAACGAAATTTCTAGAAAAGAAATATCAATGAGATAGAAAACCCAAAACGTTTGATACATCAAACTGTTACTTAACGTGTAAGGGCGCCTTTGCCATCTGTGGCGGCTTCAGGTAATGTTTCGGGGTTTGCCATATAGTTGTATATTTGTGCTAAATTTTATATTTAAAAATATTTAACTCCAAACTGTGTAAAAAGACAGTGTTTTACGCGAATAATACTATACAAACAATGGTGAATTCATACAAATCAAATTAAAACTTTTGTGTCATATTCATTCCATCTTGAATATTAAAGGGTACTGCTGCCTGTGTGTTGCCGGGGCCCGAAAGGGGAGCAAAGAATAGCAACACTATTTACCTTCCACGCATGTCGTAAAAGGCGACTAAGGAGGTTATAGGATGGAGTTGGCTGTCCCATCCCATATAGTGTCAGTGACCCAAAGCCATGCTGAAGTCGGATATGTCAGGCCGAAAGGCGCAGATATCGCTGCGATGCTGTAAACCATGACACAACGCATTCCGTTCTCCGGACTACATCCTGCTAATCTGCAGGAGTTTGAGAACGAACGCAGAAGAAGAAGAAGAAAGGGTACTGCTTCTTATATGTGCGCTGACGGCAGTTACGAGGGAAAGTTAAATTTGTTATATCTGCGTTGACGGCAGTTACGAGGGAAAGTTAAATTTGTTATATCTGCGTTGACGGCAGTTACGAGGGAAAGTTAAATTTGTTATATCTGCGTTGACGGCAGTTACTAGTATCGATTCTTATATATGTACGTTGACGGCAGTTCAAATTCAATGAGAAGCTCGCCAGGGGTGTGTCCTATCCCCCTACATTTTATAACATATATCGACCACATCTGTAAAATAACAAGTACCAACGAAGAAGATAACATTAAAGACAAATTGGACGAACTAGTCTTTGCAGATGACAAAGTACTAATAGCGACATCAGAAGAACATATGATCAGACTCTGCAAATGTCAAAAATTCAACATGAAGATTAATATTGAAAATATAGAAATAATGGCAATAGCAAAGAAAGAAAGAAATATCACTATCTCCATCGATGATAAACACAAACAGGTAAATGTGTTCACTTACTTAGGAAGCATTATAACGAGTGAAGGGAAAACCAGTAAAGAGATACAAAATAGATGCAACAAAGCATACCAGATCCTAGGACAGAAGACACGTGTTTTCAAGAACACAAATGTAAACATAGACACTAAGGTTGTATTATACAAGACTATTATTATTTCAGCACTGTACTACCAGTGCAAAACCTGGACATTGATACCTCAAGACAAAAGAAAAATAGTGACAGCAGAAATGACATGTCTACGAATAATACTCGGAGTTTCATTAAGAGATAGAATTAGAAACGATAACATCAGACAGATAACCAAAACAATACCAGTATTGGAACACATCAAAAGACAACAGATCAAGTGGTTTTCACACGCTTCCAGATTACCAACAGATAGCATGCCACAAATGGCCATGACACATAGACATAACGGCTATAAAGCCAGAGGCAGACCATGTAAAAGATGGATCACAGAAATCAAAGAAGCCACAGGAACTAGCTTACAAACAGCACACAAGAAGTCCATCTCCAGAGAACTCTTCCACCCCTGACGCCGCAAGGCAAACAAGAGCAACAGCGTATAGATAGATAAGATAGATTAGATTAGACAAGACAAGACAAGAGTAGACTAGACTAGACTAGACTAAGAGTTAGGATTTAGGAGATGATAGATTAGATAGATAGATAGATAGATAGATAAATAGATAGATAGATAGATAGATAGATAGATAGATAGATAGATAGATAGATAGATAGATAGATAGATAGATAGATAGATAGATAGATAGATAGATAGATAGATAGATAGATAGATAGATAGATAGATAGATAGATAGATAGATAGATAGATAGATAGATAGATAGATAGATAGATAGATAGATAGATAGATAGATAGATAGATAGATAGATAGATAGATAGATAGATAGATAGATAGATAGATAGATAGATAGATAGATAGATAGATAGATAGATAGATAGATAGATAGATAGATAGATAGATAGATAGATAGATAGATAGATAGATAGATAGATAGATAGATAGATAGATAGATAGATAGATAGATAGATAGATAGATAGATAGATAGATAGATAGATAGATAGATAGATAGATAGATAGATAGATAGATAGATAGATAGATAGATAGATAGATAGATAGATAGATAGATAGATAGATAGATAGATAGATAGATAGATAGATAGATAGATAGAGAGATAGATAGATAGATAGATAGATAGATAGATAGATAGATAGATAGATAGATAGATAGATAGATAGATAGATAGATAGATAGATAGATAGATAGATAGATAGATAGATAGATAGATAGATAGATAGATAGATAGATAGATAGATAGATAGATAGATGAGATAGAGATAGAGAGAGAGAGAGAGATAGAGATAGAGATAGAGATAGAGATAGAGAGAGAGAGAGAGAGATAGAGATAGAGATAGAGATAGAGATAGAGATAGATAGATAGATAGATAGATAGATAGATAGATAGATAGATAGATAGATAGATAGATAGATAGATAGATAGATAGATAGATAGATAGATAGATAGATAGATAGATAGATAGATAGATAGATAGATAGACGGCAGTTACGAGAGACAACAACATTGTGTATATTTTCATATTATTTTTCTTCTGTTTTCGCTCTCAAACTACTGCAGATTAGCAAGATGTAGTCCGGGCGGAGAACGGATTGCGTTGTGTCATGATTTACAGTTTTGCTTCCATTATAGTAGTCTGACGCATACGACTGTCTGTATGCCTCTGAGTCACTTTTACCCTTTTGAAATGGTACAGCCAACTCCCCTCCATATTCTCCTTAGTAGACTCTCCAACTAATTCATTCATTCATTCATTCATTCATTTTCCTTTAGCGCTGAATTTAGCGCATAGGGCAGAGGTCAGATCTCTCCAATTCTGTCTGATTACACAAATCGGTCTGGACTTTACGATGTTAGTTGATTAATCCAACGGTGTACGAATGACCCAGACTTGATTAGAGAGACACCCTCCATCAACGGACGTCACTACCGGGAGTCCGACTCTCCAATTGCATAGAAAGTAACGAATGTTGCTTTTCTTTACTCCCTTTCCGGGTCCCCGAATTACACACGAATGGGGGGGTGGAGGGGAGGACAGAGTTTTGTCACCAATTTAAAAGAAACTATGTTTTGAAATTGCTACATTTTTTAATTGCACAGAAGTATTTCAAAAATAGCCAAAACATGATTTTCCACAATGATGAAATGTGTCTTACTTGAAATGAAGTGATCAATATGGCAACCCTTGAGAAGTTACCTAACGTATAAAGGGCGTCTTTGTCATCTGTAGATACTTCTGAATAACTCTCGTTTCCTATTGTTTTTGTTATGTTCTCTAACGTACTTGAAGTGCAAGGTGGCGAGCATATTTAACAGTTGGGGGCGGAAGAGCATTGATGTACTAGAGAATGAGTGAGATAGAGAGGGAATCGAAGAATCTTTATTCTGTATGCCACGATCAGACATGCGCTCTATACGAAGACATAATCTAGAAGACAAAGGCATGAAGTATTGTAGAGATTGATATGAGTCACTGGTAACAGGAGTATGAGGGAGGGAGGGAATGAGTAAGGGATTTAAGCCTCTATATCAGTGTTTCTCAAACTGTTTCTTGCAAACGCTACCTTTCTCATAAATTTTGATTAGAAACTATCATCAAGTCACTCTGATAACTCATAGGTGCTCCGCTCTCAGTTCCAGAAAGCAATCCCAGTGTATGTAGAATTTCGGTCATGTGTTGATTGAGCGTTCTTCGGGTCTTTTTTAAAAAACAATAAAATAATTTTCCTTCCTCCCCTCTAGATATTCCCATTTCTGACATTCTCTGTATGTGTGCGTTCTCAGCCTCATCGATATCATCTTCATCTTCCAATGACTTTATTACTGCCTTAAACAAGTCTATTGTATCTCTTCTCAGCGATGTGCCGTCTATTTACCGCACTGATTCTCAGCGATGTGCCGTCTATTTACCGCACTGATTCTCAACGGTGTGCCGTCTATTTACCGCACTGACTGCCTATAAGTCAGCTCGCTCGTTTCCTCTGACCGCTGCATGACCAGAGCAGTCTATCCATGAAATGCTCTGGACAATTGAGTTATTCAATAAAAAACGAACTATTTCTTTCTAAGCATGCAGTTTTCTATCTTGCGCAGCATGCTTTGAGAGTCTGTGAGTTTTACGTAGTGTGTTGATGTATCAGTGATAGTTTTTTTTTATAGATGAACACAAGAGCAAGAGTTTGGTTAACAGAGAGACACAGAAAAACAGACCAACAACACGATGAATGGATATAAGCTCGAGGAGGTGAATGCTTTCAAATACCTCTGATGGAGCATATGCAGCGATGGAAAGTGCAAAGCAGAATTAAAAATAAAGTTGGAGATAGCTTTTGCGTCTATGTCAAGGCTAACGGTGATTTGGAAAAGCAATATCAGTATTGGAGCAAAAGTCAAACTGTATAACTCATTAATGGTTCTGTTGTGATGTATGGTTGTGAGAGTTAGAAACTCACTGCAGACATGGAGATCTTCTTCTTCTTCTGCGTTCGTTCTCAAACTCCTGCAGATTAGCAGGATGTAGTCCGGAGAACAGAATGCGTTGTCATGGTTTAAAGCATTGCTGCGATATCTGCGCCTTTCGGCTTGACACATCAGACTTCAGCATGGCTTTGGGTCACTGACCCTATATGGGATGGGACAGCCAACTCCATCCCATAACCTCCTTAGTCGCCTTTTACGACATGCGTGGAAGGTAAACAGTGTTGCTATTCTTTGCTCCCCTTTCGGGCCAAGGCAACACACGGGTAGGATATGGAGATGCTTACAGGCTTTTGATTACAAATGTTACAGACGAATTGTACGAATTTGCTACAGAAAGCATAATACAATTTTTTTATGTAAAAAATAAAAGAGATGTATGCAGGTGTAAAAAAACAATTGCTTTCAATAGGAAAGCAACAAAAACTGGCATGGTTTGGACATGTATGCAAACATGATTCCTTGTCAAAAACAATACTGCAGGGAACCGTTGAAAGAGGGAGAAGCAAAGGAGGACAAATAAAGACATGGACAGACAGCATTAAGGAACGGACAGTGAACGATTTTTCTTCACTCTTCCGCATCGTTGTAGATAGAAATCGCTGGAGGACTCTGTATGCTGAAGTATCCAAATGTGGTATCCCTAAGACCCTGACAGGTTACGGGTTTATAGATAGATGAACGCATATCTTTCTCTCTCATATATTTCATCTTTCATCTCTCATCTTTCTCTTGTTCATCTCATTCTCTCATATTGCCCTCGTTCACCTCTCTTTAATATCTCTTTTTCTCTCACCTTTCTCATCATTCATTTTTCTCTCTCTTATTCATCTCTTTCTCTCACCTCACTCTTTCTCATCTCTCGTTTTCTCATATCTTTCTCATTCACTCGTTTTCTCTCATTTCTCTCATTTTTTCTCTCTCTCATCTTGTACTCGTTCATCTCTTCTTTGTCTTCTTCATCTCTTTTTCTATGTCTTCTTCTTTCATTTTTCTCTTTCATCTTTCTCTCTCATTCTTCTCTCTCTCTCTCTTATTGTTCTCTTTTATCATGATCTTTCTATTATCTTTCTCTTTCACTCATTTCTCTTTTTCTCATCTCTTTCTCTCGTCTCTCTAATCTCTCTCTCTATCGTTCTCTCTCATCTCTCACATTCAAGTAAAATACTAAAATAGAATCATTATTTGAAAGCCAAAAAGACAAAAATAAGAGTGAACCACAATTTACCAGGCTTGCAAAAGTCTGCCGTGCACTCCCCACTGTCTGAGATTGGGCAAAGAGGTCACGGACCACATGCAGACAAGAAACAATGGCAACGCGTGTGGTACTATATTTAGAAGACAAACCTTTCCTCCCCCGCATTTGTAATGATTGCCTCTGTGAAGTTCAACACAATATACCTCACAAACACGTGAAAATTGAGGTAACAACATATTCACACACGTGCGATGATTTTTTTCCTTCAAGATACAGGGTGTCTACACAGTCGCTGTGCACTGATTTAAAACGAAATATGTGTTCAATTTGACGTCATTTAAAATTGTGTATTTCCATGGTGCGATGACACAGTAGGTTGATGTTAGATGTTAGAAGACCAAGAATAGTACTAACCGATGAACAAAGAATTTTTGTGGTCAGGGCCGTAGATATGGTTACCATAAAAAGGGAGGTTTTACCTCTAAACACAACAACAACAAAATAGAATTCCCCCGTTTTCGTGTATAAATTTCAGTTTGAAGGAAAATTTAAAGACATTTTGTGAAACATTGCTAGTGGTGTCGCTATTATCGACCTTTTTTTAATTTTCTAGTGCTGAAACTCATGTTAGATTTGTTAAGAAAAACTGGAGGTGAACACCCCCCCCCCCCCCCATAATCTACGGGCTTGTTTGTAGTAGAAGGTGACTAAGAATAGGTGTGAGTTATGTTGCCTACTTTATCCGAAGGTCAAAATTTGTCGGGCCAAAAAAACTCAAGATATCGACGCAAAACAATATATAGAAAGACACACTGCGAAGAGTATGTGAATTGGAAGAAATAGGATAGGGCAGTGAATGGGTGGAGGTAGACACTGAGAAGAAATCACTGACTAAAGTAATAAAACAACTAGATAAAACGTGTCGAAAATGGACGGAAGTCAGGGCTCAGGATACAGTGCACGAACTCGCCCAACTACACTGAAACGCTCTATATCGCAACATGTCGCAAAGGCCAGAGTTGTGCCCTGATGTCGACGTCTGTTTCGGCAGCATTAGACTCAAAACACCATTGAGTCGAATGGCTGCTGGAACAGAGGGCGGAGCACTTATGGGAATGCCCCACGTGCTGTGAGACCAGTTTCTAATCAAGAATCAAGACGAAATAATATTACAAAAGAAAATATAGTCTAATAAAGTTCTTTGAGCTATTGAATTTAGAAGGAGCTGAAATGTTTACTATTGTCATATTCCACAACATCATTAATCTTTCCATTATAATCGGAGCAAATATTTGATATACGTTTTGATGTGAACTATATACGGAACATTGGAGTATGATATAATTTAGAAAATTGTTTATCATGAAAACTGCAGTAGTGATAACACAATTTAAATTGTAGATAATCGACCGTGTCAAATACGAGAAATATTAAATATAGATGTATGTAGGCAGTAGGGTAAATATAGACACGAGAGTGCAGTATATAAGTAACCAGTAAGAAGTTCAATGAATGTGCAATACAAGTGCGTGAATTACTTCTATGTCAATCTTAACGGCTGAAATGGTGTAGATAGTTTGCAGTTAGCGACATCTATATGTACCTCTGTGGATAGTGTCCAGTAAACACAGAACATATTTTTTTTTATGTCCACTATACGATAACACAAAAAGTAAAGTATAACCATAGGAAACAGTTCTAACGGACACACTCTACAGTTCTGTCTTTGGGATGGTGACCACAGTACAGTTTATTAATGAAATCTGTTTCAGCGTCTGATTTCTGTTGTAGAACGAGGAAAATGTGTAATTGATTTCACTGTACTCGGGTTTCTTCATATGCACTCCGCTCATTTAACGAAGTCACGAGCCTCGTACAAAGAATACCACTCATTGCACATAACTCCGCAGATTAAAGTGATAATCACAGAGAGAACCCCTAAGGATTATCGCTTGACGCGACGAAGATACGAGCTATGTGTGGTACTCTCGACGACAGACTGCATTCTACTCGGTTGAGAAGGATTAAGTACATATGAGGAAACCAGATTACAATGTTTTATGCTTTTTTTAATTACCCCTTCTCCTCCAGGATCTCTATACTTTGTTCTGCTGTGTTCTCAAACTCCTGCAGATTATCAGGATATATTCCAGAGAACGGGTGCGGTGTGTCCTGGCTTTTTACAGACTAGCTACGATATTTGCGCATTTCTAAGACAAATCCGACTCCAGCATGATTTATGAGTCAATTTTACCATATATGGGATGGAACAGCCAACTTCACCCCTAATTCTCCTTAGTTGCCTCTTACGACTCGAATGGAAAGTGAACAGTGTTTTTAATATTTGCTCCCAATTTGGGCCCTGAAAGACAGGAGTATATATACAGTTTGATCGACATGTCCTGATGTTTAAGATAATGTTCCAAATATACAATCTGGAGTATGACAGACTGAATCTATACAGGTGCTCTCGCATGAGACATCAACCGTAGTGTATCGGGATTGTGGGGAGTCACGTTTCACGTTTGTGTGGTACCAATAGTACCTATTGGAAACAGAGATATTGTTACGTAAGACTTAAAAGAGCTTCTCTGAAGTAATCAAGACGTGTCTCAATGACACGAGAGGAATCAAAATCCAATGCATTAGGATATTGTAACAGACACAACATTGTACCAACAACTGACAGACAAGAACTCAACCCCAAAATCTCATTAGTCTCCTCCGACGAAATGCATGGTAGGTAAACAGTGTTGCTATTCTTTGCTTCCCTTTCAGACCTCGGCAACATAAGAACGCTTATTGCCTCAAACAATAAACGTTCTCTAAAATATATCTCATTTAAGTATGTTACCAACGAAGACATTTTCATACTTAATCTAACTGTGGTTGGGTCAAAGGGAATGAGCCCATGGACCGCTGGATCAGCAACCATCTGACTGTTGTTGATATAAACAATTTCATAGTCAATCTACTCATACTTGATCTAACTGTGGTTGATATTACGTGATCGACTGTATTATATCTGTTGTCGATACAACAATTTCATATTTGCTTCACCGTACTGTAACTATTGTTCGTACAATAATTTATACTTGATCGACTGTACTGTACTTGCTTTCCGTAAAACCGTGTTTTTTCAAATGTTTGTGCTTATGTGCTGGAAAGTATCATTATATACGCGCGGTTACCTGTCTCTCGGGTCTGACAGTTGTCCCGACACATTCGTAAATTTATGATCAGTTTGGACGGTAAAAGTTAATTTGAAAAGCAACCTTCACCCCCATTTTTTCCTTCACTTTCGTCCATAAAAAAATAGCAATTCTTTGTGTCTTAGTCGAATCTCAGGCATAGAGACGTCACAATGGTGACAGCAATATATCCGCAAACCACAAGATACTAATTTTCCACTTAGCCTTTCTGTCAATAAATTTAGGATCTGTGAACTTAATTTATCTGGTGAATTTATGCCAGTCTTTCGTCTTTTATACAATCCTGTGAACACGTAGGTTTTATCATCCTTCAACAGTGACGCTATTTGTCTTTTCCTGTGATTTGCATTGGCTGCTGAATAAAAAATATACATAAAGTAACCAATGAGTCACTGAAAAAGTCAAATAGCGTCACTTTTGAAGACGGATGTGTCGGGCCATTTGTGTAAATAAACCGGAGACAACGCATTTCCTTGCTCTTGACTATAGCTGGAAATCTAGTAGGGCCATTGTCCTGCTACAAGAGAGATCCAGCAAGAGTTTGAAAGTTAACGCTGGGGAAGAAGTATGAAATGTGTTGCTGGTAAGAGTGTCGATATGTGTGGCAGGTTAGAGTGTCGATATGTGTTACTGGTAAGAGTGTCGATATGTGTGGCAGGTAAGAGTGTCGATATGTGTTACTGGTAAGAGTGTCGATATGTGTGGCAGGTTAGAGTGTTGAAATGTGTTACTGGTAAGAGTGTCGATATGTGTGGCAGGTTAGAGTGTCGAAATGTGTGGCAGGTTAGAGTGTCGATATGTGTGGCAGGTTAGAGTGTCAATATGTCTGGTAGGTAAGAGTGTCAATATGTGTACCAGGTAAAATTGACAACAGATAAAATAGTTTGTACACATTAGCAGACTACCATCAGATAGCATACCACAGCAAGTTATGCTACACAGATACAGTGAAAGCAGACCTAGAGGCCGACCACGAAAACGATGGACAACCCAAATAAAAGATAAAATCTACTCCTGACGCTGAAAGGCAACAAAGGGTTTAGCGAATAGATAAGATAGGTAACAGTGTCGATAATACGTGCTTGCCTTTAGACCCACGGCAACATATATATAAATATAAATATAAATATATAAAGTGGCATATTCTTTCCAGAACGTTGTCTTCATCGTGGATACTCTGAACGCATCTCTGTCCCGGGCAAGCAGGTCAGCATTGGCCATAGATATGTGCATACATTCCTTGTTGTCACTGTTTCATCGTCTTCTTGGTCTTCCGGTTTTTCTATCGCTTGGCACTCTGCCCTCCAGTGCAACCTTCATGTCTCACTCCACTTTAAACAGCAAACAATTCAGATGTTTCTCCCTCCACTCTTGCTGGTTGTTGTTCGTGATATAGTGTTTCTTCTTCTTCTTCTTCTTCAGTATTCATTCTCAAACTCCCGCTAGATCTTTCTTATAGCAGGACAATGGTCATACTAAATTTTCAGCAGGATATAGTCCAGAATGAAATGCTTTGTGCCGCCGTTTTATTTGCACCAGTGGCCTGACATATCAATCTTTGCCGGATATAGTGCTTCATTAAAATGTATTACATGTTTGGGGAAACATATGTCTCCCAAGGTGGACCAAAATTTCAATTAAGTTTGTGGAAACCCATGTCTCTCATGATGGACTATAGTTTGTGATGTTTAATGTACGGTACATACCATTAATATAGTTTCTTCTACTTCTCCATTTCGCTCTCAAACTCCTGGAAATTAGTAGGACGTAGTCTGAAGAAAGGAATCATTATATAAATAAGTATCCAAATAATTTCATTTCTGTGTTCTCCTTCCTAACAGGTCAGTCATGCCCAAATTAAAACTTGATAGACAGGTCTGTGATGCCCAAATTAAAACTTGATAGACAGGTCTGTGATGCCCAAATTAAAACTTGATAGACAGATCAGTGATGCCCAAATTAAAATATCTTAGATCTGTGATGCCCAAATTAAAACTTGCTAGACAAGTCTGTGATGCCCAAATTAAAACTTGCTAGACAAGTCTGTGATGCCCAAATTAAAAGTTGATAGACAAGTCTGTGATGCCCAAATTAAAACTTGCTAGACAAGTCTGTGATGCCCAAATTAAAACTTGCTAGACAAGTCTGTGATGCCCAAATTAAAACTTGATAGACATGTCTGTGATGCCCAAATTAAAACTTGCTAGACATGTCTGTGATGCCCAAATTAAAACTTGCTAGACAAGTCTGTGATGCATAAATTAAAACTTGCTAGACAAGTCTGTGATGCATAAATTAAAACTTGATAGACAAGTCTGTGATGCCCACATTAAAACTTGATAGACAAGTCTGTGATGTCCAAATTAAAACTTGATAGACAAGTCTGTGATGCCCAAATTAAAAATTGATAAACAAGTCTGTGATGCCCAAATTAAAACTTGCTAGACAAGTCTGTGATGCAAAAATTAAAACATTGTTTGTTCTGTGTGACTCCCCTAAATGTCGCTAGGGCGTCTGAACGTAGGGGCTATGTGGCCCGCGTAGAGAACCACTGTTATAAATTGTGCACCTCTCGCTTGTTTCTTCATTACTCCAGAGTAAGTCGTGCTTAATAGTGCAGTTTGAAATTTGCATACCCTTACATTGAATCCTAGTGAACAATAAAGTTGAATTTGTAAAGAAGTTTACATTCATAGCTAACTTTTCCACCACCGTAGAGCTTCTGAATGGCTGTTATTATTCTTCCTCGATTCACAACACAATGGAATAATCTGTAAGATCATTTTACATGTATTTTCTTTCATGTTTTAAAAATATACCGTTATGGTGTAAGGAAAGAGGAGGTTTTCTTTCAAAGATTAATAGGACATGTTCAGGGAGTTTTCAAATAATTGCGGGTAGGTTTCGAATTCAGGAAGATTTTGATTGTGAGGGGAAGTGAATCTGAAACAAAAGAACGAAACCCACTCAGAAAATATGGTTGTATCTCTAAAATAAAATGTATGTGAATAGACGGGCTTTTAGGTTTTTTTATCATCGATATTAGGGGTCTAATAGAGAACGTGTTTCATGATGAGATGATTTCTTTGAAAGATAGTCTGATCTCTAGGGATATACAGTGTAGGGAGATCATATATTGGAGATATGGTCTTCCTTTGCGTTGTTCCCATACTAATGTTGTCTAGCAATTCGAGTCCGGAGTCAGAAATGGCTAGTGTCATGATTTACAGTATGGCTGTGATATCTGCGGCTCTTCACCGGACACATTCTACTTCAGCATTTGTTTCAGTCTATTTGAGTTTTGCGGCATGAGACAGTCAACGGTATTCCCACAACCCCCTTGTCCTCTTACATGGTAAGTCACGGTATTTATACTGTGTACTCCTTTTTCGGGTCCCTTCCAAACATGAGTGACATCTCTGAAATTTTCATATAGGGGAGAACATCTGTTGAGAAGTAAAATTATCGTCATATGGGGGAGATAATACATTGTGAAGTGAAGAGATCGTCATATAAGGGAGATAATCTATTGAGAAGTAAAGATAGTCATATAAGGGTGATAATCTTTTGAGAAGTAAAGAGGCTACGCTTAGAGGAGATAATCTATTGAGAAGTAGAGAGATCGTCACGTAGAGGAGACAATCTCTTGAGTATAGAGATCGTCATATGGGGGAGATAATCTATTGAGTAGAGAGGAGGCACACAGGGGAGATAATCTATAAAGAGGTAGAGTGATAGCCATAGAGGGAAGATAATCTATTGAGTGGAACATATAGAAAATGCTATATTTTAGATATTTCTTATAAAGAGACTGTCATGTAGAGAAATACCCTGAGATCCGCGGTAGTGAACTGTTAAATCCTTCGCGCGCTGACCAGCAAACTCAGATTTCGAATCCACTCAATATTCGTGGCGTGAACTAAAAATTACCCCCATGGTTTAACCCAGCCACTAGGAATTGGGATACCCGTGCTCATGCTTTAGGAAAAGTAATTGGATTACCACGGCTCAACTATTTTTTATATTAAAAAGCTGTGAAATATCAAATTTGGACTAAATCCGCGGTTCTTCTTCTTCTTCAGCGTTCATTCTCAAACTCCCGCTGGATCTATTTTGTAACCGGACCATGGTCTTATTAGATTTCCTCCAGGATGTAGTCCAGAGAATGGAAATGCATTGTGTCGTTTTATTTGCGCCAATGGCCCGACACATCTGTAATTGGCGGAAGTCCGCGGTTGAAAAAAGCGTACATCGCCATAAGAGCTACATTTTGCTAAACCAAAAAATCTTGGAAGGTCGATTAATGTCGCCATCGCTGCTATTCAAGTGCTATTCAATGCAGTCTCTGGCAAAAACCACTGACTAGACAGCTGAGCAATTATTGGACGCCGTGTGCTATGATACTAGTTCATTAGTTTCCGAATCAAAACAGTACAAACGTCTTGCGAAAATTCTTGAACTTTGCGTGGAGAAAGTTCAAATAAAATAAAAATCGGTTGTTATAAAAGTGACAATCTACTGCCAAGTGTTATGACAGAATACTATAAACTGCAAATATATACAAATGTTTATGTTTACATTTAATAAAGATGTGCAAAAAATACTTAATATGAAGAAAGAATTACTAATAGCAATAAAGATCAAATATTTTGGACACATTAAAAGACATGACACCTTGTTGAAGACCTTATTTGAGGGTAAAGTCAAAGGGAAGCGAGCAAGAGGTAGACAGAGATACAAGTGGGAAAGTAACATCACAAGATGGACAGGTTAAAGTCTAGCAGAGTGCACCACCAAAACAAGAGACAGGGGATGTTGGAGATCTGTTGCAGCCAACCTTCGTTGCGGAGACGGTACTTGATGATGAGGATGTTTAAAATCACTTACCGTATTTTATAAATCTCATGCTATATAAGACATAGTATTAGTATCAACTTTTCATGAAATGTCCCTCCCCCAGGTCAACAACCGTCAAACTATTTCAGATCCCGCGCCTTATTTCTTGCCGTCAGTTATGGACAGACTCTTAACCTATTTCCTCAAGGATAATTTACAAACAATTACGGCTAAATGATAATAAAATCGATGTCAGTGCAGTCAAGAAAAAAATTAAAACTCTTATTTTCCGTGAGTTCATGGTACCATTAGTGCATATAGCAAATTTCAATGGTGTTGATGAAATGTGAAATACTTTGAAATTTTCCAACGTTGGGTAAACTTTTGGAACTTAATATAACATTGCTCTTTCATTCGGAAGGAACTGAATTCGAGTCCTGAATGATATCTTCTAAGAAAACATTTGTAGAAATCATCCTGGCTGAACTCTGTGCACTTCCATAAGTGCTCCGACCTGCACACTTGAATGTATTGATGATGAAATAATCCCTTGAGCTGTGACCAGGCATCTTTTAATAGGCCATATCCTTTCTTACAAAAGCACAGCCTCTTCTCAATATTGTAACTGAGGCGACACCCAGACCCAAATAAGTTTGTCCCAAAGGCATGATTGTCTAAAGGATGAGGGTATGGGTGGGGGGGTTAAGGGTGGATATATAATCCCTAAAGTAGGCATTATAGTGCACCAGTATCGCAGGATTATTACGGCCCTATTCTTTGCTCCCTAAACTAAAAGTACAGGCCCGGTTGCTACACGAGAGGCCGGGACCCGATAGGAGAACAAAGAATAGCAACACTATTTACCGTATATGCATGTCCCAGAGGCGAGTGAGGAGGTTTTGGGAGGAATTTGGCTGCCCCATCCCATATAGACTCGACGTTATCCAGAAGCCATTGTGTAGTCCGATGTGCCAGGCTGAAAGGCGCAGATATCGTAGCTAAGCAGTAAACTATCATACAACGCATTTCGTTCTCCACACTAGATCCTGCTAATCTGCAGGAGTTTGAGAACGAACGTAGAAGAAGAAGAGCTATTAATATTTTTTTCTGCATTTCTTATAGCTCTTCCAATTGCATATTCTTTACAGAACGCAGCCTTCTTTATTGATGTTCTGAGCTTCTCACAATTCTGGGCGAGTTGATCTTCTGCATTCAATGACTTTAAACAATTTGAAATGTTTCTTATCCATCGCCGTTTTGGCAGATCTTATACCTGTTACCAGCAACTATGTCTTCCGTTATTATTTTGTCCATGCTTTTATGTCTCTTACGTGACCATAAAATCTCCGTTTTCTTGCTATAATTTTGTTTAGAAGTCTACGATATGGTTCGGTGGGACTCATATAGAATTTATACATATATATTGTGATATACACATTTTTAAAATTAAAATCAGAATGGAGTACAAGGAATAACGATGGGAACTGCAAAATGATGAGTCAAGTAAAGCGTTAATTAATTAATATAAAAGGAACATGGCTTCATCATGAGACAGAAACTAAATACATAAATTCAACCAACTTTGCAAGAAAACTGTCGTTACTTCTCTCATCTTCATATTGAACTGAATTTGGCTTTAGTGCTGTCAAAGATTTGCTACTGGGGAAATACAATTAACTGGAGATCACATAACGAGATTTGAGACGAGATTACTAAACGAGGAGATTTGAGACTGGAGATTACTAAACGAGACTACTAAACGAGGAGACTTGAGATTACTAAACGAGGAGACTTGAGACTGGAGATTACTAAACGAGGAGACTTGAGATTATTAAACGAGGAGACTTGAGATTACTAAACGAGGAGACGCGATTACTAAACGAGGAGACGAGATTACTAAACGAGGAGACTTGAGATTACTAAACGAGGAGACGAGATTACTAAACGAGGAGACTTGAGACTAAATGTTAGTTGACCAAGAACTACAAGACAACATATAGGTAGAGTATTACAAGACAAGGAGAGAAGAGACAGGGGACGACAGAGAGAAAAGTTGCTAGATGGATTAGTATTGTGGCACGGGAGAAGTTCACCAACTGAGCTTATTGACAACACAAGAGACAGCCGTGGGGAAAAAAACATGATCGCCTATGCCAATCGTGGTGGGGGGGGGGCGGACGAAAATGTGTGGTTAAAGTGGCAACAAGTCAGAAAAAGGGGATGGCAACCACTGGTTTAGTTCATTCTTCATAGCTGAAATGTTTAGTGGTTTCTGCATAGCTAGAATGTTTAAGTTCCTTCTTTCTGACTAGGATATTCAGTGCCTTCTTCCTGGATGGAATGTTTAGTGTTTTCTTTCTGCTTGGAATGTTTAGTTGTTCTTTTTCTTTCTGACTGGGATGGGTTACTTTTTGTGTTTACTTTCACTAGACCATGATAACAAGCGATATACGCTCTCCACAATTATCTCCAGGTCAACCAGTCAAGATAATTGGCAAAGGTTATCACAGTTCAAAGATAGGAGGAGACTACAATGTGAGAGAAAGTCTAGCGAAGCAACTGTGCGCCTCTCACTTATTAATTTCGAGAACAAAGTCCAGGTGAATCGGCATGTTTATGTGCCAGAACGTTATATTTAACGCTGCATTTTTATTTACCTGTCCATAAAATGAAATGGAATTAAGCTGAAAGCTGAAGCCTCTTGGGTATGAAAGAAAACTTGGAAAAAACTCCTCACTGCACATAGAAAGTAAGAGCTAATCATTCGCAATTCCTGGCGTTCGAGAAAAGTAAAGAAGAAGGGAGTCTGCAATAATTGTTTTAGTTCTACGATAACTGTTTTGGAATGTTCTTGGGAACATAATCATCTCTAATTTAATACATCGTTCAGAAACAGTTTAAAGAAGAGACAATTACAAAACAGTATTTCTGCCTTTGAGATGTGGATATATAGAGCAACGTTCCTCCTGCTTTTGTCCTAGCGGAACTATTGAAACAATATTCAAGTCAGCCTTGAAACATCTCGTACGAGATGGCCGTAGTCGACCCAAAACGAAATCTCTGTTTATCTTTTACGAATCTTACTACAGAACCATTTCTGAAACTGTTAATATTATATCTGATATAAACAATGTAACAAAACGAAGTCACGTAAATTTAAGCATGTTCTATATAGAAAATTGATATTATGCAATTGATGAATTTGTAGGCACCACCAACACATCCAATTACAATACAATGTAGATAATCAGCTTTCGAACCACGGCCAAGTTTCGATCGAATTGTGATTGTAAGGCGACCTACTAATCCCTCAACCACAGAGACAACACATGAATTTATATACTTAGTAAACGCATCCTTATATTTTACATTTCGGCAAATGGATAGTAACTTAAAACAATGGTAAATACGTAATCGAAATTACACAAAGAATACAAATGGTTATAAGTACTTTTGATGATGAAACTACTAACATCTACACAAATCACGAACTAAAAATTAGAATGATAAAATGCTACATCGAATCTAGATTACTGTATGACTCAGATATATGTAGATCATTGATTCCTTTGAGATGTGGATATATAAAAATATGTAGATCATTGATTCCTTTGAGATGTGGATATACCAAATAATATGTAGATCATTGATTCCTTTGAGATGTGGATATATAAAAATATGTAGATCATTGATTCCTTTGAGATGTGGATATATAAAATACTATGGAGACCTGCATGGAAAGAGGGGGAAATGGAGATGATCTTTACTTGAATATACAGTTTAGGGAACACAAACAAGAGGTAGTCTATAAAGTGCTGGCCAGATGTTTCACCCTAGCTGTAAACTGATCTGTTTCTAGGGTGCACCACCAAAAGGCACTTGTATGATCAACCAAATTTTAATTTAAGAAACCATATTCATGACATTGCTATTCAAGCACGTAGTTAGCAAACCATGTTCATGACATTGCTATTCAAGCACGTAATTAGCAAACCATATTCATGACATTGCTATTCAAGCACGTAGTTAGCAAACCATGTTCATGACATTGCTATTCAAGCACGTAATTAGTAAACCATGTTCATGACATTGCTATTCAAGCACGTAGTTAGCAAACCATGTTCATGACATTGCTATTCAAGCACGTAGTTAGCAAACCATGTTCATGACATTGCTATTCAAGCACGTAATTAGTAAACCATGTTCATGACATTGCTATTCAAGCACGTAATTAGTAAACCATGTTCATGACATTGCTATTCAAGCACGTAATTAGTAAACCATGTTCATGACATTGCTATTAAAAAAGCACGTAGTTAGCAAACCATGTTCATGACATTGCTATTCAAGCACGTAGTTAGCAAACCATGTTCATGACATTGCTATTCAAGCAGGTAGATAGGATGTAGAGGTTCAGGAACATAGTCAAAATATGAGTGTACTCCCCACTTTAACAATTAAAATATAATTTAAAATCTGCGCTAGATAGAAAAAGCATGCTGAGAAAAGAATGGGTTACACAACTCGTTTGTACAGAGCATTGATTACATGGATATACTGCGCTGGACACGCTGGAGTCAGAGAAAACGGAAGAACCGAATCATTGGCAGGCAATGCTGCGATTGACGGTACAGTATGAGAAGAGATAAAGCTGACTTAATTAAAGCTGATTTAATTAAAATTAAAATTCATTGAAAAATGGAGATGTTGACAATGTAACAGAATACCTACACAAACAAATAATGACAGAAATGTGAGTGATTAGAGGGGAGGGAAGAAATTTACACACACAAATAATGACAGAAATGTGAGTGATTAGAAAACCTACACAAACAAATAATGACAGAAATGTGAGTGATTAGAGGGGAGGGAAGAAAACCTAAACAAACAAATAATGACAGAAATGTGAGTGATTAGAGGGGAGGGAAGAAAATGTACTCTTTTTAGAAAGAACCGAAGATCACATATTCAACTCTTGACTGGGACCGTGAGTATACACATACACTTGAATGGCTGCTGGAATGGGGAGTGGAGAACTTATTTGCTATGATGCTAATTTCTAATCACCAATCAATCTAATTAAAAAGAAGGGATTGCAATGAAGATAGGCGAATGACTTTTTTTTAGGTATAACCTCCCCTCCCCTTAGTCACATCGTATCTACGTCCCTATTGCTGATCAACTATTGATGAAAAATATGGAGCCACTGATACATTCGATAGTATCGCCTGAACATTCAGGATTATTGGTTTTCGAGCCACGAACTGATGTAGGATCTTGGTTATCTGCTAACCTTGGGACTTCACGAGGGCAAAACAGATTCCTTTGCACCCTTCATGACTCACAACTGTAAAACAAAAATAACTACAGGGCAGGGAAACTCCTTGAAAGATAAACAGTGAAACTAACAGCAGTTGACATAACTATCCACCACATCAACAACAGTTCCACCTGACGGCAACATTTCATTTCAACCGTTGTGACTTATAAACGTTATTCAGTAAATGTTGACGTTATGTTCATCTCTAAAGTCTTGGTTTATCATCAAGCGATATGTTAGTCATCCTTTAGTTGATATTAAAATCACCAATACTGTGCAGAAGATATGAAACAGCTACTGTCTATTCACATCTTTACGTTTTCAGCTAATCAGTAATGACAATAACTCGTGATAACAGAACGGTAGTAAGGAAGATTATGTGCGCTAATTTAGAGTGACGGTAAGTTGAGACATGAGTCATCAGCATAGTACACGGCTGTGCACATAAGTGTTCAGCTGCCTAGGTAATGGTTGACCTAATATTGTCTAATTACTGTACCCGTAGCAAGTACTCTGTAAACTTGGCGACATTTTTTAAAATGTTCTTTAGAGTACGCGGTGCGCGGTGCTACCTGGCGATTACGCGGCCGCGTACACAATTCAGAACTAAAAAAATTGGTAGCATATCCTATTCAGTGTCTACAACGAAGAATTTTTGGCTGTAGTGATTTTCTAGGTAATATGAATACGTTCAGTAGTTTGCCAATGCTCCCTGAACTGTCCGGATGCACAATTGCCTGTGGCGGGGATCGAACTCGGAACCTTGGTCGTCACAGACGGGACCTGTATTACTCCGCAATTAAGAATTACGAATCTAAAAACAATTGTTAAGTAACCCCTCAAGGGCGATTTACGCATTAGGTTTTGCGTTTGTTCAATTCTCTAATTGATCTGCTCACGTCGAAAAATTGGTCTTCTTCTTCTTCTTCTTCATCGTTCATTCTCAAACTCCCGCTGGATTTCTCTTGTAGCATGACAATGGTCCTACAAGATTTCCAGTTGAATATAGTCCAGAGAATGGAAATGCGTTGTGTTGCCGTTTTATTTGCGCCAATGACCCAACACATCCGTCTTCGGCATGGAAAATTTGGTCTAACGTGTAGTATCCGGTTGGAATAAAGTATCCCTTTTCTCGTCATTGAGAGGTATTGGGAATTACAGTGTTAAGATCGTAGTTCTCACTGAACAAGGAAATATTAAATGATGGTATGATCAGCATTACGGTCGCAACCTTTGCTATCCCAGAGGAAATAGTACCTATTTCATTAGGTTATGCCTGTATATTATTTAGTAATCTAAACGTATAACCAATGTAACTGCACATCTAACAAATTAGGAGTCATTCACCCGTGTGTTGCCGGGGACCGAACGGGCAGCAAAGAATAGCAACACTGTTTACCTTCCACGCATGTCGTAAAAGGCGACTAAGGAGGTTATGGGATGGAGTTGGCTGTCCCATACCATATAGGGTCAGTGACCCAAAGCCACGCTGAAGTTGGATGTGTCCTCCGAAAGGCGCAGATATCGCAGCAATGCTGTAAACCACGACACAACGCATCCCGTTCTCCAGATTACATCCTGCTAATCTGCAGGATTTTGAGAACGAACGAAGAAGAAGAAGGTGTCATTCGCCCATTTCTTGATGGCTAGTTACATCGCTGGAAATTTTTTTGGACATCACGATGGATTGAAGAATTGTCAGCGAAAATCTAATCCCAGTCACCTGGTCGGCAGACGAGTGACTTATCCATTATGCTACATCGGCTCCATATTAATAATGAAACATTAATAGGACGTGTAAAAGTTGGATCTTACCCCGGCTTCATATTAACAATGAAATTTTTCAACAAGACGTGCAAAAGTTTCAAGTACAATACAAGTAGACGCTACCACATGTTCAATTATTTCCCTTGTCTATGTTTGTAAATTTCATGTTTATCATTTAATAATTGAAATATTTATTTATTTAGGGTTGGGGTTAGTTTATGTAAAACACAACTATCCTAACCCTAGCCTAACCCAAACCCTAAAATAAATTTATATTTAAATTATTAAATCATGAACATGACATTTACAAACATAGGAAAATAACTGGACTATCTTGTGGCGTAAAATTATACTGTACCAAGTTTGATGCTACACCGGCTTCATATTAACAATGAAACATGTTAACGAGAGGTGTAAAAGTTTGTACGTTCCTCATTTGTTTCTCCTTTCTTCTGTTCGGCTATGTGGCGGCGCGGTAGAGGGCGTGACTGTGGCGGCCAAGGTACCGGGTTCGAATCTAGCAACAAGCAATTGTTCATCCCGACTGCTCAGAAAGTAATGGCAAACTACTTTAAAAAGTCACTATATCAAAAAAATGTGGTTTCCAACCTGTATAGGATATGTCACCAATGTTTTCCCTCTTCCTTTTCTTCTACATTTTAAAGTGTAAACTTCAATATGTACGAAGACAACATCTTCAGGTCGAAACGTTGAAACTGTCTTCTATACTGTTATTTTATTTTTTATACTCATAACATATAGTCTGATAGTATTTGCGTTTATTGTAAAGTTAATCAATCTTGCGTTTTACATATGTACTATTGTTTTACGTATGTACTATTGTTTTACGTGTGTACTATTGTTTTACGTATGTACTATTGTTTTACGTGTGTACTATTGTTTTACGTATGTACTATTGTTTTACGTGTGTACTATTGTTTTACGTATGTACTATTGTTTTACGTATGTACTATTGTTTTACGTATGTACTATTGTTTTACGTGTGTACTATTGTTTTACGTATGTACTATTGTTTTACGTGTGTACTATTGTTTTGTTGTGTACTATTGTTTTACGTATGTACTATTGTTTTACGTGTGTACTATTGTTTTACGTATGTACTATTGTTTTACAATGATGTGGCTGACCTAAAAAGGACAGTGTCATATTTCAATGCCTGTCAATGAGTGCTTGTTCAAGGCCTCTGACCTCTAGGTGATCAGGGCAGTATGTCCATGTAATACTATGGACAATCGAGTTGCTCAGTAGCAAGACATATTATTTCTTAACTTGAACATTTCTATCTATCATATTCAGCAAGATATGTCTTAACTTGAACATTTCTATCTATCATATTCAACAAGATATGTCTTAACCTGAACATTTCTATCTATCATATTCAGCAAGATATGTCTTAACTTGAACATTTCTATCTATCATATTCAGCAAGATATGTGATTCTGAAAGTATCACCAAATGAGTTAATATTTCAGTTTCCAACCGAGTACCGCTGTCACCTCTTCCATTTCTATTTTCATGTCGATGTTGCAGTGAGTTAGACAAACAACTTCTCAAGCTCTTACTTGCCCTTCTTGTAGAAAACAAAACCACATCCGTATTTATTATTTTCTCGATTTACTTAGCCCTCTGTGAATATTATTATCTCGTGTGGTTTTGCGTGCTACAGTACAAGATCTTGCACCGTTACTTCTGTCCTGAAATCAATCCATCCTCTACACGATTTTCAAAGTTATCTTACTATATTTGTCATTCTTGTGTTCTCCTTTACCAACCTCCACCCATTCTCTGCCTTTACCTATTACTTCCAATTCACATACTCTAAGCAACGTGCCCCCTGCTTCTGTCATCCATGAATGTTTGTGTTTGATTCGTTTTTCTTTTGTCTTAGTTCTCCAGACTACATCTTGCTTAATTCTTGATTAGAAACCAGAATCATAGCACACCGGAACAATCCCATAAGTGCTCCGTTCTCCTTCATTAACAATAGCCATTCAAGAGTAAACAGCAGACTCGAGATCTCATTCAGGTTTAGATATTGATACTTTGCTGGCGTGTGAGAAAGAACACAGACCAAGAAGAAAACAATAAGACTGGCTATAATCCCTAAGCAAGTACAATAAAACAGTAAACAAATACAATCTCTGCATTGTAGTCTATCAGGAAATAAAAAGGTTATGCATATGGGAAACAAAACGTAGACATTTAACTGTATATCACAGTTGTTTTCAACCAATGGTTTTCTGTTGGATTGCCGTTTGAAATCGTAAACTTTAAAAAAATGTGGATGTTTAACGCAATGTCCATTGGATGAATTAAATTATGTGAATCTGAAACATTTTTCAAATGTGAAAACAAATCAAGTTATTTCGCACTTGCTTCTACTAATAAAAATTAGAAGGCGGGAGGAGGGTTAAAATCTACATAATTCAGTAAGGGCATGGGTCCTGAATTTTGGACACGGGATGATTGTTTAAATATTGGCAAAAAATTATTGATTAATTTATGAACATCTCGAATTATTATTATACTGAAAATAAAATGTTTTTGATGTTTTTTCTTACAAACTGTGATGTGTGTTCTTTAATGCATCGGGGTCGCTCGTTCTTTTGTTTCTATAGAAAGGGATCGTTGTTCTCTTTGCTTCTATAACATGAGATCTTTGCACTCTTTATTTCTATAACATGAGATCTTTGTACTCTTTGCTTCTATAACATGAGATCTTTGTACTCTTTACTTCTATAACATGAGATCTTTGTACTCTTTGCTTCTATAACATGATATCTTTGTACTCTTTGTTTCTATAACATGAGATCTTTGCACTCTTTACTTCTATAACATGAGATATGTGTACTATTTACTTCTATAACATGAGATCTTTGTTCTCTGTGCTTCTGTGAAATGAGATTGCGACTTCAAAATTGTTAATAACCACTGGTATATCAGCAATTTATAAAAATATAAAAGAGAGGTTCTTCAATTGTCGTAGTTTCAAATCACTACTGAGGAATACGACAAGATAATCAGGAAATTTGTCTACTCGGATGATTGAGCACAGTATGCCGAATCTGCAAGTAGTATGTGTACGTGTCAACTTAAATCGATTTGTTGAAGCCTGCGACAACTTCGACTTTCACATCAACACAAAGAAAACAGAGATCATGTTTCAACACGTCCCCAACAATCTATATTTCAATACCCACATAAAATTAAAAGAGGAAGAGCTGCAGCAGACAATCGTTTCACTATCTAGATAGTTCTCTCTCTCTCACTCACTCTCTCTCTCTCGCAAGCTGTAGACATAGAGGCCGTGATAAACTACAGAATAGCTAAAGCTATTGTCATATTTGTCTCTTCTGTATACTTGTGAAACCTGGACAGAATAAGATACGTGAGACTCAACCACTACCTCATAAGCTGTATTCGTTAGATCCCCAACATCGGTTGGGGGGATAAAATATCAGATAGTGAAATAATATCAGACAGTGGAGTAATACCAGACAGTGAACTAATATCAGACGGTGAAGTAATACCAGACAGTGAACTAATAATCAGATAGTGAAGTAATATCAGACAGTGAAGTAATATTAGACAGTGAAGTAATATCAGATAGTGAAGTAATTATGTAATATAAAATATGTAAGAATATACACATTTCTGATAGATGCACAGGAACGATGGGCAGGTCTTCCGGTCCACAATAAAAGATCTCAGCTTTCCAAAAGTACTGCTGTTCGGATAATTTCAGGCTAGTCATCGCAAGTCGGAGGACATGAACACTTTTTCAAAGGCAAGATTATGACATAACTAACGTACTTTAAATTATACATAAATTCATGGGAGATTTTACTACACAAAGGAGACGTAGACACAAGATCGGTGCAGCTGCTACAGAGAAACTCAAACAAGATGCTGCTGAATCTAAAACGTGCTAGAAGAAAGACATTCGTTTGGTCATTGTCTTATAGTCAGTCTCCTCCCATAAATGTTCAGAATGTGGAACTGGTTCGTGCTTGTTTTCACTTGTATTTTTATGAACATTAGAAATGACCGAAAACAACAGGACTGGTGAAACTCAACCATGAGATATGACCCTGAGACAACACGACTGGTGAAACTCAACCATGAGATATGACCCTGAGACAACACGACTGGTGAAACTCAACCATGAGATATGACCCTGAGACAACACGACTGATGAAACTCTATCATGAGAAATGACCTGAGACAGCACGACAGATGAAACTCTATCATGAGAAATTACCCTGAGACAACAAGACAGATGAAACTCTACCATGAGAAATTACCCCGAGACAACAAGACAGATGAAACTCTACCATGAGAAATTACCCTGAGACAACAAGACAGATGAAACTCTACCATGAGAAATGACCTGAGACAAAACAACTGATGAAAACTCTACCGTGAAAAATGGCACAAAATAACATAAATTACTTCTAGCATTAAGAATATGCAATAAATTCAACAAGCGGATTAACATACAAAAAGCAGAAACTATGCAAATAACGAGATCAACAGATCACTTAAACATCCAAATAGAGAACACAAAAATAAAACAAGTCAAAGAGGGCAAGTACCTAGGAAGTATCTTCACAGAAGACGGATTCACTAGGGAGATAGAAACAAGATGTAAAAGGGTAAATTCTGTGACGTACCAGTTGCCACCTTTGCTATTGCATCCAAAAATCAATATTTAAATCAAGAAACAAATAATAAGAGCATCTTTATGCCAACACTATGCTACCAATGCCAGACTTGGCAACTGATATCTACACATAACAGAAAGATCGAAACTTGAAAAACGAAATGTCTAAGGAAGGCTATTGGAGTCACCAGACTCGACAAAATGCGCAGTGAGAACACCATGCATCGAATATAGAGAGGTACAACAGATGGTTTGGATATCTTATGACGTTGAACAATCTACTTCCCATAAGAGCTTTTATAACAAGTTGGAATCGGGATACAAAGCTAATGGCAGACCTAGGAAAAGATGGATAGACAACATCAAGTCCATCCTGAACAAAACAAAACTACACCTCAACCAGAGCAACACATCTGACTCTGGAATGCAGACTATATCTCCTTCACAAACCCCTACGTTCAACGGCAAGTGGAAGATACGACAACACCAACACCTGGGGATAGACAATAGACAATTAAGAATGATCTCAATTATGGGACATTTATATTCAGAAAATATGACTGGTGAATACTGGCTCGATAAATGACCTGTGTTCATATTAAAGAAATAAACGATGTATAACTGGTCCAAGTGTTTGCTTTGTGATACATTGGAATCTGCTTCGGGCAAGGGAAATTTATCCTTGATATTTAAAATGTTGATACTTGGATTTAGATCACCAGATTTGTTCATACAATAAACAAAATCTCATCTGAACAGCCGCAAGTTACCAGTGTCATACTCTTCTTTTTCTTGAATCAGGATTATTGAGTTCCTACTCGATATTCAGGCCAGTCGTCAGAACACAGTTCCTAGTCTTCTCCATGTCAAAGCGGCTGCCCCAAAAATGTTTGCCACAGTTAAGTCATGTGTGTACATGTTGCCTCGTAGTTCTTGGAATTCTGAACAATCCTGGAGTATGTGTTCTGAAGTCTGTATTCCTTGTTCACAATGACATTCATTTATGTGGGCAACCCTAATCCGGTATAGTTTTCGTGTAACCTGCAGTAGCCAGTTCTAAGCCGAAATATCATTGTATGCTGTTTACTACGAATTTGATGAATGGGGTCTAGTCTCTGATAAATACCCATATATTTCTTCGACTGTTTTGTCTAATGAGTGCAAATTAGTATTTTAGACTCACTGATGTTCGTCCGTCGTGATCGACGATGACCAAAAACTCAACCATAATAATAATAACAATAAATAATAAAATAATAAAGTTAATAGTGCGTTTTTAAATGACTAGCAAGTCCAATGCGCGCACAAAATGTTCATTTACAGAATTGACAACAATAGAAGGTATCTGTGTGAGGTTGAGATGTTTTTTCTTTTCTACGTGTCCGCTTCTGTCTTGCAGTTAAACTCACTATACGGCAGAGGGTAGTTGAATTGTTTTCCGCCGACGACGGATGTGTCGCGCCATTGGCGCAAAAAACCGGCGGAGCAACGCATTTCCATTCTCTGGACTGCATCCTTCTGGAAATCTAGTAGGACAATGATCCTGCTACAAGAGATCCAGCGAGAGCTTGAGAATGAACGCTGAAAAAGAAGAAGAATTGTTTCATTTCCAGTGATGTCACGGTGGGCAAATATTAATTGAAGAATGATGGTGTCGCAATCTATTTAAAGAGTATTCTTAGCAAGAGATACTTTCACACAGATATTTATGTGTGTCCATCCCCATCAATTGCAACTAATAGAGCTCTTGTATTCTTATGTGGATATTTCATCGGGGGATCTCGATAACTGTATACAGAGGACACCCAACACTTAAAGGTATGCAATGATTTTAGAAGAGGCCTCCTACTCAGAGCAGGTAAAGACATACAATTATAGATGCAATGGTGTGGTAATTTCACACACGTCAAGTCTGACTGTATAGGCACGTCATCTACTAAAGAGTTTGCAGTTGGTTGATGTGATGGGCTGCCACATTTGTTCTCGTGGACTGCCTCGATACAGAATCGAATTACAGAGGATGCTATGATGATTTGTTGGAGACTTCAAGGGCCGGATTTAAAAGAAGCAGTGCTTCAAAGAAGGTAACAGAGTCGGTCCCCATTTATGGTAAATAAGCACAATACTGCCCTTTGTCCTCATAATATGTAAAATGTCGCCCCCTGACCGGGATCCTATATTAGTTTAGGGATATACGCTACTACAGCCTCCTGAACAACTCTGGTTTGAATATATTGCTGAAAAATATATATTTTATTTTACAAGCCATGCCATGATTTCTTGTTTTGTGCTTGATGAAGTGGGAATTTTGTCTTCATGAGCTACTACGTTATGATATGAGACATTGCCCATAGCATACATGATGGCTTATCCAGCGCTGGTAAAAGTGATTTCACTAACAAATTCCTGATAATAATTATATTAATTTCAATGTGGTAGTTTCTACCATCTGTAGATAATACTTGGAAAATAAATTCTGCTCCACTGACAAGACCATTTGCGATATTGCCTACGTGACCTATTTCAATGCGTTTACCTTTGCTGCTTGGAATTTCCCTTTTCTTAGTTCCGTCAAGTGATTGCCACTCTTTATCAAATTATGTGGTGAGCATTTACCCACGATTACCCAGATATATAATGCCATAACCTTCCATGCTACACTCACGTATCTGCCTCAGATATTTGCATCGTGCAGCTATGAGGTGAGTTTTCTCATATAATATATTCTTGCCTGTAAGAGATTTAGGAATAGTGAAACCGCTGTCCCTAACAACCATTCATAATGCGGTTTTAGAAATTTTAAACATCATTTGCCCAAACCATTTTAAGCATCTCACTTAAAAATAACATCTTTCTCGAAATCCTCAGTTTTCCTTGTCCGAGCACGCAGTCGTTCAAAATGTACATATTTACTGTCCTATTTTATCCACGGTTAAATGTCATGTTATGTACACCGAGAGCATGATGTGTTCTCTTTTTAAGATTTGTATGTCGTAATACAAACGGTACCATCTACCTTCTCAGCAAATGTAACAGTACAATTGTGTAGTCACATTTTGTATAGTAGTGAATTTACTCTTCAAAATCATATTGTAATACAACTCTTAGCTACATGTATCAATAAACCCATAACCCTTCAGGGTCGTAGGGGTACCACATTGGATGCTTCAGCACACAGAGTCCTCCAGCGAATTCTATCCTCGGCGATGCGGATGAGTGTGGAAATATCAAGCCCTGTCCATTCCTTGATGTTGTCTGTCCATGTCTTTATTTTACATCCTCTGCTTCTTCCACCCTCGACAGTTCCCTGCAGTATAATTATCCATTGTAGTATTTCAGTGGGCAAAAGGTTTAGCTAGTGGTGCCCATCTCCTATCCAGCTGTCCAACTACATATATAGATTGTTGAAACCAAACAAGATACCACAATAAAAACATGGCGAATATACGAACATGTCGATTATCACACAAGCCACTCGAATACTCCATGTAACTCCCTAACGTGAAAAATAAACAGTATGACAGGTTGTTTTTGTGTTTGTGTGTGTGTTTTTTAAAAATATGCGATACGCCTTTGAATAAACAGTAGTTTAGCTATTATTTTAAAATTGAACAGTTTTTTTTATTGAAAAATTGAAAATCTAACCGAAAATGTCGCGAAATTGACAAAAATATCATGACAATGTATATTCTAAAACATACCCCAGTATTCCCATATGTTTCATTGCTGACAATCTTGATAACACACTACAATGAACAACACGAAGATATCTGTGCAAAAATAAATTGCAAAGTCTATCAATAACAATGAAATGCATAACTAAATGGCAAAGGAGTGGTACATTTAGCGCTCATGGAAAACGTGATTTCCGTTCAATAGCGGATCCAATTGATGTGCTAGAAATACCAAAAAAAATAGTTGCATTTCACAGCAGTTTAATTGAATCACTGATGAGATTTTCTTACTTTATCGTGCTTTTAATTCGTTATATTCTTCTTCTTCTTCAGCGTTCATTCTCAAACTCCCACTGGATATCTCTTGTATCAAGACCACGGTCCTATTAGATTTCCAGAAGGATGTATTCCAGAGAACGGAGATGCGTTGTGTCGCCGTTTTATTTGCACCAATGGCCCGACACATCCGTCTTCGGCGATGTCCAGTATATTTATACTTATATTTATATTATATGCTAAACAGCCAATGAATAGTTGGAGAGGGAAAAAAACAATAACCACATACGCGTATTTCCCCTCATCAACCAGGAATGTCAGACATACTCTGCTGTACAGTAAAAATGGCACATTACGTACATTCACGAAACCTTTATAAATTTATATTTTAAAGAGAAAATACTTTAATCTAGGTACATTTCTAAAAGGCAAATGAGAGTTTCATGGCGTCTTGGAGAAATTAAGGTCTGATCCAAAACAACTTTTCGATCTAACAAGAAGTTTTTGGGGAAAAATAATTCCAACTGATTAACATGAATTATGGAACGAACTATAGACTAATAGGCGCAAGATACGACAGCTAATTGGTAGTACTCGGATTTATAATTGCATCCCACAACAATATCAACAGTGATATAAAAAACTAACAATAATAACCCCGACAAAATACATTTTGGAATGAAGCTTATGTTAGTAGACATCGAGGTAAGATGAATGGTAAAATCTATAAAAGACAAAATAATTCACAAACACATGCAGATTATCAAATAATGCAGCTGAACAATGGGTAGTGTCGTAGTGACGGAGGACGTCAACTCCAGACGCCTTACTTAGGGGCTCATTTAGGGAGATTCGAAACAAAATCTTAGAAAACGCTCCACTTTAAAAAGGTAAATCCAGGAATAGGGTAATGAAGTTTTGCTAATCACTAAAGACACACATAATAACACACACAAATCGATGTTTCGACATAAAGGCTTTTATCAAGACAAAATTAAAACACAATTAAATATACAACAGAAAACGGACAGTAACAATTTTGCACGTTCTCATTCGCATGTGTAATGTAGATTCATTTGCGAGACAGGGTGCCAATTTCTAAGTTTCGCCCCTGGCGCTTTGTACAATAGCTACCCCATTACAAAAGTACGATAGAACGCGGGAGTTATAATTAACAAATATAATAATTAGCAACACATGTTTTATTTATAGAATAAGAAAGACGAAAATTCGTAAACCTTTTAGTGCAATAGTGATGTCGCATTGGAACCCTCATTACACACACACAAAGAACACCGTCAAACATATGTATTCTCAGTCAATAATATGTAGAACTACAGCAAAACTACGATTCGATAAGCGAAAGCTGAGAACACTTGGTAAGGAAGTTTTGAGGAGCACTGGTAGCATATATGAAAATACACACAAATCGATGTTTCGACCACAACGACGCTGCATTTGATCGGGCCGCCATTTACTCGTCATGTGCTACGTTGTGTTCATGCTAAAAGCCTTATGTTTGTATATACTTGTATGAAAACATTGATTTGTGTATTGTTCCTGTGTGTTTCGATCGATTATCTCAACTGTATCACCTTCTACTTTATATATTCAATTATCTGAAATCCTAAGTAGGTCTACTTGGTGGTTTTCAACTTGGAATATCTCTGGAGTCTGCAATATTTTACTGAAGACAAAAAGAACAAAATACAGAAAATGTGGATCGAAAAACTAGCAATAACCCTTCTATGTGGTTAAAATGTAATTACGAGGGAAAAAATACGTGAAAAGGGGATTGAAGAACTGGGAAATACGCTTGTCAAATGTCATTATTTAAACGATTGTTCATTAAATAATGACGAAGCAAGTCCATTAACTTTTTTTTAGATCTCATAAAGGTTTCTTTTTAGACCTTAGAGAACTTTTGTTTAGACCTTATAGAGATTTTTTTTAAATACCAAATATGGACACGGGAAAATGTGTAAGTGGCGAGCACAAGCGTGAAAGAGATTCAGAACCACTGTTTTGTGTGATCTTCTACTATTACTTTCATATCGGAAAATGGCATGTGTGCTGGCTGCATTTATTGTGCTTTGATTTTTAATTCCCCGTGTAGTAAGTAATTTGATCACCTTCCTGTGTTACAGGTAACAAGCACGTTGTTATAGCAGGACATTATTATTTTGATGATAATGTAACAAGTAGTTGCACAGTCTATCCGCGCAGTACAAACAGTATCACGTGTTACTGAAAGCTTTATTTCAAAGTACCGGTACTCACATATGTAAACAGTTACATTTACCGCCTACTGACTAGTGGGAAATCAAGCTTTCTTAATGACTTATTTTCTTATTGCCATTATTTTCCTTTGTCACTATGATTATGACAAGTCAGTAACTTTGACAGAACAACAAATGGCACAGACGACCAAATCTGGTCCTATGTGTTGAAGGGGGGGGGGGTGTTCTAGTCTGGTATTATGTGTTGCAATTGGTTCTGGTCTGGTCATATGTGTTCAATGGGTTCTGGTCTAGTATTATGTGTTGCAATGGGTTATAGTCTGGTATTATGTGTTGCAATGGGTTCTGGTCTGGTATTATGTGTTGCAATGGGTTATAGTCTGGTATTATGTGTTGCAATGGGTTCTGGTCTGGTATTATGTGTTACAATGGGTTATAGTCTGGTATTATGTGTTACAATGGGTTATAGTCTGGTATTATGTGTTACAATGGGTTCTAGTCTGGCCATATGTGTTACAATGGGTTCTAGTGTGGTCATATGTGTTGCAGTGGGTTCTAGCCTGGTATTATGTGTTACAATGGGGTCTAGTCTGATCATATGTGGTGCAGGGGGTTCTATGTATGGTCATATGTGTAGTATGGGGTTCAATGTCTGATATATGTGTTCGAGTGGGTTCTAGTCTGACCACATGTGATGGAGGGGATTTTAATGTAAGGATTTGACTTTTTGTTTAACCCCCGCACACACAAGAGAGATTCAACAACACATCTCTGAGATTGTTACCATTATCTCTTTCAATGAACGGCTATTATTACTATGATTATAGTTAGTATTATAGTTGAACTATCGTGTGACTGTAGTCGGTACAACCTGTTTCTGTTAACGCCGTAAGTCGAGCGGCGTCTATTGTGCCAACAGCTTCGGGCGGATACACGCCTTATTCTAGGGAGAGGAAAGCCAACCTAGAAACAAATGGTGTGGCAAAGCTGATAATTGCAGCCTTGGTTAGCAGCTGGTATAGGTTGGGAGCACCGAAAGGTTGGTATAAATAGCAAAACTCTGCTGATCCTACAGCTTTTGATTATATCGATGGGGTCTTTGTTACCTCTTATATTTTATGGTAGTGTGTCCTGATATAACCTAATTGGACTTTGTCCGCTGGTGAAAGGGGCACGCCTCTCCAAAAGAGAGGCAAACTCATTAACTACCAACTACCTATCCTGCAGCTTGCCTTGTTCCAAATGTATTGGCATTACATTTCCCTTGGAGTTGACAAAGCGAGCAGAGAGAGAGAGAGAGAGAGAGAGAGAGAGAGATAGGGATCAAGTTGCATAGTCAACACATGGTTTCAGTATTTCAGCACCGACATTGTGCTATGGAGATTTTTAAGCCATCTGAGACCGTAATGGGCCTCGGAATCAAATCGGAGGTGTGAGATATGTGATATAAATCATTGTCAATTGGCGTAGACAAGAACACCACGGGCTATCTATGACGGTGAGATATACATTCAATCTATGACGGTGGGAGATATACATTCAATCTATGACTGTGGGAGATATACCTTCGATCTATGACTGTGGGAGATATTTTCAATCTATGACGGTGGGAGATATACCTTCGATCTATGACTGTGGGAGATACTTTCAATCTATGACGGTGGGAGATATACCTTCGATCTATGACGGTGGGAGATATACATTCGATCTATGACGGTGGGAGATATACATTCGATCTATGACGGTGGGAGATATACATTCTATCTATGACGGTGGGAGATATACATTCGATCTATGACGGTGGGAGATATACATTCTATCTATGACGGTGGGAGATATACCTTCGATCTATGACGGTGGGAGATATACATTCAATCTATGACTGTGGGAGATATACCTTCGATCTATGACTGTGGGAGATACTTTCAATCTATGACGGTGGGAGATAACCTTCGATCTATGACTGTGGGAGATACTTTCAATCTATGACGGTGGGAGATATACCTTCGATCTATGACGGTGGGGGGATACTTTCTATGTAGTTGATCAACAACCCCGCCCCCCCCCCAAGCTCCTAGCCAATACGGTGTTGATCGACCACAGCCTGTTTGCTTCAAAATGTGATTCAAACTAGAATAAAATCTGACAATTATGTAAATAAATTGCCATTTATGTTACATGCAATGAATTTGGACTACAATTTATGTTACCTGCAATGAATTTGAACTACAATTTATGTTACCTGCAATGAATTTGGACTAACATTTATGTTACCTGCAATGAATTTGGACTACAATTTATGTTACCTGCAATGAATTTGGACTACAATTTATGTTACCTGCAATGAATTTGGACTACAAATTTATGTTACCTGCAATGAATGTGGACTACAATTTATGTTACCTGCAGTGAGTTTGGACTAGCATGTGTGTTACATGCAGGCGTTTGGACGTACATTTATATATTTACATGAGTGAATTTAGACGAACATTTATGTAACCTGCAGGAGGTTGGACGAACATTTATGTAACCTGGAGGAGGTTGGACGAACATTTATGTATTATATTTCTTCAGGGTCGGTCTTAGGCCGCAGTGGGCCACGCACTTCTAATAAATTCATATTATAATTTATTTCATTATCCTCTTCTTACCCATACTGGTCCCTGCGCAATCCGTTTCGCATTGGGCCCCTCAATTATTAGGGCCGGCCCTGTATTTCTTATAGCACAACAATACTACTATAATCTGGAAAGACGGAAATGTGCCTACTATACTTGTGTTACAGTCAATTAAAATCAAGCGAATAGTCAAATGAATCATTTTAGACGACTTGATTTCCCATTAGACAATACGTCAAGTATAGTCGAAGCGGACGTTTACATAAAACAAGAGGGTAAAAGTCAACTTACCTACACAAAGCTGGTTCATCCACAACGTGACATAACCCACAATCCACACGAACAATAACTTTTTACACAACTATTATCAACAGAAACTCGATGAGATTTCAAACAGAATTTATAGTACTTTTAAATCGTCCTCACGCCACATTTACATGTCGCAAAGATTGTCTGTTATTTTACGATCTGAACAAATTGAAATGAAAACGTGTTTTGAAAATCTACACTTTATGTACTGACTGAAATTACTTTTGTTTCTACCAACTGATAATAATAGTTTTCTTAAATTCACTAGATTCGTAACGGAAAATTGACGTTCATCTATAATATTTTCTTCAAGTACAATATATCAAATATGGCCTGTATATAACTGACGTATTGTCTAAAGCGGTATCACCTAGAAAAAAAAAACCTTCTTTGTAACACTTGTTTTCACAGCTGAGTCGTCGTATCGTAAGTAATTGCCGCGAACTAGGTCAAACTAAAACTCAACATTGTATTGTGTCGAGGAAGGAAAGCCACGATCAAACTTGAAAACGTTGTGTTTTCCTGCAAACCGCCGCTTATCGGCGGGGTCGTACAGGGGTCAAGCAGTCTCAACACCGCACAGTTTTTGTTGTTTGTTGTTTTTTACCTTCACCGCCTGGTTGTAAAACTGCTTTGTTTTAGTGATTACAATCAAACAAATTATTCAATATAAATATTATATGTGAACAATTCTATCGTCTATTACCATGTTAACTGACATTTTTTTTATAACTTATGACAGCATTTTAATTGAAAGGTTCCCGTCATGTGAATTATAATCCATGTAAAAGATTTGTACAAAACTATACATATTTGCTTCATTCAAACGTGACTGATTTAGATCTTACAGGAACAAATCAATTTATGTTTGACTGTATAGGTCATACTACGGTGTCACAAAAAGAGTCAACTGTTTCCAAAATTAACCGGGATTTTCCTCTCAGCTAATACTAATATAAGATCAGTATAACAGGAAAGGTCAATCTATTCAGATCGCTAGGCTAAGTGCGTTACAACCTTAGATATGCAGATGACACACTATTATTTTAGCAGAAAGCGGACACGAACTAAACAGACTAATAGATCAAGTCAATAAATCAAGTAATGAATATGGACTGCATATAAATATCCAAACAACAAAAACCATGATAATCAGCAAAAACGCAGAACGCAAAAGCTAAACATAAACATACATGGAGAGAAACTACAACAAGTAAAACAGTATCAATATCTTAGACACATAGTCACAAATGATGGCAGATGTGAAACAGAAGTTAAAAGGAGAATAGGAATGGCTAAAAGTATCTTCAATGACATGAAGAACATAGTAACATCTAAACAAATTACAAACAAGTTAAAAATGAGAATTATAAAATGCTACATCTATTCTATATTAATGTATGGCTCAGAAACATGACACTAAACAAACTATAAGACAAAATTGATGCCTTTGAGATGTGAATATATAGGAGAATAGGGAGAACATCATGGAAAGAGAAGAAAACAAATAAAGTGGTGCTAAAACACTTAATATGAAGAAAGAACTATTAAGAGAAATAAAGATCAGGCAAATAAAATATTGTGGACACATTAAAAGACATGACACCTTATTGAATACCTTACTTGAGGGCAAAGGAGAGCGAGCAAGAGGTAGACAGAGATACAAGTGGGAGTGTAACAACAAAAGATGGACAGATTAAGTTTAGCAGAGTGCACCACCAAAAGAGACAGGGGATGTTGGAGATCTGTTGAAGCCAACCTTCGTTGCGGAGACGGTACGTGATGATGACGATGAGTGCTAAGTAGACTTTTATATGGATGTGACGCCCGTGTGTTGCCGGGGCCCGAAAGGGGAGCAAAGAATAGCAACACTGTTTACCTTCCACGCATGTCGTAAAAGGCGACTAAGGAGGTTATGGGATGGAGTTGGCTGTCCCATCCCATATAGGGTCAGTGACCCAAAGCCATGCTGAAGTCGGATGTGTTAGGCCGAAAGGCGCAGATATCGCAGCAATGCTGTAAACCATGACACAACGCATTCCGTTCTCCGGACTACATCATGCTAATCTGCAGGAGTTTGAGAACAAACGCAGAAGAAGAAGAATATGGATGTGAAAGTTGGATACTCATTACAGACACGGAAAGAAGGGTTCAGACTTTTCAAAACAAGTGTGTTATGCCGAAGACGTATGTGTCGGGTCATTGGTGCAAATAAAGCGGCGACACAACGCATTTCTATTCAGCTGGTAATCTAGTAAGACCATAGTCCGGCCACAAAAAAGACTCAGTGGGAGTTTGTGGTTGCCCGCTGAAGAAGTAGAAGAGAAACAAAAATGCTACAGATGTTTGTTAAGAATTTGTTATATAATGCACAATACAAATGTTGTTCGTCCATCACATGATGATGATGACCATTTGTTACATCCACTTTTGAAAATTCAATTTTAGTTATGTCCTTGATTATGAGTTCGTAGATGGCTAATGAGCCCTATTCGAGCTGTAAATGTCCTTGGACAGTTTGGACATGGAATAACGACTGTAGACGGATCCTGGTCTATCCGTGACTTTCTAGCTGCTCTCCGCTGTTGAGCTGCTGCATTTCTCTTCTTTTCACAAGATGATGCGCTCTTTTTTATTTTAGAACGCCATGTAGATCTATTTTGTGCAAGTTCTTCCCATGTATCGTGGTCTATTTCAAAGGCTTTCAGTGAGTCCTTTAACAAATACAAATATAATTATTCGCACGGCAGCAAAGAAACAAACGTACAAGTTATCAAGCACCACGTTTAGCAGTGGTGAAACAGCATTAACGTATTTGGTTTGGACATGTAACCAGACAAGACTCACTTTCAACAATGATTTGGTAAGGTATAGTGGGTGATTGAATGAGAAGAAGCAGTCAAAGAAAATCTGGAAGTGATGTCATCAAGAAATGATCTTAACATGATTTCTCTACACTCCTTCAAACGGCTAGGGATAGAGGTGTTTGAAGAGTTTCTGCGCTATTGTCTCCAGTGTGGCACCCCCACGATTCCTCTGGTTATGGGTCTTATTTTGGGATCTCCCTAACGTTGTGATTAAGCTGTTCGCATTGTGTTCAAAAAGTCGTATGTTCGAATCCAGCATTGTCGTCGTGTTGACAAGGTGGATTTTTTTCGGAAATTTGTCTGGATTATAGCTTGAAACTACGGAGTTACGTTCTATGAGTGGTACTCTCGGCAGGCGTCATGCCGCTTCATTGACAGTGACAGAGTACATATGGGAAACCGAGGACAGTGAAGTCAATCCTCCACGAGTTTCGAACTTTTTTGGGGTTTTATTATTGTTATTATCAATTTCAAGCATTATTCAAGAATAGTTCAGCGTGCTTATCTCACGCAACGTCACTCATCTTGGCTGATGAGACAGATTTATTATGTGTCGCTTTGCTTGTACTCTGCACAAAATCAGAAGAACGTCGGATAACCAACGCTGCTTGGGAATAGCAGGCAGGTATCTTCTTCTTCTTCTGCGTTCGTTCTCATACTTCTGCAGATTAGCAGAATGTAGTTGTCCAATGAAGAAAATGTTCTGTGTCATGGTTTACAGCTTAGCTGCGATATCTGCTCCTTTCGCACTGATACATCCAACTTCAGCATGGCTTCTGGCTTACATTTAACCTATAGGATGGGACAGCCAATTCCACTCCAAAAATTTCTTAGGCGCCTGTTACAACATGCATCACAGGTAGACAATAGTACTATTCTGTGGTCCCCTTTCGTGGTCCCGGTACCACATGGGCGAGCGAGCAGGATTATTGTGGAAAAGGGCTTGACTCCACCTGAATATCATGGGCACCCCGAATACCCGTGACGTTGAAGTGGTCAACAACAAGAGTGCCAGTCTGGGTTTTATGTTGAACAGATGTTCCATATTTTGCTCCGCTATGTAAACGTCATAGTGCCGTTCTTACTCTTTGTTTTTGTTGTGTATTTAGTCTTAATAAAGGTATTTTGGTCAAAACATCGATTTGTGTGTGTGTGATGTGTTTCCAGTGATTAACACAGTGTAATTACCCTGTCTCAAGTTTAAGCAAAATGACCACTGAACAGTAGGGTCCACGTAGATGAATGATTCAGCACACAGAACAAACCTGGGAGAGGGACTTGGTTTGACACTAAACATATTCTCCGACAATACATCAATGTCAATTCTAGGACAGACGACCCGACAACAAGGAAGGGGTCGTTAGTTTGTGTTTATTGCCCGTGAGGATTATCAAGCGTTATACATTGGCTGTTCGGTGGTGAGCTCGACATACCTATCCGTGGGAAGTCCTGTGAGGAGGTTGTACATGTTGTAGGGACTTGTAACACGAAGTGACAATTGTAATTTAACTTAATCTCGGTTGTTGTTTGTCTAGCCATTTTGCAGTGTTCTATTAATGGATTTTTAAAAAATACTCTGTTTGAAGTGGTTGTTGAGTGCAGTTGGATGTAGGATTATTGTGGATTTACTGGATACATTGTACAAGAAATGGCATGTTTCGCGTGAATTATAGCAAGATTAGAAATTGTGTGATAAGATTGTATTAATATCAAGCTGTGCTGACTAAATGGTTTCCGTGGAATCAAGAATGTTCTTTAATCTTCATGCTTATTTCTGCTTGTTTCTTCTCTCTTGTTATAGTCGTAGATATGAGGGAAAGGTGGTCCTAAAAATTAATTTAACTCTTTTTCTTCTTTTTCTTCAGCGTTCATTCTCAAACTCCCACAGGATCTCTCTTGTATCAGGACCATGGTCCTATTAGATTTCCAGAAGGATATAGTCTAGAGAATGTAAATGCGTTGTGTCGCCGTTTTATTTGCGCCAATGGCCCGACACATCCGTCTTCGGTTGATTCAATCTTCTAGCTATGCCTTGAAGTACCTAACCTGGAAATATATTCTTGTTTCCTGGTAGATCAGTAGTAAGAGAAGGAGGTGGTACGGAGTTTACGAGTATTTCCATTTTTGTCTATATTTCTCTTATTTATTTCGTGTTCGCTCTCAAAATCCTGCTGGTTCATACGATGTAGTACGGAGAACAAAAATCGTTGTGTCATGGTTTATAGTTTGGCTGCGATATATATCCATTTTGGTATGATATATCCCTTTTGGTATGACACATCCGGTTTCAGTATGTCTTCTGCGTCACTTTGACTCTGTATGGGAGTGGACAGCAAAGTCCACCCCAAAACATCATCAGTCGAATCTTACGACATGTATAGAAGTTAAACAGTATTGCTATTATTTTACTCCCTTTCTGGAATCGACAACACACGAGCGAAAAATGCCGACAACACACGAGCGAAAAATGCCGACAACACACGAGCGAAAAATGCCAACAATACACAAGCGAAAAATGCCGATAACACACGAGCGAGAAAAGCCGACAACACACGAGCGAGAAATACCGACAACACACGAGAGAAAAATGCCGACTTCACATAAGCGATAAATGCCGAAAACACACGAGCGCACACGAGCGAAAAATGCCGACAACACACGAGCGAAAAATGCCGACAACACACGAGCGAGAAATACCGACAACACGAGCGAGAAAACCGACAACACACGAGCGAAAAATGCCTATATCGTGATGTTTTCATCTAGTGTAAGTGTCCGCATCACTTCATCTATACATTTGTTTGCATATCCCCTCTGAGTATAAGATTTCTCAAAGCATTGCACACCCCTGAGACATGGAATCTTCTTCTGTATGACCTTAAGTTCTGGGGCAACCTTCAAATTTCAGAACATAATGCATAGCTAAGTTGGTCGTTACTCCCGGGAGAGAAAAGAATCGAACCGAGATGTGTTGGTTAGAGATACTGCTTGTCAAGATGCAATCATATCTATTTCCATCTAGATCAGCTTAGCTCGGGTCAAAGGGCATGAGCCCATGGACTGCTGGATCAGCAACCATCAGCTTAGCTCAGACACGATTTATATAGCTTCAGCCAAACTGCATGGCACCAGCTTCGAAGCAATCTGTTTCAGAGTGCACAAAGACTATACTATTTTATGATTTTGGGTATGTGTTACCCTTGGATAGGTGCTAACTGAGGTATGTACTAACCATGGGTATATGTTAAACTTTGGTATGTGCCAATATATGGTATATGGTACCCTTGAGTATGCGCTAACATTGAATATGTTCAACCTTGAGTATGCGTAACCTTGAATATGTTCTACGTTTGGTATGTACTAGCATTGGGTATGTACTAACCTTGGGTTTGTTCTACCTTGGATATGTACTAACCTTAGGTATGCAACAGCATTTCTAACCCCCACCCCACACCCCCTCCCTCCAATAACTGTTATGAGTTCGTATTTTTTTCCATTTGTTTACAACTTTCCACTAAAAAATAAAACGGGTCATTCGCTTGTTATTTAAGTGCGCGGGTTGAACATTTCGTGAGCGGTACCTTCTAATTACATACGCGGCCGCTCATCTCGCTCATCCGCGCACTAAGATAGAATATTGATTACACGCCTTGAATAAGCTATTCTACGGGATACAGTGGCTGATTAAAGAAAACAGAACAGAGAGAATAAACAATGATATGACATCATTAGCTAGTAGACAGGATTGCTGTTTTCACCTTCGAAAGACTGGCAAGTGATTATGAAGTGTGGAGAAGGATTATAAAAATGAGTCAATATTTGTTTCATTACTGTCAAGGTTGGGTTTTTTATGTTATATAAAACATGTTCTTAAAATAGTTGCTAGTATATCCTATTCTTCTTCTTCAGCATACATTCTCAAGATCCCAATGGATCTCTCTTTCAGCATGATCATTGTCCTACTAGATTTCCAGCAGGATGTAATCCAGAGAATGGAAATGCGTTGTGTCGCCGTTTTCTTTGCGCCAATTGTCAGACACATTCGTCTTCGGTGGAATATCCTATTCACGACGTAGCAATTAACCATCAATTGGAATTCAGTGATTTTCTAGGCAATTTAAGTACATTCATTAGGTTGCAATTGCTTTCTCAACGGTATACATGCACAGTTACCTGCGACTGGGTTTTAACATTGTACCTTAGCTGTCCAAGACGCAATCTATCTCACACCGCCACAGAGCCCCAAATTTTCACTGTCCCACACAGCCACAACACTTTATAAGGAGGAGGGGGGGGGGAGAAGAGACATTCTAACCAATGAACTATGTCCTACGTTTTTATTAACGTAATTCTTTTTTCCCTTTTTTTTCTAATCTATATATCCTTCTTGCCAGATATTATAACTCACAAATATCTTATTTAATGTCTTCCTTAATTGTTGTTTTTGTTGATGTTATGGTCCGTAGTTCCAATTCTCCCTTCTCAGTATAGTGATTTCCAAATCTGGAATTTCTATTGGCATTATAAGTTCTTCTTCTGATATTCGTTGTGCGACTGTGATAAGGCTTGTCCCATCTGAAAAATTAACTGTCTTAGCTTCTAAAAGAAAGGAAACTAAATTACACATGGATATCTTTAATAACAACTTTCTTTCATGTACATAAATTACGTGAGGACAATCTGTGTTATGACATATAACACATTCATTCAGTCTCTATACTCACAGGAAAGGTGGCAGTTGATTCCCTGGCTATAGGCCGACCGCCTATTGTTTCTAGCATTAAATCAGGTGATCTACCCCAACTACCCGATCCAATAAAGACACAACAATAAACATTACAGCAGCGAACCTAGAACCAAATATACTACTATCGAAAATAGAAAATGCAATAAGCAAAGCACCAATAAACAAGGCAGCAGGCTCTGATAACATACAAACAGAACGTATCAAAGCAGCAGCAGAGAGCGGGAAAAAATGGTTACACAGACTTTTTAATGCAATGTGGAAGAAACAAAAAACACCAAAAGACTGGAGGAACGCGACAATCATTCCCATATGGAAGAAAAAAGGCAATAAGAGAGACTGCACAAAATACAGAGTCATATCCTTACTAAGTCACACAGGACAAATTGTAAACAAAATATTAGAACAACAATTACGATCATACATTGAACCACAACATAAAAACACCCAAATGGGCTTCCGTAAGAACACAAACTGTACATATGCTATCTTTACAGTTAGACAGCTAACAGAAAGAACGACAGAAAACAACACAGAATTATACATCGCATTCGTAGACCAAGAAAAGGCTTTCGAAAGAGCAGACAGGAAACCTCTTCTTCTTCTGCGATCAGTTTCCTATGCTCATAAGTCTATACAGGAAGGTGGGCCGCCTCCATGAATTCAATCGTCAGCAGGAGGTCCTCACGGTTGCCCCACAGCTTCACTTTCAGAACTGTCTCTTTGGGCCATATTTTGGTTCTCACGTCATCAAAGAGTGGGCATGTCTGCAGAATAAGTTCTGGAGTCTGGGGACCGTTTTGACATGGGCATTGGTCAGTTTGGACATCCTTAACTTTGTGGAGATGTGCCTGTAGTCTTTAATGATCCTGTGCGAAGTCTAAAGAATTGTGGTTTGTTGTGACCTGTTTAGCTTTAGAATAGGGTCCTGTGGAAAGTTACTGCGGGTTCTCTGACTCCATGTATGTTTGTATTTTCCTTGATGAGGGTTTTTGCTTCAGTCAGTGATATTGTGTGCTGGAATTGTTCCTTTTTTGCACCTGCTTTTGCCAGTCTGTCAGCTCCTTCATTTCCTGCTATTCCACAGTGTGAAGGGATCCACTGCAGCACAACTTTATTGTTGGCAGACAGTTGATTTAGAAGTTCTACAGTTGTTTTTGTTAGGAGATCTTTATGTTCCTTTTGGATGGTTTGGAGTACTGACATGCAGTCACACAAGAAGACTATGTTAGCTCCTTTGAGCCTCCGTTCCTCTAGAGCCTTTGATGCTTCCAAGATTGCTTGTAGCTCTGCCCTATAATTTGTTGATAATTTGCCAGTAGCGATTGAGACAGGAAACAACTATGGAAAACACTATCAATATACATAGTACCAGAACATTTAATCAATATATGCAAGGGCATTTATGCTAATAGCCAATGTGCAGTAAGAACAAATGCAGGTGTGTGCAATAAGTTCCAAATTCAATCAGGAGTTCGCCAGGGGTGTGTCTATCCCCTTTACTTTTTATAACATATATCGACCACATCTGTAAACTAACAAGTACCAACGAAGAAGATAACATAAAAGACAAATTGAACGAACTACTCTTTGCAGACGACCAAGTTCTAATAGCGACATCAGAAGAACAATTGCAAGACCATATGAACATCCAAACAACATGTCACAAATTCAACATGAAGATTAATATTGAAAAGACCGAAATAATGACAATAACAAAGAAAGAAAGCCACCGATAACCAACACCTTAAACAAGTAAAGGAGTTCAATTACTTAGGAAGCATTATATCTAGTGAAGGGAAAACCAGTAAAGAGATACAAAATAGATGCAACAAAACATACCAGATCCTAGGACAGATGACACGTATTTTCAAGAACAAAATGTAAACATAGACACTAAAGTTGCATTATACAAGACTATTATTATTGCATTATACAAGACGTGAGAAAATATTAGACAGTTTGACAACCTGGCACGGCAAAGAAACAACAACGACTTTGATACATAATACTGTGGACAGAGAGCTGTGGAGAGCCATGACCGCCTACGCCACCCGGCATGGCACCTGATGATGATGATTATTATTCCATCACTATGCTACCAGTGCCATACCTGGGCAATGACAGCACAAGACAAAAGAAAAATACTGACAACAAAAATGATATTTCTACGAAGAATACTCGGAGTGTCATTAAGAGATATCATTAGAAACGATAACATCAGACAGATAACCAAAACAATACCAGTATTGGAACACATCAAAAGACAACAGATCAAGTGGTTTTCACACGCTTCCAGACTAACACAATATAGCAAGCCACAAATGGCCATGACACATAGACATAACGGTTATAAAGCCAGAGGCAGACCATGTAAAAGAAATCAAAGAAGACACAGGAACAAGCTTACAAACAGCGCACAAGAAGGCCATCTCCAGAGAACTCTTCCACCCCTGACGCCGCATGGCAAACATGGGCCACAGCGTATAGATAGACAGATAGATGATGGTGTCATAGAAACGTTAATTTCTTATAGTGAAAACCTGATCAGAGATATATAAGATCTACAGACTCAAGCATTCTTAATTACTCATGTGACCATCCACGTGATTTACATTGGTTACTATGATTATATTTTATGTGACAGCCAATGAAAATCAAGGAAATAGTCGAATGAGGCATTTTAAACGGCTGAATGTCCTATTAGCCATTAGGTTTCATATGGTAGACAGTGTTGATGGAACCTTCTGCGTACCGTGAGCACCATTAAGGGGCAAAAGAAAAACTTTACAACTTCGTAAATGAAAATATACGCAAAAACATTTTTTAAATATCTAAATTTCAGTTGTAATAATATGACAAATACACACATTCAACGTTTCGGTCACAAGATCTTTGTCACGCTAAGGACAAACACAAAAACTGGAATTAGAATTAGACACAAAAAATCACATTAAAGTAAAGTACATAGGAGAAGTACACCCCTAAGGCAAGGAGTTTCTACGATTTGCATAATCATGTTTAGTCTGGCTGTCTGCTTCAAAATATTATCGTATTTGTCTGCTCTACCTAGCCAGTTGTTTATCATTGTCTATACTGCTACTTTGTCTGCTGAAACCCAAAAACACAACCAGTTCTGAGAGATGGTAACTCTTCATTTTACTGTCACGCTCGTGTGTTGCCCTGGCCAGAAATAAAGTAAAAAAATAAAACATTGTGATTTGTCATGAATATCGAAAGAGGTGACTAACGAAGTTTACCATAGTTACCTACAACACTTTGTTGCATGCCAAAGTAATAAACATATACAGTACCACAATTGATGTTTCTTCTTCTTCTTCTTCTTTCGTTCACTTGAAACATGTCTATATCTGTAATTCTGTCTCCTTAATAAAACTCACTGTCTTTTGTAGCTCATGCAATGTCCCATAGAGCTTTGATTCCAGTGTTGTTTCTTCTGGCCAATATGTCTGCCTCAGCGTTTCATGCTCAGAACACTCTTGAAGTGTTTCAATCTTCTTCTTCTTCTTCAGCGTTCTTTCTCAAACTCCCGCTGGATCTCTCTTGTAGCAGGACCATGGTCCTATTAGATTTCCAGCAAGATGTAGTCTAGAGAATGCAAATGCGTTATGTCGCCATTTTATTTGCGCCAATGGCCCGACACATCCGTCTGTGGCGGAGTTTCAATCTGAAAGGCGCGAATATCTCAGCCAATCTGTAAACAATGACACATCGCATTCCGTTCTGCACATTATAATAAGTCAACTGGTAGAAGCTTGATTACGAATGATGAAGGATGTAGTGACCAGTAGAGATGTGGTCATACTAAATCTTGCATTCCACATAATTACAATAAAGTGTTCAAGACAGGACGAGAGGATGGCTACCACACTCATTTGCAGTGCCACTGAAAAGTGAGATCGCTAACATCTCACACCCCTAGGGCATTCATAAATGTTATGTGTTACTTTACTTATTACTTAAGACAGGGACGAGCAAAATACGGCACGCAGGTCATATCGGCCCTCCTAGTCATTTTGATGGCTAGCAGGCTAATTTAAGATATCTATATTCACTGGTTCCTGTTTAAGAAAATATAAAACCACGAACTATCTAAATATTAGAGTTTCTAGTTAACCAGGAACTTTTAAACATAGTTTCTGGTTTCATCTCACGCGGGATATTATGCGAAATCCCATTCAGCAACCACAAAAATGATTGAACGCAGCATTTAATTGTATTCTTATTATTTTTCTGTGTTCGCTCTCACGTTCCTGCATATAAGCAGGATGTAATCCACACAAAAATAATGCTATGTGATCTAGTTAACAGCTTGACAGTTATATATGTACCTTTCAGCCACGTTTATCCGACTTCTCGATGCCTTCTGAGTATGATTGAAGATAGGTACCTATGAGAAGCATGGATACAAGTATATACCGACGGATCAGCAACCAGAGCAGTGAAGAATGGAGGTGCTGGCGTGTACATAAAATATCCAGAAAAAGAAAATGAATCCACATGTTCACCAACTGGAATATTCTGCTCCAGCTACTCTGCAGAAGTACAGGCTTTAAACATGGCTGCAGAAATAATTAAAAACACAACACGCCAATGGCAGCAGGTGGTATTTCTTACTGATGCTATGTCTGTGCTATAAGACCTTGACAGCGATAAACTGCCAGACCTGAAGAAAGCCATGCGAGAAGTGAGCATCCAAAGAAGGGTAGTACTACAGTGGATACCATCCCACTGTGGCATACCAGGAAATGAAGAGGCAGACAGACTGGCAAAGGATGGAGCAACACAGAAACAAAAAGACCTAGAAATCACCTACCAAGAAAAGAAGACCCTCATCAAAGCCATCAGGAAAGTCGATCACAAAAAAAGACAATTATCACTATCTCGACAGAGCAGAGCAGAGCAGGTTATTATCTTCCGCATCAGAACAGGACACAACAGATTAAACAGCCACTTAAATAGACTAAGATTGGTCCCATCGCCGCTGTGCCCTTGTGGGCAGGCAGGACATACCACTGAACATATCTTTGCAAGACTGTAATGCACTAAACCAGTTAAGGGAAGAGCACTGGCGCACAGAGATGGATATTCACAGAAAGATGTATGAGAGCACTGAGGAGCTTTCAAATACAACAGCATTTATTAAGAAAACAGGACTTGCTGTGTAGACATGTCAAACTGAGAACGAGAAGAAGAAGATGATGATGACTTACATGACACGTAACAGTATTGATGACTTACATGACACGTAACAGTATTGATGACTTACATGACACGTAACAGTATTGCTATTTTGTGTTCCTATTTCGGGCTCCGGCAGCACACGATGAGTTAGAAATATATCCGGCAACACGACAACACACGATGAGCTGGTAATATATCCGGTAAAACACGGGGAGGTGGCAATATATCCAGCAACAGACAGAGAGTTGGCAATATATCCGACAACACGGTAGCACACGATGAGTTGGTAATATATCCGGCAACACGGCAGCACACGATGAGTTGGTAATATATCTGGTAACATACGAAGAATCCCAATTCTAGGGACAACCAGACAGCCACGCCATAAGAATCAAGGGACAGCAGAAGCCCTGATATAACCAAATAAGAATTTATTCCTACGAGGTATATTCAAAGAGGTGTGTCTCGGCTTTACAATGCAAGTCTACCCCCCCCCCTTCCCCCATCAAACAAACAAAACTTGGACTTAGAAGGCGTTATGGTCAGCCCTGTCACATTCCTCTATTTTGTTGTGGCAAGCACACTGCAATGTATGACTATATTTATTTAGCTAATTGAGCAAACACTATCTTCCGATTTTGTCAAGTGCAGGCTTTGAATATACTATCAATTATTCTCATCAACTGCAAGTAGAATGTTTTTCCTGCGGCCCTGTACTTCAATTTACGATTTGTTTGACTTTACTTAATCTATTTATTTGAGGTTCCTTTTTTTTGCACTGGAATTTCGACCACTGGAGCTCTTGCCTCTTTTGTCCCCAAGTCATTATTTCATATACTTACGAGTCCGAACTCTCCGAGCAAAGCATTGCTTTTCTAAAGAAGCTTTCCTACTCAGAATAGACACGTAATTGTGAAGATGTACAGATACAGGAATTCTACAAGAGTCCAGCGCCAGGGTAGAAACATAAATGTATAGATGGACAGATGCGGGAATTCTACAGGAGGCCAGTCTTATGGTAGCCGCACTAGCAAGCAGTGCGGGTAACAGGTTGTTACTAGTATGCGGTGCGGGTAACAGGTTGTTACTAGTATGCTGTGCGGGTAACAGGTTGTTACTAGTATGCAGTGCGGGTAACAGGTTGTTACTAGTATGCGGTGCGGGTAACAGGTTGTTACTAGTATGCAGTGCGGGTAGCAGGTTGTTACTAGTATGCGGTGCGGGTAACAGGTTGTTACTAGTATGCGGTGCGGGTAACAGGTTGTTACTAGTATGCAGTGCGGGTAACAGGTTGTTACTAGTATGCAGTGCGGGTAACAGGTTGTGACTAGTATGCAGTGCGGGTAAAAAGTTGTGACTAGTATGCAGTGCGGGTAACAGGTTGTGACTAGTATGCAGTGCGGGTAACAGGTTGTGATTAGTATGCAGTGCGGGTAACAGGTTGTGACTAGTATGCAGTGCGGGTAACAGGTTGTGATTAGTATGCAGTGCGGGTAACAGGTTGTGACTAGAATGCAGTGCAGGTAGCAGGTTCTGACTAGTATGCAGTGCGGGTAACAGGTTGTGATTAGTATGCAGTGCGGGTAACAGGTATGACTAGAATGCAGTGCAGGTAGCAGGTTGTGACTAGCATGCAGTGCGGGTAACAGGTTGTGACTAGCATACAGTGGGGGGAACAGCTTGTGACTAGCATGCAGTACGGGTAACAGGTTATTAGCATACTAACCTACTAGCGATATGGCTACGAAAGTCTATAATTCAGTGAAAGTGATAAAAACACTGAACGTACTTGTATTAGTTACCATTGTTTCCAGCATTACCATTATTTCTACCATTACCATTATTTCCAGCATTACCATTATTTCTACCATTACCATTATTTCCAGCAATACCATTATTTCCACCATTACCATTATTTCCACCATTACCATTATTTCAATCCATTACCATTATTTCTACCACTGGTACAAATAAAATGGTGACACAACGCATTTCTGTTCTCTGAACTACACCCTGCTTGAAATCTAACATGACCAGTAGGACTATTGTTCTGCTACAAGAGCGATCGCATCGGGTGAAAACATTGTTACTTGCCATGCACGTAGTAAGGCGCAACGAAGGAGATTTTGTAACTGGAATTGGATTTTGCAATCCCTAAGAGGGTCAAATTGACCCAGAAGCCATACAGACTTATAACAAAAGCCTTAATACAGTTGAAAATTCCAGGAAATGTTAGTTTACGGTCAACTATAAGTGCGACGGTCGAACAGCCCGTAGTATATCCTTGTCTCTAAATGTCCATAGTGCATGGTCATTAAGTATATCTGATTCTGACACCTTCTGTGTTACATACTAACGCAATGGAAGGGCGCATAACAGTTCCCACACGCATGTTCGTGACAGATCATCGTTAAGAACGGCTTTGGATTTCTTGAGGTAATGCCATCCCTTTTTTAAATCTTCTTCCTCATCGTTTTGTTTATTTTTGTAGCTTAACTTTTTCTTCTTCCCAATAACTGAAAAACTATCAACACTTTACAAACGAAATAATAGGGCGGGGTTCGAATCATTACTTTTTGAAGCAAACAATTAAATCACAACAACAACCTGGTAAAGAAAACATTGTAACCGCCATGTAACATTGCCAATTTGTTGTTTTGCTACATGCAACCTGGTGGTTTGGTTGCTTGTCGCGTACTTGTGTTTGTACTGGGGCTCAAGGTGAGACCGGAGTAATCTTTAAGCAGGGTGTGTCTGAAATGTAATAATTAGGAGAAAGTTGTAACTAAAACTAGAAGATGGCAAATGTTCCGTGCTGAGTTCTTCTATCACGTGTTACTGTCTGTCTATGTGTACGATTGTGTGTGCGGCTATCTGTGCGAGCGTGTTTCCGTGTGTGTAAGTGTGTGGTATGTGTGTAATTATGTCCACCTGTGAAGAGAGTATTAGGTGTGTGTAAGTATGTACGGGGTTTGTGAATGTGGGATGTGTGAATGAGATTTGTGACTGTGAGATTTGTGAATATGAGATTTGTGGCTGTGACATTTGTGAATATGAGATTTGTGAACATGAGATTTGTGACTGAGATATGAGATTTGTGACTGTGAGATTTGTGAATATGAGATTTGTGACTGTGAGATTTGTGACTGTGAGATTTGTGAATATGAGATTTGTGACACATTAGATCTGTGAATATGAGATTTGTGACTGTGAGATTTGTGAATATGAGATTTGTGACTGTGAGATTTGTGAATATGAGATTTGTGACTGTGAGATTTGTGAATATGAGATTTGTGACTGTGAGATTTGTGAATATGAGATTTGTGACTGTGAGATTTGTGACTGTGATATTTGTGAATATGAGATTTGTGACTGTGATATTTGTGAATATGAGATTTGTGACTGTGAGATATGTGAATATGAGATTTGTGACTGTGAGATTTGTGACTGTGAGATATGAGAATTGTAAATGGGGGTTATATGATTTGTGACTCAGATCTGTGAATATGCGAATTGTAAATTGGGGTTATATGATGCGTGACTGAGATTTGTGAATATGAGATTTATAAATGTAAAATCTGTTAATCTAAGATTTGTGAATGAAGATTTGTGGATGTGAGATGCGTGAATGTGGGATTTATGAATGTGAGATTTGTGAATGTGAGATTTGTGAAGTGAGATTTGTGAATGTGAGATTTGTGAATGCGAGATTTGTGAATGTGAGATTTGTGAATGTGAGATTTGTGAATGTGAGATTTGTGAATGTGAGATTTGTGAATGTGAGATTTGTGAATGTGAGATTTGTGTTAGTATATGCCCTATGTAAGTATTCCGCGACGGATGTAAAAGCTTATATGTCTGTATGTTTATTTATATATCTACGTGTATTTATGTCTGTGTGTATATTTATATCTAGCTGTGTATTTTAATCTATCTGTATTATATATATATATATATATGTGTGTGTGTGTGTGTGTGTAATTATGTTCATCTGTTTATTTAAGCACGTGTGTGTATTTATGTCTATGTGTGTATTTATGTACGTGTATTTATGCCCATATGTTTATTTATGTCTGTGTATATATGTATAATTGTGTATAACGGTGCATTTATTCATGTCTTTCTGTGTATTTATCTCTATCTGTTCATTTATACTTGGGTGTGTATGTCTATTTATGTATATATGTGTGTGTTTATGTTTGTGTACTTCTCTGTGTATATTTGTGCATTTGTGTATGTACATTAATGTCTGCTACCGTATGTCTATCTTTGTATTTTTGTTTGTATTTATGTCTATGTATATATCCTTGGTATTCTTGATTTAATATGGGTATATTTTTGTATTTATGTAAATGATTGTGTATATGTGCGTGCGTGCGTATGTATGTATGCATGTATGTATGTATGCATGCATGCATGTATGTATGTATGTATGTATGTATGTATGTATGTATGTATGTATGTATGTATGTATGTATGTATGTATGTATGTATGTATGTATGTATGTATGTATGTATGTATGTATGTATGTATGTATGTATGTATGTATGTATGTATGTATGTATGTATGTATGTATGTATGTATGTATGTATGTATGTATGTATGTATGTATGTATGTATGTATGTATGTATGTATGTATGTATGTATGCATGTATGTATGTATGTATGTATGTATATTTATATGATATGTGTATGTGAGAGTGTTGTTGTGCTTTTACCTTATAAAAATTTGCTAAAATGTTTGCTTTAATTTCTGTGTGGAATTTTTAATTTCAAACTCCCGCTGTATTTCTCTTGTAACAGGACAATGGTCCTACAAGATTTCCAGTTTAATGTAGTCCAGAGAATGGAAATGCGTTGTGTTGCCGTTTTATTTGCGCCAATGGCCCTACACATCCGTCTTCGGTGGTGTGTTTGATTTCATTGTGTTTCTTGGTGTTTTCTACTGTAGGTTTTTGCTCCATTGTATGCCTTGAATCAATTAGCTCGTTATGCAATTTTTCTAGGGTCACTCCAATAAGGTTTGTACTCTCTTCGTCTGCCTTTTGGGATTGCCTTATTTGCGAATTAAAGTATCACTTTCTTTATTTATTAGAAGTTGTAGGTTTTTTTTTTGTTAGTGAGGGTGATATTCTGGCAGAGCTGGTCTGTTTGTTCCCTGAAGAGAGTCCAATTTGCTTTTTTTTAACATCCAGTTTGGGGACATGCTATTTTGTCCTGTACTTCCTGTTTTGGAGATTTACAGAATGACCGGTACTTGCTCCTAATTGACTTTATACTGTTCTTGTAATGTGTCTACCTATGTTATCTGTTGCCATGGCAAGATCTGGTGAGTTAGTTAGTTTGTTTTTTTCCAGGCTCTGGAGTAGAATGTTCGTGTATCGTCTGACTGGTATTTTAGAACTATTTTTTTTTCATCATCCAGTCTTCTATCTCTTCACTTCTTTGATCCATATCCTCGTAGCTAATAGCTAGCTAATGAAGTGCATGAGAACAGTTCTTACAGCTGACGGGAATTGAACAGGTCCGTTTTAGCGGCACAGAATCGCCTTGCAACACAAGTAAATAGGTTTTCCGTACTTGACCAACCAGGATCTAGTTAAATTCCCGTCAGCTGTAAGAACTATTTTCATTCATCCTCTTGCCTCCTACTTGAATTTGCATGAGAACAGCCCCAGTGACAACAAAAAGAGATAGAATAAACAGTGACACTATTAGAAATCTGATGAAAACAATGTGAAAATAATACATCGCCACACAAAAATCGTCATACATCGCCACCTGATCAGAATGAAACAAGTTCTTATTCCACCGCTATCTTTCTATAGAAGACAATCTGAAACACGAAATAAGGATAGACCCGGACGAAGCTGGACTGATGACATCCGAGAAATACTAGAACTCCAAGGTTACACTATTTCAGCGGTATCACAATTAGCAAAAGAAAGAAGACTAGAGGTTCCCATGACGTCTAGCGGCAAACATGAATAAGACAAGACGTCGTCACCTGCTTATTTTTCTGTTGACATGGTCATCTTTCTCTTCGCATGGTGTAATTTTGAAGATGTGTAGTCGCCTTTGTACTGGCAGAGAACCATAGAAGAACCAAGAAGGACAACCTTGTTATCTGTTATCCATGTCGCAAGAGTCGACTAAGGAAGTGTAGGAACGATATTAGTTCTCCCATCCTATATAAGATTGATGTGACTCAAAAATACATGCTGAAATTGGATGCATCAGAATGAAATGTGCCAAATCGCGGCCATTTTTTAAAACCAATGCACAGAGGTTAGGGTTAGAGCTATATCTTACTCATGAACTTCTTCTTTCGCGTTCTTCTTCTTCTTCAGCGTTCATTCTCAATCTCCCGCTGGATATCTCTTGTAACAGGACAATGGTCCTACTATATTTCCAGCAGGATGTAGTCCAGAGAATGGAAATGCGTTGTGTCGCCGTTTTATTTGCGCCAATGGCCCGACACATCCGTCTTCGGTGAATGCTCATCAACAGGCGTTTGATGAAGGATGCAACAGCAGAAGAATCTGTTTCTCTCTCAGATTTTTTTTCAATAATAAAAAATACATATTTTTGCGAAGTACGCTGCTGTCAACTGTAGACGTTATTTCAACTTGGTTATATCATAGCTACTTACCCTAAAAATAATGGACGTTGTGATTCGGTAAACCGCAACCTCCAAGATTGTTAATAGTTCAATGTTTTTAAACGTTTGTAGCTCATCGAACCACAACCTCCGAGGTAATTACTGCGGATACAAATTCTTGTGTACGTGTAGTTTTTAACCTAGAGAGTGGTCTTACCGAGAGTTGTACCCATACCTTTTTTACATCATACAGCCTTCTATCTCTTTATCTCTTTGCTTCCTACTTGAATTTGCATGAGAACAGCCCCAGTGACACCAAAAAGAGATAGAATAAACAATGACACTATTAGAAATCTATATACGAAAACAATATCGTAAAAATAATACATCGCCACACAAAAAATTGAATCGAGAAACTGACACCAGCACTTGAGCGACTGAACTAATCCAGCTCCTAGTATTCCACAATTATTAACTTTTATGGTGTTTCACAATAGGTATATTTACGAACAAGTGCAGCTTTACATGATTTTTCACAATAGGTATATTTACGAACAAGTGCAGCTTTACATGATTTTTCACAATAGGTATATTTACGAACAAGTGCAGCTTTACATGATTTTTCACAATAGGTATATTTACGAACAAGTGCAGCTTTACATGATTTTTCACAATAGGTATATTTACGAACAAGTGCAGCTTTACATGATTTTTCACAATAGGTATATTTACGAACAAGTGTAGCTTTACATGGTGTTTCACAATAGGTATATTTACGAACAAGTGTAGCTTTACATGATTTTTCACAATAGGTATATTTACGAACAAGTGTAGCTTTACATGATTTTTCACAATAGGTATATTTACGAACAAGTGTAGCTTTACATGGTGTTTCACAATAGGTATATTTACGAACAAGTGTAGCTTTACATGATTTTTCACAATAGGTATATTTACGAACAAGTGTAGCTTTACATGATTTTTCACAATAGGTATATTTACGAACAAGTGCAGCTTTACATGATTTTTCACAATAGGTATATTTACGAACAAGTGCAGCTTTACATGATTTTTCACAATAGGTATATTTACGAACAAGTGTAGCTTTACATGGTGTTTCACAATAGGTATATTTACGAACAAGTGTAGCTTTACATGATTTTTCACAATAGGTATATTTACGAACAAGTGTAGCTTTACATGATTTTTCACAATAGGTATATTTACGAACAAGTGTAGCTTTACATGGTGTTTCACAATAGGTATATTTACGAACAAGTGTAGCTTTACATGATTTTTCACAATAGGTATATTTACGAACAAGTGTAGCTTTACATGATTTTTCACAATAGGTATATTTACGAACAAGTGTAGCTTTACATGATTTTTCACAATAGGTATATTTACGAACAAGTGTAGCTTTACATGATTTTTCACAATAGGTATATTTACGAACAAGTGTAGCTTTATGTTGCCTACAAAATCACTTTTTATCAGTCACTTAACACATTGATAATGAACATAATTCGTGGATTAACCTGCGGTCCTCCTCCTCTTCTTCTTTATCTGCTTTCGTTGTCAAACTCCCGCAGATTAGCATTAGGTCCAGATAACGTACAACTCTGAGTCATTGTTTGCAACTTAACTGTGATATCTGCATCTGACATATCCTACTTCAGCATGACATTTTGGTCACTTTAACCCTCAATTGAAGGGAAAATCAATAAAGAGTTACACAATAGATACAACAAATCATACCAGATACTAGGACAGATGACAAGTATCTTTCAGAACATAAATGTCAACATAGACACTAAAGTTGCATTATACAAAACTATTATTATCCCATCACTGTGCTACCACTGCCAAACCTTGATAACGACAGCAACAGACACAAGAAAACTAGCAACAGCAGAAATGGCCTATGAAGAATATATGGAGCGTCATTAAGAGATAGAATTAGAAATGATAACATTAGACAGATAACTAAAACAATAACAGTATTAGAATACATAAAGAGACAACAGATTAAGTGGATTTCGCACACATCCAGATTACCAACAGATAGTATACCAATGCTGAAGTCGGATGTGTCAGGTCGAAAGACGCAGATATCGCAGCAATGTTGTAAACCACTACACAACACATTCCATTCTCCAGACTACATCCTGCTAATCTGCAGGAGTTTGAGAACGAACGCAGAAGAAGAAGAACAAGTATACCACAAATCACCATGAGGTATAGACTCAAAGGCTAGAAAGCCAGAGGAAAACCATGTAAAAGATAGACCACAGAATCAAAGAGGCTGTTGGAACACGCCTACAAACAGCACACAGGGAGGTCATCTCCAGAGAACTCTTCTACCCCTTACGCCGCAAGGTATAAACGAGTCACAGCGTGTAGATCGATAGAACCCTCAATTTGATGGTACCACCAACTCCACCCAGAAACCTTCTTAGTCGCCTCTTACAACATGCCTTTAAAGTCTCATATAATTGCTGCCTTTCAATTACTGGCAATATACGTGCGACTACCGATCCCAAGTCCCGGTTATAATAGATCTCCTAGTCATAAATCTAAAAATATGTCTAAGGTCTGGCGAGTTTTTAAAGTAGGAAAAGTCATAAATCTAAAAATGTGTCTCAGGTCTGGCGAGTTGTTAAAGTAGAAAAAGTCAGAAAGGCACCCTGAGTCGAGATCGTCGGTAATAAGGACCTCTGTTTAGATAGTAAACACGGCTTCATTCGTATTTTAACTATTGTCGTGATTTATATTGGTCACTATTTATATACTTGGAGTCGCATACCAAAAAATACCAAGACTGACCAACGAAAAGCATGGAGAAAGTTAAAAAATCAGCCTTTCAGGTCATGTTTCATTTCTGTGCGCAGGTCTGTACAGGAGGTAGGTCATGATTAAAGGTACATACATTGTTTATAACTCTACCGGTATTTTCCACAAAAGGTGCTACAAGTGGGCCAACTCTCCCCATGAATCTAGCCATTCAGGAACTCCCTTGATCTTCTATACTGTTGGTAAACATTATTTATTGACCAAACATATTTAAGTGAAATGTCCCGTAACCTCTGCACCCTCTGGGCGGTGATGAGTACACCAGAAACCATAACTCATCACGAATGACATGAGCCTTCAAGGTGTCTTGATGAAACTTAACTCCAAAAAAAACTGTTAAAATAGCAGAAATATTAGTTTTTAAAAAAGCCGTTACGGTAGTGAATAGATCACAAGAAATATAACACTAGCAGGCTATCAATCCTGTTTTGGAAATAGGAAAGGATAGAAGGGTGACATGGATGTGATTATTAAAATTAAAATACTTAAATATTTCTTTAAAAAAAATAGAATGGAAGAGTGCTACGTGACAATGTGAAGGTAGTGGGGTATAAAAGCAATATTGCCTGGTGCCAGTAGCGGGGTATAACAACAACATTGCCTGGTGCCAGTAGTGAGGTATGCTAGCAACATTGCCTGATGCCAGTAGCGGGGTATAACAACAACATTGCCTGGTGCCAGTAGTGAGGTATGCTAGCAACATTGCCTGGTGCCAGTAGCGGGGTATAACAACAACATTGCCTGGTGCCATTAGTGGGACATGCTAGCAAAATTTCCTGGTGCCAGTAGTAGGGTATAACAACAACATTGCCTGGTGCCAGTAGTGAAGTAAGCTAGGATCAATCAAACTTACACATTGATGCAGATATATTTAGAAAAGCTCTTCTCACAATATGAACATACTGCAACTTCTGGAAACTGAAAGTGCACACCAGTAAAACCACATATACCATATTTACACTTAGCAACAACACAAATATAAAAAATTTAAATTCTTCTTGAAGGAGTTCAAATAAGTTGCGAAGAAAACCGAACATACCTAGGTGTTCAGCTGGACAGGAGACTAACCTTCAACAACTACGTATATAACAATATCACATGAAAAGCGTCTAGTACGTTGAACTTACTAAAGCGACTTGCCAAGTACATCCTGCTGAGCTAAAAAGACAAAACATAGACATGCATGCATAGGACACGGCGGATCCATATTAGATTATAATTTTCCCTTGCAAGTCACATCATCAAAAATCACTTTCACAAACGTAGACAGAGTACAAAGCCAGGCTCTCCATCTCATTTGTGTTGGCATGAGATCAGCACCAACAGTAGCCTGGGAAATGGATGCAAACATAGAACCACTAGATATTTGAAGAGAAAAGAAAAACTATAGAAGCTGTGGAAAGATACAAACGACTTCCATAAAACCATCCTAACAAAGTAGTCAACATATGGACACGCAAAAAAAAAAGACTAAAGCAACAATCCCCAGTACAGCTGGCAGAAGAACTAAACAAGAAAGACCACATTCCTGAAGATAGCGAGGAATCTGAAAGATTATCAAATATCCCACAAAATGCATCCCATATACTGATCCAAATAAACACTACACTAATTGGCAAGTAAGTAACCACAGCAATAAAACAAAACACAGTCTATTGCACTAGAGACTTTCAATTCCTACCCCACAGACTGGAACCAAACAAACACATATTGTTCAGCCTTCAAAGCCACCATCAATTCAAGATGTTGCTCTCTCATAGTCCTCCCTAACAAAACATCAAGAATTATCTGCTGCTTGTGAAGAGTTCTGCAGCAACTGTGATACAGAGATGAAAGCAATATCAAAAACACTCTCATACATCATCACCAAATACAAAAAAAAAGTATGCGTCTAAAAAAACTAGTAACATTCACAGTCTCCTCTACAAGCCCTCGAATACTGGAATCGAACAGACGAGAAAACCATAAGCAATATACTTCAAGCTACGGGGTGCAAAGAGTGCCACATTGCTCTCGGCGGACCCAGGTTAGCTAATATCCAAGATCTTAAAAGTACCTCCCGCGGTGCACCCTGGAAACAGAAAGACAGCTGTTTATACTGTCCTTCTGGTCAACACTTGTAGGCGGGTGTCCGTTGAGGTGGAGGATGTAGATGGAATGAGAATTGCCTGCAAAGAGACAAACAATATCTCTGAGATCTATACTCCTTCACAGCCAGTAGCACTGTCTACACACTGTAACGTAAGGCATCTGAGCAACACGTCTCGGTCATCCAATTAGCTATTTTTCAATTGCTATATTGTACTGTACTTGTAAATCTGTGTTCTTTGTTAATAGATTCACATCTGGGGTATTATCTTTCCTGGCATGTCTTAATCTTTTTAATCGTATGCTTACATTTTCGACAACAGGAACATGGTCACTATTGTTGTCTGCGGTTTTTTGGGGGGCGTGTTTTGACAGAAATTTTAAATTTCAAAGGGAAATCACGATCGTTTGTGCTTGCGAGCAGATATCTGGCATGTCGCGAGCACATATATCTGGCATGTCGCGAGCACATATATATGGCATGTCGCTAGCACATATATCTGGCATGTCGCGAGCACATATATCTGGCATGTCGCGAGCAGATATATCTGGCATGTCGCGAGCACATATATCTGGCATGACGCGAGCACATATATCTGGCATGTCGCGAGCACATATATCTGGCATGTCGCGAGCACATATATCTGGCATGTCGCGAGCACATATATCTGGCATGACGCGAGCACATATATCTGGCATGTCGCGAGCACATATATCTGGCATGACGCGAGCACATATATCTGGCATGTCGCGAGCACATATATCTGGCATGTCGCGAGTACATATATCTGACATGTCGAGAGCACATATATCTGGCATGTCGAGAGCACATATATCTGGCATGACGAGAGCACATATATCTGGCATGTGTCGAGCACATATATCTGGCATGTCGCGAGCACATATATCTGGCATGTCGCGAGCACATATATCTGGCATGTCGCGAGCACATATATCTGGCATGTCTCGAGCACATATATCTGGCATGTCGCGAGCACATATATCTGGCATGTCGCGAGCACATATATCTGGCATGTCGCGAGCACATATATCTGGCATGACGCGAGCACATATATCTGGCATGTCGCGAGCACATATATCTGGCATGTCGCGAGCACATATATCTGGCATGTCGAAAGCACATATATCTGGCATGTCGCGAGAACATATATCTGGCATGACGCGAGCACATATATCTGGCATGTCGCGAGCACATATATCTGGCATGTCGCGAGCACATATATCTGGCATGTCGCGAGCACATATATCTGGCATGTCGCGAGCACATATATCTGGCATGTCGCGAGTACATATATCTGGCATGTCGCGAGCACATATATCTGGCATGTCGCGAGTACATATATCTGGCATGTCGAGAGCACATATATCTGGCATGACGCGAGCACATATATCTGGCATGTCGCGAGCACATATATCTGGCATGTCGCGAGCACATATATCTGGCATGTCGCGAGCACATATATCTGGCATGTCGCGAGCACATATATCTGGCATGTCGCGAGCACATATATCTGGCATGTCGCGAGCACATATATCTGGCATGTCGCGAGCACATATATCTGGCATGTCGCGAGCACATATATCTGGCATGTAGCGAGCACATGTATCTGGCATGTCGCGAGCACATATATCTGGCATGACGCGAGCACATATATCTGGCATGTCGCGAGCACATATATCTGGCATGGCGCGAGTACATATATCTGACACGTCGAGAGCACATATATCTGGCATGTCGAGAGCACATATATCTGGCATGACGAGAGCACATATATCTGGCATGTCGCGAGCACATATATCTGGCATGTCGCGAGCACATATATCTGGCATGTCGCGAGCACATATATCTGGCATGCCGCGAACACATATATCTGGCATGACGCGAGCACATATATCTGGCATGTCGCGAGCACATATATCTGGCATGTCGCGAGCACATATATCTTGCATGTCGAGAGCACTATATGTCATTACCACAACACCTTGGTGATTTCAATTATCGAGTTGAGAATACCTGCTATACAATAGCAAACTATCCTGAAAACTGAAACGTTTTGACCACATCTTCTTCTTCATTCCTCCCCCAAACGACTGCAGGTTTAAATGGAGTATAAAAGGCACAAAGTGAGAGAAAATACGCGAAGGCTTTATTTTAAATAAAACATTTAACTGTTATGGCGAGAAGCCCACATTTTTAATAACGGATTTCAGTCCAATTTCATTATTTGAAATAACATTAACCATAAATAGTAATGGATGTCGTAGTTCAACCATTCCTTCATCAGTACCCCCTTAATCGGTAATTAATATGTGAAAGCATGGTGCAAGAGATAGTAAGCAATGAAGGGAGACCCAGGAGGATTGGTGAATAAAGTGTTACACATGTTTTTAAGTAATCAAAAGTATAGTTAGGGATGTGTTCAGTATCACGCCTGTCGTCTTTACTATTCTATAGATAAATGGTAACAATTTTCATTCTGTGTAGGGCTAGGTTTTAGTTTCTTTTGTTTTGCGTTCGCTCCATTGTAACCAGCATGGATATCCGTGCGATTTCCGCCGGGAGCGTGATTACGTTGTGCCACCGTTATGCGCCTTGTAGGCCTAGCACATCCGATTTCGGCAATTACTAGGTTTTAGTGATTTAAAAAATAATTCAATTTAAACTGAAAATTGAATCCCGGATTACATGATTGGAAAGTCTGTGCATTGACCTACCGATGAACTCTACACGAAACCTCTTGATGTCAATTTGTTTCCTTTGTCTACACGCAGTAGTAGATTCATCATGGTCAGCAGGTGACGTGCCGACTATCGTAGACAATCAGGCTGTCCACAATTTTCTATTTCTAGTATATTTTTTCAGCACTTTTGTCGACTTGTTGCGAGCCATGATGTTAAACATTTCAATATTTTTTTCCGCTGTCATCCTCGTTTATCGCTCGCCTTCTATATCGCCCATTGTAACTATGTCTTTATACTGTTCTATCTTATAACATACCTAACAAAATAAAGATTGATATCTGATTAAGTAACCTCTGTCTCGCAATTGTTACATTGCCACCTCATTAGTTTTTCTCGCTGTCCGCAATATTTTCAGCATTCTTCTATTGTTTATTTGTTTGAGAACCCAAGGAATTACCAGCGATTATCTCTTACTTTCTATGTGCAATGGGGAGGTTTCCTATAATATTTCAGCATTCTTCTATAGAACATAACATTTTCAGCATTCTTCTATAGAACATAATATTATCAGCATTCTTCTATAGGACATAATATTTTCAGCACTCTTCTATAGAACATAATATTTTTATCATTCTTCTATAGAATATAGCATTTTCAGCATTTTTCCATAGAACATAATATTTTCAGCATTCATCTATAGAACATAATATTGTCAGCAGTCTTCTATAGAACATAATATTTTCAGCACTCTTCTATAGAACATAATATTTTCATCATTCTTCTATAGAATATAGCATTTTCAGCATTTTTCCATAGAACATAATATTGTCAGCATTCTCTAATATAACATAATATTTTCAGCATTCTTCTATAGAACCAAATCTCTATAGTATCTCTAAAGAACTCCCCCCCCCTCTTTTTGTGTGTTTACCTCTAATGACAGGAACATATTACAAATTATATTTTTCATTTTTCAGAATGATTCAAGTGTCTGCCTTATTCTGCTTGCTATCTCTGCTGAATGATTCAAGTGTCTGCCTTATTCTGCGTGCTATCTCTGCTGAATGATTCAAGTGTCTGCCTTATTCTGCTTGCTATCTCTGCTGAATGATTCAAGTGTCTGCCTTATTCTGCTTGGTATCTCTGCTGAATGATTCAAGTGTCTGCCTTATTCTGCTTGCTATCTCTGCAGAATGATTCAAGTGTCTGCCTTATTCTGCTTGCTATCTCTGCTGAATGATTCAAGTGTCTGCCTTATTCTGCTTGCTATCTCTGCTGAATGATTCAAGTGTCTGCCTTATTCTGCTTGCTATCTCTGCTGAATGATTCAAGTGTCTGCCTTATTCTGCTTGCTATCTCTGCTGAATGATTCAAGTGTCTGCCTTATTCTGCTTGGTATCTCTGCAGAATGATTCAAGTGTCTGCCTTATTCTGCTTGCTATCTCTGCAGAATGATTCAAGTGTCTGCCTTATTCTGCTTGCTATCTCTGCTGTACGTTCTACATTTGATATCATCGTTGTTCCTAAATACTTGAATTAGTTAACCTGTTTGAGTATTGATCTATTATTGAGGTCTTTGTTGCCTCGAATATTCTATGGTAGAGTGTCCTGATAAAACCAATTCGGACGTCGTTGTCCACCGGTGGAAAAGGGGGCGGGTCTCTCCATAAGAGAGGTAAACTGAAAAAAATGTACCTACCTGTTTGAATAGTGAGTAATCAACTTTGACCTGACATCCTGTGAAATGTTATACTTACCTATCTATCTACCTGCCTACCTACCTGTTCGAGTAATGGGTAATTCACTTTCATCTCGTACCCTGTGAGATTTTCAACCTACCTGCCTACCTATCTCTTTGAGTATTGAGTAATCCATATTGATCTCCCACCCTGTGATTTTTCTACCTACCTACGTACATGTTTGAGTATTGAGTAGTCCACTTTGATCTCACATCAAGGCCGGATTTAGACTTGATAGGGCCCTAAGCTATTTGAGTCATGGGCCCCATTAACGATTAAGAATATATAAATAGTGACATTAACAAATTTTTGGGGGCCCCCAGGAAAGTGGGGGTCCTAAGCTATAGCTTGTTTAGCTGATAGGTAAATCCGGCACTGCACATCATGGGAGATTTTCCACCTACCTACCTGTTTGAGTATTGAATGATCCACTTTGATCTCGCATCCTGTGAGCTTTTCTTTCTTACAGCCATCACTTTTCATTGTAATAAATGCGCAGCATTATAAAACAACATATCGTACTAAAGATGTGAGGGCTGGTGAAACACAAAGTTTAACTTCTTGTTATTTAGAGAATCATATTTGTCTTTGCTTTCTGCTACTTACAATGTTAATTAGTTCTTGCAGATCTCTCTCAATCTCACAGTTCACTCACTAATTTGTAATTTTTACTATATTATCCCTGTTACCTGAAGTAACGGATATTCTATTTTCCTTTTTACCCCCAGTAATGCTCCTCCGTCGCATCAAAACAGCTCACTCACTGATATATTTACATTTACTATCTCCCTGCTAGCCTCAAGGCGAGTTATTTAAAAGTGTTTTGCTTTTCAGACGATCGTTTTCTGGCACCAGACGTTCTTTATCCGGTGGCAGTCTACAACTTTTGGCAAGAATATCTTCGATGAGTCACCCCGGTTGAAATATCAAAACAAAACACCTGGGGTCGTTTCGATCGTATTTGACGAGTTGTCTTTGTTTACGACATGAGTCTGTGGGTGTTGTTACCAGTATGGCCGACATTGTAATGAATATTTGTAAGTAGTTCAGGATTTGTGTAATAATATTGAAAGAGAAGTAAATATGGAGTGGAGTCGGTGTTGTTAATTGTCTATCTCTGCACTGTCGTCAGTGCGTTGTAGGGCCAGAAAAAAAGAGCAAAGAACAGCGGCACTATATCCTGCATTGCATGTTATAAGATGAGACTATTGAGATATTAGAGATGTGGCTGGCTATCCCATCCCATAGAGAGTCAAAGTGGCCCAGAAGCCATGCTGAAGTCGGATATTTTAGGCTGAAGAGTTCATAAATCGTAGTCAAGCTTTAAACCACGATACAACACTTTACGCCCTTCAAACTACATCATGTTAACATGTAGGAGTATGAGAGTAACATGAATAAGAGGTATCTCTGCACACAAAGGCACAGATATCGCCGCTATGTTGCAAACTAGAACGACAATGTCCTTATGAATAAACATCGTTGCTAAAATAAACAATAGAATTGGTTTTTCTTCTTGTTCACTCTTATATGGCTAAAGCCTGCAGGAGTGTGAGACACCACTTACCACTCTCATGTCGAAATATGGCTAACCTGCAAGAGTTAGTCAGGCATCATTTACTACTCTCCGGATTGGGTATTGCTAACCCACAGGAGTTTGAGGGCCATATAAAACAACTTGCAGAAAGAGCGATGAAACATAACCAAGATCTATATTTGGCTTTCGTGGACTAAGACAAAGCTTTCGACAGAATGGATAGAATGGATAATTATGGATAACATTACAGACATATGGAGTTCCCCAACATCTGATAAGCCTATGTCAGAGCATAAACGACAATAGTCAATGCGCAGTAAGAACGAGCGCAGGTACATCCAATTATTTTCATATCCACTCGAGAGTGGGACATGGATGTGTACTATTTCTCCTATTGTTTATAACATACGTAGACCACATCTGCAAAGTAGCAAAGACAACAGAAGAAAACAATCTAAAGGATAACTTAAACGAATTGCCGTTTGCAAACGACCAAGCACTAGTAGCATCATCAGAAGAGCAACTACAAAGACAAATAGACAGATTACATCAAACTGGCCGAACCTATAACATGAAGATAGAAATAGAAAAGACCGAAGTAATTAAGATATGAAGAACAGAAAGAAACACCAATATGTGTATATAAATATATATATATATATGAAAAGACTAATAGAACAAATCGATAAATCAAATAAAAAATACGAAATAACTATTTTCAGGACCAAGAAAACAATACTTTGAGAACCGCGAAATAACTACTTTGAGGAACGAGAAAATACTACTTTGAGAACCGAGAAAACACTACTTTGAGAACCGAGAAAACACTACTTTGAGAATCGAGAAATAACTAATTTCAGGACCGAGAAAACAATACTCTGAGAACCGGGAAATAATTACTTTGAGGACCGAGAAAATACTACTTTAAGGATCGAGACAGCACTACGTTGAGACCGAGAAAACACCACTCTTTGAGGACCGAGAAATTACTTCAAGGACAGAGAAAACACTACTCTTTGGGGACTGAGAAATAACTATCTTGAGAACCGAGAAAACACCACTATTTTGGGAACGAGAAAACACTACATGTTCAAACATCGTCTCAGAGAAATGTGCGTCCGAACAGTTCAGGGATCTCTGTGGTGTAGTGTTTAAGACTTTCGTCTTGTGCTCAAGAGGTCGCTGGTTCGAATCCGGTTAGTGACGTTTTGTTTACTAAGTGGATCTAATATCGGAGATCCTGGATAATAGTGGATTCAATCATGACCGTCTCCATTGAAGACCCTCTAACAGAATGAATAAGGACCCCATTCGTTACATTTTTTATTATTGTTGGGATTTTAGTTGGTCACTATTTACATACGTGAAATCGCATGCCAAAAATAGCTAAGGCTATTTCAAGTATATAAATAGTTACCAACCAAAAATCCCAACAATAATCAACAACTTAACTAATTGGGTCCTAATTAATTCTGTTGGGAGGTCTTATATTTCGCTGACGGTCTGGATTGAACACACTTTCCTGGTATACACATTAATCATTTTCCCATCCCCTTAACATTTCTTATTCTTTTATTAAAATGTTCGTTATCTTCTAATGTATCAAGTCCTTATTGTCTGTTCTCGGCAGAGACTTCAAGTCGCCGCTCTTAAACCCTCCGTCGTGTTACCTGGCCACGTTTACATGACACAATTAGAAAGTCCATTTGCAAACAACAAAACGTAACCAGACGGTTGATATTTGGCATATGAAAATCTGGAAAATATGTCCGTCTATGGATTACACATGAGGGCACGACGTGCAGAAAACGAAAAAAAACACTATGGGAAAAAATATACCTTTTTGTAACAGTGTGAATGAAGATATGTTTGTATGTTATCTTTCCAGAAGATTAATTTTTTGTTATTATATTATTATTGTATAGCAACTTTAAGCGTATAACTTATTCATTCTATAGAGCACTGGCTCCCAAGTCGTGGGGTTGGGGCCCCAGCAATGTCACAAAGAAGTTTTATATTTGGTCGCCCCTGGTGCGATATAACGAACATAGGACCCCAGTCTTAGGTTGAAACGATCGTACCTCGACAAGAGCTTTAAATACCCCATCTAACAAACAACGGGGCAGCCTATTGAAATCACAAACTACAAAAATACTGATGTTTGCGCGAATTTGTATTTTTAAATGATATCTTCAAGTTTGAATTGTTGATGAGATTTACTCCCTTTTGATTTTAAATATCTCTGTAGGAGTTCATTATTAACGATTCTCCATTCGAAAACCAAAATAAGAAGCATATTTAATGTTGAGAATGACACGAGGTTGGCACTAACGAAAACTCAGCCGAGACATTGAAACTTGGTATCGAGTTACTTCATCTCCAATCGAAGTCAGATACTGACAAATTTCATCAATGAACTGTACTGTGGGTCACCAGCCCTGAGACACGGCCATGGAGTTGGACTGTGAGAGCTGTTTCCGATGGCCATATTTTTCCTTTTGTGGTATGATCCAGTGGGCATCTCACATTAAAAATTGTTGCACTAAGTTAAGACTATGTTTGCGTTATTAAAACTGAAAGAATATATTTTCCGTCCGTTTTCTTATACTCGATTTCTTATACTCTATTTCTTATACTCTATTTATTATACTCTATTTCTTATACTCTATTTCTTATACTCTATTTCTTATACTCTATTTCTTATACTCTATTTCTTATACTCTATTTCTTATACTCTATTTCTTATACTCTATTGAAATACTTACGTTAATGTGTCGGGGCCTCAGGTCACTTAGCGTCTATAAAATGTGGTCTCGTGTCGAAAAAGGTTGGGAAACTGTTTTTGAGTAGTTCAACCGTGACCTTTTACTTTATGCAAGACCTGTGCGCAGAAAACCTAAACATGAACCAAAAGGCATATTTTGATTATTTCCGTGCATTTCGTTGGTCGGCCTTAGCTAGTTTTGGCATATACCCCAATTATATAAATAGTGACCAAAGAGATGCACGATAATAATCAAAAACGTTTAAATGTAGTCCTAATTAAATCTGTAAACATGTCTTATTACAGCAGAAAGTCACGATTCAACACCACGCCCCCATTTCCTATACAACCCCCCCCCCCGCCCCTTTTTTCCAACTTTGTTTTTTAAAACCACCTCGCCACAAGTCGAACATATACAGAAATATTCACAAACTGCAAGTTACCACACATCAATGAAACAACTCGTGTTTCGTCCTCATTTTCTATGATCTTGTTTCATTCATGCCTTTTTTTAAATTTCAGAAGCACTTATTCAATGAACAAAGAATTATGTTGAATTGAAATACAAGCTTCGGTTAAGTACGGGGTTTAGACGGTTCTTACATGGTTTAAAGCTGCAATCCTCATAAATGTTCTCAGGGATGTTGTTTCCTGTGACATAAGACCATATTTGAATATGTGCCAGTTAAATAATATTTGGTTTCGTAGTATTGGATTCAGAGTGTCAAGGACGTCCTGTGCAGTATGGGTAAAAAATAGGTGACTTAGACTCATGGGAACTATTTAATGTAAATCTTACCATTTTTGACTGGTCCAAATAACACAGAGTCCGACGAACCAGAAACACTATCCTCTTCTTCTTCTGAGTTCGCTCTAAAGCGTATAGATTATCACATGTTCGGTGATTATATGTTAATACACTCGACACTGTTAGGTCCACACTCCCGGTAATGATAGGTCCACACACTCGACACTGTTAGATCCACACTCCCGGTAATGTTATATTCGCACGCTCGGTACTATTTCATCCATACTCCTGTAATGTTAGGTTCACACTCCTGGTATTGTTATGTCCATACACTCGGCACTGTTTGGTCCATACTCCTGTAATATTAGGTCCACACATTCGGTACTGTTTGGTACACACTGCCGTTAATGTTATATCCACACACTTGGCACTGTTTGGTCCATACTCCTGTAATGATAGGTCCACACACTCGGCACTGTTTGGTCCATACTCCTGTAATGATAGGTCCACACACTCGGCACTGTTTGGTCCATACTCCTGTAATGATAGGTCCACACACTCGGCACTGTTTGGTACACACTGCCGTTAATGTTATATCCACACACTCGGCACTGTTTGGTCCATACTCCTGTAATGATAGGTCCACACACTCGGCACTGCTTGGTCCACACTCCCGATAATGATAGGTCCACACACTCGGCACTGCTTGGTCCACACTCCCGATAATGATAGGTCCACACACTCGGCACTGTTTGGTCCACACTCCTGATAATGATAGGTCCACACACTCGGCACTGTTTGGTCCACACTCCCGATAATGATAGGTCCACACACTCGGCACTGTTTGGTCCACACTCCCGATAATGATGTACATCTTATGGTGATAGAAAACTTTGTAATATATTTATTTAGATTACTTTATACAAGATTTTGGCAAACTAATTCGATAATCGGGCCAGATTGAACTTTTCTAGTGCGGAATGGAACAAAAAAGATTATTTTTATTCCGCTGAGGATCTCCATAAATTACATCAACAATTTCGGGGTCAGTGGGCTGGGTTCTGAAAAGGTTGTCAGTTGCTAATGAGGGGTTCACAAAAGTTGTCGTCAACAATACTGTTTTTATGCACCAATTATATTGTTTGAATGTGATACATTTTTTCTAATTATTTGGAAAAAAATATGTAGCTTTTGCGTAATTTTTCTGAGAAACATTTACGGGAAGGAGGTAAAAATTTACATAAATAAGCGACGATCCCTGACCAACTGACCAATCGTTGACAGCTGTTAACAAAAAGGAGACAGAACCATTGTGAAAAAAATGTTATCGTAATTTATGAGCCACCCCTTGGAGCTTCAAGTAAAAATCTGAGCCCCGTGGGCCCAGTGCACATAGTGCTTTTACATAAATCTGATAGGTGCCAAAATATGGGCTTGGCGAGTAGGATTTATTCACGAGCCATATTTTTGCTCGCGAGTCGTATTTTGTCCCCATATGGCATAGGCCTATACTAATTTCGTGAATAGCTAGGAACACTAATTACTTAGTGCGATTGACAGTGTAAAGCATCAGGAAAAAATTGACCATATTTTTCCCATCTATCTATACAATGTGTCCCTTGTTTCCCTTGCGGCGTCAGGGGTAGAAGATTTCTCTGGAGATGGCCTTCTTGTGTGTTGTTTGTAAGATTGTTCCTGTGACTGGTCGTCGCCTGAGCACTCTTCATTTTCTACGAGCAGTGTGTTTCGTCGTTGTCGATTTCCTAAATCTGTCACAGCGTTGTTTCAGAGTTTCTAAATTGTTACACTGTGTTCTAATTATATTTCTACATTCAGATGTAGAAATCACCTATTCCATAAGAAATAAAATGAATAACCGAAAACTATTACCCGGTCTAGAGGCTAACCGAAAGATATCCGTTGTTATTATTATAATAAATCCGTTATTTATTTCCCATGTCATGATGAATGGATGATTAGAATACAATGTAACACATGTCGCATTTGAGAGGAGACAGGGAGTTGAACAGTGAAGATACTGGATAGTTTGCGCATGCGGTTGTGTCTGTGGGTCTCATCAATGGCTCACTAGACAAACCAACCATGCAACAGAAAACCTTAGTAGACGACATGCTTTTATATTGAGGTTATCTTCTTATAGAAGCTTCATGGCACGTCATCTATACCATCCCGTAGTCGTAACCTTCGATAACAGTTACCATGTTGTTCCGCCAGGCCTGGTTGTGCTTGAACTAGTTACGGGCACGGCGTGGGTGGGCAGAACAACAAAAAACCTGTCGCAAGGGCGAGAGTGGTGCCCTGATGTCGACGTCGGTTTAGTCGGCATTGGACTAAAAACACCATCGAGTTGAATGACTGCTGGAACAGAGGGCGGAGCACTTATGGGAATGCCCCGAGTGCTGCCAGTTTTCTAATCAAGAATCAAGTTTAACGTTAGGGCTAGGTAGAGAGTGGGCAGTCAAGCTGCTACGCAGCACTGAGGATAGAATATGTGGAAATCAATTATGGTATACCCGTCACGATATGCATTCAGATCACGATGGTGGTGATTGTGATAATAGCTCGTGTGGTCGTAAACACGGCCTATACTTCTAGCTCATGATGTTAAAAAACTGGCAAGTGTCTTATTTCTAGGCATTTTGTAAGAGTCGACTAAGGAAAGTTGTGAGATAGTCTGTCACTTGTGGGGAAAAACGTAATCATTGTCACTACATGTGTTGTCACAATTTATTACTATTGTCTTCTGTCAAATAGTCCACATGAATAACGAAGATATTAAAGCCAGCCACTTATTGTCAGAGATTGTCTTTCCATTTTCATTATTTCGATTTGCTCATATTTATCTTCCATGTTCTTAATTTTCGCGTAGAATTTCTGTGATGCTTGTTTACACTATGTATTTAATAATTCGCAATATTCTTTACCGCTTTGGTTTAGCATATTTAACGAGTTTCTTTGTTATTGACTTAGCTGATCTGTAGTTAATACAATCTTCGGTTCATTACGGGAATCAGTGGCGAAACGAACTTTTAACGAAACGAACTTTTGATAAAGAAGCATAACGCATAAATCGCCGCATCCAACGAGATGTGCTCTACGCACTGAGTGCCATCGACTATGGTGGGACGGAGGGGGGACTCTCAGCTCATTGCGTGTAAAATGATTAATCGGCAGTGGTGACAAGAACAGGTCATCATATTTCGACTGAGAACTGGACACAATAGACTAAACAGCCATAGGTATACACAATTTAAAAATTGGCACAACAGCACAGTGTAATTGTGGACAAGTCAACCACACTTCAGAACATATCCTTCAAGAATGTGCAAACTATGACACATTAAGATGCACATACTGGCCTTCTGATACACCAATGAATGTTAAACTTTATGGTACAAAACAAGCAATGGAAAACACTGTCCAATTTATACAAGAAACAACACTGCAGATATAGACATTATTAGCCAACAATTTATACAAGAAACAACACTGCAGATATAGACATTATTAGCGAACGAAAGAAGAAGAGAAGAAGAAATCGGCAGTGGTGGAGATGGATATAATAGTTAAAATCGAAACACAAACAGATTTGATTGTACATTGTATTCCAAATCTCACACCAAATGGTCATGTAAGGTAGCGCCATTATTTTTAACATAAACATCTTTAGTGTGTGTGTACATACATTTTTTTAAATGGTCATCATCGCTTGTGATGGACAAACAACACATACATTATGTAGACAAATTGTACATTTTTGGTTCAATTGTGATGCAAATATTTCTACATCATGTCGTTAGGTTTTTAAAACACTTTGTAGCGAGAAGATACAGAGTCCGTCTATGATGGTCAAGATCAGCTCTGTAACGAGAAGGTAGAGTCCGTCTATGATGGTCAAGATCAGCTCTGTAACGAGATGGTAGAGTCCGTCTATGATGGTCATGATCAGCTCTGTAACGAGATGGTAGAGTCCGTCTATGATGGTCATGATCAGCTCTGTAACGAGATGGTAGAGTCCGTCTATGATGGTCATGATCAGCTCTGTAACGAGATGGTAGAGTCCGTCTATGATGGTCAAGATCAGCTCTGTAACGAGAAGGTAGAGTCCGTCTATGATGGTCAAGATCAGCTCTGTAACGAGAAGGTAGAGTCCGTCTATGATGGTCATGATCAGCTCTGTAACGAGAAGGTAGAGTCCGTCTATGATGGTCATGATCAGCTCTGTAACGAGAAGGTAGAGTCGTCTATGATGGTCATGATCAGCTCTGTAACGAGATGGTAGAGTCGTCTATGATGGTCATGATCAGCTCTGTAACGAGAAGGTAGAGTCCGTCTATGATGGTCATGATCAGCTCTGTAACGAGATGGTAGAGTCCGTCTATGATGGTCATGATCAGCTCTGTAACGAGATGGTAGAGTCCGTCTATGATGGTCATGATCAGCTCTGTAACGAGATGGTAGAGTCCGTCTATGATGGTCATGATCAGCTCTGTAACGAGAAGGTAGAGTCCGTCTATGATGGTCATGATCAGCTCTGTAACGAGATGGTAGAGTCCGTCTATGATGGTCATGATCAGCTCTGTAACGAGAAGGTAGAGTCCGTCTATGATGGTCATGATCAGCTCTGTAACGAGATGGTAGAGTCCGTCTATGATGGTCAAGATCAGCTCTGTAACGAGAAGGTAGAGTCCGTCTATGATGGTCAAGATCAGCTCTGTAACGAGAAGGTAGAGTCCGTCTATGATGGTCATGATCAGCTCTGTAACGAGAAGGTAGAGTCCGTCTATGATGGTCATGATCAGCTCTGTAACGAGAAGGTAGAGTCGTCTATGATGGTCATGATCAGCTCTGTAACGAGATGGTAGAGTCGTCTATGATGGTCATGATCAGCTCTGTAACGAGAAGGTAGAGTCCGTCTATGATGGTCATGATCAGCTCTGTAACGAGATGGTAGAGTCGTCTATGATGGTCATGATCAGCTCTGTAACGAGATGGTAGAGTCCGTCTATGATGGTCATGATCAGCTCTGTAACGAGATGGTAGAGTCCGTCTATGATGGTCATGATCAGCTCTGTAACGAGATGGTAGAGTCCGTCTATGATGGTCATGATCAGCTCTGTAACGAGAAGGTAGAGTCCGTCTATGATGGTCATGATCAGCTCTGTAACGAGATGGTAGAGTCCGTCTATGATGGTCATGATCAGCTCTGTAACGAGAAGGTAGAGTCCGTCTATGATGGTCATGATCAGCTCTGTAACGAGAAGGTAGAGTCCGTCTATGATGGTCATGATCAGCTCTGTAACGAGAAGGTAGAGTCCGTCTATGATGGTCATGATCAGCTCTGTAACGAGAAGGTAGAGTCCGTCTATGATGGTCATGATCAGCTCTGTAACGAGAAGGTAGAGTCCGTCTATGATGGTCATGATCAGCTCTGTAACGAGAAGGTAGAGTCCGTCTATGATGGTCATGATCAGCTCTGTGACGAGAAGTTAAAGAGTACGCCTCTGATGGCCAAGATTGCACGTTCAATCCACGCCACATTCATTTTTGCTGTTGGGCCTTTCATACTTTCGCAAAGCTATGGCAACCTACGGACGTTTTTTTGTGGGTTTTTTTTTTGGCCAGATAAATCACTTTAGACTAACATTGGATGGATAACTATGTCCTGAATATGATATACAACTATGCAAGAACTTATATTGCTGGCACACTATACAGTTGTCCACATTAATCACAATATCCAGAATACTATATATGAAACTAAACAAGAACCTTGATTGCTACCACATTGTACCATTGTCCAATTTGCATTTAGCATATTTATCATTTTATCTTATACTATATTATTATTATCTGCTTCTCCCGACACCAATAAAAGAAAGGTCAAGTTTTTTTCCCCTATTCCAAGCCACTATGGATTATAGGAAATACGGTTTTAGCCTCTTAATTATTTCATTGCCCAACGGCATACACAGGATAATGTGATAAGCATTATGTAAGCCGTCTTTACTTTCCCCAAAAGATTTGGAACCCATTTCCTCAGGATGTGTCGATCTAGTAATTTAACAGTATTTCCTGTTGACGTGGAAATTAAACCTCCAGCTGGAATCTGGGATTACTTATTTTGACTACTCCCCTGTTTTCATTTGTCACTACGATTATGCTGTGTGTGACAGCCAATCCAAATCAAGGGAATACTCTATTAGTTATTTTAAAATGTTGGTTTCCTATTAGCCACTATGTCCTATGTTATTGATAGCGAGCTTGCTTACTATCACCGGGTTACAGCGTTCCAGGTTTTAAACCACATCCGGACACACAAAAATTGTCCGGGTCGTGCTTTCTCACTTCTCCATTCGACCCAGATGTAAATGGGTGCCTGAAGCAGGAGCTAGGTGAGGTAAAAACAGCAAGAAAGGGAATTGGCCACCCCACCTAATAGTTGCTGCGACTTAGTACACGAAGAGTTATCTTCATCCCCGACGGCAGGTTGCTGCCAAGAGGCCTACCTTTACCTATTATAGTCGGTCTTGTTCAAACTTTTGGTTAAGAAGGTGAAGGTCAACAGCACTAAACGTAAAATAGAATGGGGATATTTACTTGAAACCATCAAGGACACTCGCTCGCTGGGAATAACTTGTATCTCCATAATGAGAGCGCAGTTTTGATAAGTTCAGGAGACACCTGAAGAGGCTCTTCATCCAGGTATCAGTTTCGGAAATCTTTTGATCTCGGGAGAGTTGTCGGTACACAGAATGGACCGACCAAAGGCTGAGCTTGTGCGATCTTAAGATGTTAAATTGCGAACTCTATATGTGTACTTCCATTCATAATATGTGGTGGAGTATTGTAACTTGATCAACCAGGTTACGCTTCATATGGCAGCGGAGGTCAGCTGTGACACTGTAAGCCCTCTTGACATTTGGTCTGAAGTTCTCTTCCAAATATTGCGAATTTTTTTCCACCCGACCTTGTTTGGTGTTCCCCGTTTTCCTATTAAAAAATAATAGTCGTAGATAGTTGATCATTCTGTGTATTGATGTCACGAGGGTAGTGTATAATTCTGATTATTGATGTCACCAGGGTAGTGTATCATATTGCTTATTGATGTCATCAGGGTAGTGTATCATTCTGCTTATTGATGTCATCAGGGTAGTGTATCATTCTGCTTACTGATATATCACCCGGACAGTCTATAATTCTGATTATTGATGTCACCAGGGTAGTGTATCATTCTGCTTATTGATGTCATCAGGGTAGTGTATCATTAGGGTAGTGTATCATTCTGCTTATTGATGTCACCAGGGTAGTGTATCATTCTGCTTACTGATATATCACCCGGACAGTCTATAATTCTGATTATTGATGTCACCAGGGTAGTGTATCATATTGCTTATTGATGTCATCAGGGTAGTGTATCATTCTGCTTATTGATGTCATCAGGGTAGTGTATCATTCTGCTTACTGATATATCACCCGGACAGTCTATAATTCTGATTATTGATGTCACCAGGGTAGTGTATCATTCTGCTTATTGATGTCATCAGGGTAGTGTATCATTAGGGTAGTGTATCATTCTGCTTATTGATGTCACCAGGGTAGTGTATCATTCTGCTTACTGATATATCACCCGGACAGTCTATAATTCTGATTATTGATGTCACCAAGGTAGTGTATCATATTGCTTATTGATGTCATCAGGGTAGTGTATCATTCTGCTTATTGATGTCATCAGGGTAGTGTATCATTCTGCTTACTGATATATCACCCGGACAGTCTATAATTCTGATTATTGATGTCACCAGGGTAGTGTATCATTCTGCTTATTGATGTCATCAGGGTAGTGTATCATTAGGGTAGTGTATCATTCTGCTTATTGATGTCACCAGGGTAGTGTATCATTCTGCTTACTGATATATCACCCGGACAGTCTATAATTCTGATTATTGATGTCACCAGGGTAGTGTATCATTCTGCTTATTGATGTCATCAGGGTAGTGTATCATTCTTCTTATTGATGTCACCAGGGTAGTGTATCATTCTGCTTATTGATGTCACCAGGGTAGTGTATCATTCTGCTTATTGATATATCACCCGGACAGTCTATCATTCTGCTTGTTGATGTCACCCGGACAGTCTATCATTCTGCTTATTGATGTCACCAGGATTATCATATTGTGGAAGTTAAAAATCCGGGACATCCTTTACTAATACACAATTGTCCCAAAATATGTCAACAAATATAATTATTTGTTTATTGATTTTACTACTGATGTCTACATTACATTGCTAGAAAACAATCAACATGTTGCTGAGAACTCCGGAGATGAGGATACCATTGTGTTCATCGATATATCTATGCATCGTGGTTAGAATTCTGATTTGAGTTTTGCATCCATCTACGTGGTTGAGTCGTTGCCTACAGAGCCGTGCCGTGCTATTATGTATAGAGGCGACCGCATCAGTCGGCAACAATCAAAATACATTGTCGGGGGCAGCATTTCGAAGTAAGTACATATTATCATTTCGAAGAAAAACTATTTAAGGGGAAGGCGGAATTTCGAAAATGTGCATCACACTGAGAAAATCTACCGCACGGTCCTTGATGACTAGAACAGCAGAGCATACGGAGTACATGCAATATGACCATGAAATTCAAGGTTCCAATGTTGCCCTTAAATGGCTCTCTGGGACCTTAGTCACAAATATAGTTAATGTGTCAGAATCGCAGTGCATTTTGGGACACATCCAAAACAGCCGATATCGATATGGTTGTACAGCATCTATAGCTACATCCAACATCCAGGGTATCATATGGATTTACTGCCCAGGACATGTCGGTGTTCGCGGTAATGAGAGAATATACAGACTTGCATCCTAGCACCTATAGATGGGGGGGGGGGGGTCAGCAATGAATAAGGGGTATGTTCTGAAAATGGTTCATGTGCGACTACTGGAGGCAGTCGCAACGATTACTGAAACATCGAGGAGTGCGTCTGAACTAATAGAACATGATGTCTTCGTGCAGAATTAGGAGTGTTATCAACCAACGAGTCACTATCAGTAAGCATACCGTTTGACATCTGCTAGAGGAGACTGAGCACCAATGGGTCTACCTGGAGTGCAAAGATGTCAGTTCGTAACCAATATTCGGTTTATTTCGTAATCATGATATCAGAAAAAAAACATCTGATTGTTCTACCCGCTGCCTTGTGTTGTGTTCTAGATAACTAACTTTTGGCCGAAACGTTGATTTTATATCTTGTAGTAATTCACACATTAATACAGTGTTTGTAAAATATCTGTCATCAGCATCAAGTACCGTCTCCGCAACAAAGGTTGGCTGCAACAGACCTCAAACATCCCCTGTCTCTTGTCTTGGTGGTGCACTGTGCTAGACTGTAACCTGTCCATCTTGTGATGTTAATCTCCAACTTGTATCTCTGCCGACCTCTTGCTCGCTTCCCTTTGACTTTACCTTCAAATAAGGTCTTCAATAAGGTGTCATGCCTTTCAATGTTTCCAAAATATTTTATTTGCCTGATGTTTATTTCTCTTAGTAATTATTTCTTCATATTACGTGTTTTTAGAACCTCTTTGTTTGTGTTCTTCTCTTTCCATGATGTTTTCCCTATTCTATATATCCACATCTCAAATGCATCAATTTTGTCTTCCAACTGTTTATTTAGTATCCTAGTTTCTGAGCTATACATTAATATAGAATAGATGTAGCATTTTATAATTCTCATTTTTAACTTGTTTGTAATTTATTTAGATGTTACTATTTTCCTCATGTCTATGAAAGTACTTTTAGCCACTCCTATTCACCTTTTAACTTCTGTTTCACATCTGCCGTCATTTCTGATTATGTTAATGTTAATTATTAGATATTGATAATGTTTTACTTGTTGCAGTTTCTCTCCATGTATGTTTAGGTTTAGCTCTTGTTCTTCCGTGTCTTTGCTGATTATCATGGTTTTTGTGTTTTGGATATTTATATCCAGCCCATATTAATTACTTGATTTATTGACTTGATTTATTAGTCTTTGTAGTTCATGTTCACTTTCTGCTAAAAGAATAGTCTCATTTGCATATCTAAGGTTGTTTATTATTTTCCCATTGATCTTGAGGCCTGGTGTTTCTTCTATATTTTTAAAGATATTCTCTGTGTAGATATTAAATAGGCTTGGTGATAAAATGCATCCTTGTCTTACCCCTCCCCTCTTCTTATTTCTATGTATGGAGAGTAGCTGTTTTCACACCTTATTGATGCAGTTTGTTCCCAATATATATTTCTAGTTAGTCTAATGTCTTTTCCATCTATGCCTATTTCTTGAAGAAATTTGATTTATTTTTCATGTTGGACTCTGTCAAAGGCATTGTTGTAGTCTATAAAGCAAATATAGATACTTTTTTGGACCTCTATATTTCTATAAAATCTCACAACACTTTGTAAGTAGAATAAATTTGGCAAAGGGCGCAACATGACGTCACCACTGTTTGACGACCAACGGAACAATAAACCAACAGTCATTCATTCATTATTAATATAGTGAACTATTTTTTTAAAGTCATTAATATAGTTGCAGTAATTACTGCTATGGTACCGCGCTGTTGTTAGGAAGCTGGAAAGTATCATTGGAATTTTCATTATAACAGGTTGCTGGAAATGTCCATCACAACCATCCGTGTGTATCGATCGCCATTTCAAAACGGTGTTCTACCAAAAAAAATATTTCTTTCGTTGATAACACCATTCTGTTTTGCGTGCAAAGAATTACTCCAGCTGACAACAACCATTCACTGCATATTGCTTCACTGTGTACTGTGGAGCACATGTTTTGATGACGTCATGTACGTCGGATTTTCATGTTTTCTCTACAGAGAGTAATTAGACTTTACAAACACTCTGTAATACATCTTTTTTTTTTATCTTCCCATCTCATATTATCTCAAAGTGACGCAGAAACCATTCTAAACTAGAATATGCCAGCCCGAACGGCGTAGATATCGCAGCTAAACTGTAACCCATGATACATGCATTGCGTTTTCCTGACTAAATTATGTTAACCAACAGAACCTTGAGAACGAACACAGAAGCGAAAAAGGATCCTAGGAAGAAAACAGAAGTGTCACCTGTTATCAATCTGCCTTTGATATAGCAATGACAGGTCTCCAGAGTTCTTGATCCGCCTTTGATATGGCCATATCCGGTCTCCAGTGTAAAGACCCGTGTGCAGTATGTAAACATGACCTTAAATGCAGATTTTGATTATTTTCATACATTTCGTTGGTCGACCTTGAATATTTTTGGCAAGCGGCTCCAAGTATTTATTATACTAGTGACCAACGAAAACCACAACAATAATCAAGATCGAAACGAGCAAAGTCAGAACTAATTATGTACAGAGGTCTTCTCCTGCCGACGGTCTTGATATAACTTTAGTAAGAAAATAATTATACGCCACATAACCTGTCAGTGTTGTAGAGTAGCCACACTGGAGATGTCAGGGTTGTAGAGGAGTCACACTAGAGATATCAGGGTTGTAAAGAAGCCACACCGGAGATATCAGGATTGTATAGAAGCCACACCGGAGACACAGCACAAAATACCACTCCAAATACCACTGTCTTCACCAATTCAAGATGAGTATTAAAAATGATGTCCAGACCATTCCCTGATGTTGTCAATCCATGATTTTCTTTACCGCGTCTTCTCCTTCCACATACAACTGTTCCTTACAAAATAATTTTTGAAAGTGAGTCGTGTCTCGTTAAATACAAAATAAATTAAAGATGAAACTCTAAAGTCATTAAAAGTTTAGACTTGTCTAGATTTCATATCTACCTTTCACATCTTGTTGTATTTATGCCAACGTAATCTTGTCATATACATCTTGTCAGGGTCTAACTAATCACATCTATGTAACGCATATTTCACTGACTTACCAAATCAATTTCTTAGATTAAAAAAAAAAGATAACTGGATTCAACATATAAACCCAGTATTTGCTAAAGATACTTGATCTCAAATATGATTGATTCACAGCGATGACTGACGTTTTTTTCAGCAGAAAAACCTTCGTATCCTTGATGATAGCCAGAGATTAAATTGCATTACCAACCCCCCAAAAAAACAGATTTATTTGAAAACGAATCCTTTGGAATTGAAAATGTACCGTACTTGTGAATATAAATAGCATAACCGGTATCTTTCACAACTTCACAAAAGGACAATAACAGGTCAACCGACGTGGCGACTAGATGTCTTCACCAAGATGCAATACAATGAAAAAAATAGATGCTGATAACAGTATATAAAAGGGTAGAACGTTTCTGTGATGCACTTTTCCAATGATACACTGTTCTAATGATACACTGAAAGTCTGATAGATAGTAAACAAAGTTTTTAACGAAATAAGATACGCTTACTTTATGATATTTTGTTAATGTTTTTGTGTTTTTAACCCCAGGAATTACAAGTGCTGAAAGTCTTGTTTTCTATGTGCAATAAAAGGTTGTCTATGTGCAATGAAAGGTTTTCTATGTGCAATAAAAGGTTTTCTATGTGCAGTGCAAGATTTTCTATGTGCAATGCAAGGTTTTCTATGTGCAATGAAATATTTTCTATGTGTATTGAAAGGTATTCTATGTGAATGAAAGATTTCTTATGTGTACTGAAAGATTTTCTATGTGCAATGAAAGATTTTGTATGTGTACTGAGAGGTTTTCTATGTGCAATGAAAAATTGTTTATGTGTACTGAAAAGTTTTCTATGTGCAATGAAAGATTTTGTATGTGTAGTGGAAGGTTTTCTATGTGCAATTAAAGATTTTTTAATCTTTACTGGAAGGTTTTCTATGTGCAATTAAAGATTTTTTATGTGTACTGGAAGGTTTTATATGTGCAATGAAAGATTTCCTATCTGTACTGAGAGGTTTTCTATGTGCAATGAAAGATTTTCTATGTGCAATGAAAGATTTTGTTAATGTTTACTGGAAGGTTCTCTATGTGCAATGAAAGATTTTCTATGTGTACTGAAAGGTTTTCTATGTGCAATGAAAGATTTTTATGTGAATTGGAAGGTTTTCTATGTGCAATGAAAGATTATTTTTTTTTTGTGTACTGGAAGGTTTTCTATGTGCAATGAATATTTCTCTGGAGCTTACTTTCATATCCAGAAGAACGGAACTCTTAGTTATGTGCAATACATTTTCAAATGTGCTTCTTAATCAGAGTGCATTTATGTGTATACGTGGAAGGAATTTTGCATCATGCCATATACGACGTCCAATCACATCAAAGAATGCAATTTTTAAGTCGTCTGGTGGTGTCTATTTTGGCCAACTATTGCCTACAAAGTCCAATTTTCTGTTCGTTTTGTTTCCTCCCGGTTCCTTAATTTGTATGTCTGACCATTTATTACTTATTTCCTTCCGGTATTTGTATTTTAATTTAGAATTGTGATCATAATCAGTGTCGTCTTTTTACTCATCATGTTCTCTGTTGCATTTTTGATAAAAAGCTTTTTTGTAGAAACGTCGATTTTGTGTGTGTGTCTGTTCCTGTGTGCTCCCATTCATTCACAAAATTTAATTACTAGGAGTTTCCAATTTTTCATGCATAATTTTATGAATTAAACGCTCCAAATGATATTTGAAATCGGACTACAAACCAAGGCACTAAAAAGGCACAGTGTTCCATCACAAGCGATCAAAACAATAGATACAAATATAGCAATTTACATATTGTGTAATTGTATCACGGGGTTTGCAAGGCGTAGGTGGTATAGTTTTTGAACTGACAGCAGGAATACTCATCTCTATATATTTTCAGTAATGTTCTCTTTCCGCCTAAGCAAATATACGCCATATTGCTAGAAAATTGAACGATGCTACTTAAATTATATGTATTATGGATTTCCGTAGACAGTAATCTCTGTGTTGATGCTTCGAGCAGCCAGCTCCAACAGAGAAATTGTTAAAAGTCAATGGTAATGTTTTTGTTGGGGATGCAACGGGTTCTGCGCTGCTCTCGTGCTTACCCAGGGTTAGCAGATAATCAAGATCCTAAAGGCACCCCCTGATGGTACACCATGGAAACAGTCTGGCTAACGCTTTATGTATTGTGCCCGTGCAATGCACATTGAGAAGGAAGGAGATTTGTTTGCACGTGACAAACAAGATCTCTGAATGACATCCTTCGATCTCCACAGCCAAAACACTGTGGCAGCAAAGTAAGACATGCTTATGTCACGAACTTTCGAGTTGCCATGTCCCAAGTTTATGAACATCGAGAATTGTAAGAAAATATCCGGAGAAGTAAGGCTAACATATTGAGTACAATGACCGCCGAAGACGGATGTGTCGGGCCATTGGCGAAAATAAACCGGCGACACAACGCATTTCCATTCTCTGGACTGCATCCTGCTGTAGTACTGCTACAGGAGAGATCCAGCAGGAGTTTGAGAATGAACGCTGAAGAAGAAGAAGAGTACAATGAGATGGCAAAACATCGCTAGTAGGCTACGCCATGTTCAAATAGAATGTAGGAAAAGCTATATGGAAATCGTAATTTAAAAAATATTCAGCTCCATAACAAGCATCTAGTTACCTCCAAGAAGAATACCTCGTGGAAAAGAAACAGCAAATGTCTCCTGGTGTCCACTACGATTTGGACGAGGACTTCACGATGCGGTGTATGAAGCCTCAGCTAAGAGAGCGAACGCACTGGAGTCCAACTCTACGGTTGAGTGTGTCCTATACTGGTATCATGTTCATAAACGAAAAATGTTTCATTGCCCTAGATCACTGAGCCAATGCGACTAATTATGCGAAATAAGTTCAACAGCAGTGGAGCACCTCATGCGAGATAGACGCAGTCGACCGAAGTCTAAATCGCTGCTTATCGCTTCCTCGAAGACTGCCACCCAGGGATGTTTTGGCTGTAACATACAAAGGCTCAGTGGGTGATAAAACGTCACAGCGTAGAGTCCATACACATCTGTCGTCTTCTGTCGCCTGACGACAGATAGGAAGGCTGCCACATGCTAGGAAAGTTCACCTGAATTAAAATCATGCCGAAATCCTATATGTTACGCCTTCATGGAACAAATTTAACGGTAACACAACGCACTTCACGATCCCTGGCGGAAATCATACGACGTTCGCGAAGATTAATTGAGAACGATCGCAGAAAAGAAATGTTTGTTGTTGCTCAAAGTTCTATGAATGTTTACGATTTCACTGTATTTGTTTGTTTCATTTGTTCGTTTACGTGCTTAGTTTCTTTACGTGTATGTTTAGTTGTTTTATTTTTTTTTATTTTTATTTAGTTGGTGTTATTTTTGGTTTTTTATTTTGTTTACGTTGCTTCTTTGGTTTGTTTGGTTTAATTTGGTTTGTTAGATAATATGCACTCATTTCAACAGAACTGAAATCTAGCAGGAGAAACTTAGAACTGGAGAATTAAGTTTTGCTAATGGCTGCAAATATACATTATAACACACACCAACCGACGTTTCAACCAAAAGGCCCTTATAAAAATATATTCACAACAAAATACTACGAATAATAACGGCACTATTGACGTTCACGTTCACAGGGCAGGGTTAAATATAAATTAAATATAGACACAACATAAAAAAAGTGAAATTTACCCTTCCGGTTTATATTTAGCTCTGCCATGTCAATGTGAGCGTCAATAGTGTCCCTTCTTATTCGTCGCATTATGTTGTGAATGTATTCTTGTTGAAGGGCTTTCACTCAAAACGTGGATTTGTGTATGTTATTGTGTGTGTTTCCAGTAACAAGCAAATGTGCATGACCCTGTTCCAATTGTCACCTGTTTGGTTTGTTGGCTTTGTTTGTTTTAGTGTGTATCTTTGTTTGTTGGGTTGATTAGTTTGTTAAGTTTCCTTTGTTTTGTTTGATTTTTAGCGATACAGTTCTCTCGTACAACTTTCCTACTCAACTAGCGATACAGTTCTCTCGCACAACTTTCCTACTCTACTAGTGATACAGTTCTCTCGCACAACTTTCCTACTCTACTAGCGATACAGTTCTCTCGTACAACTTTCCTACTCTACTAGCGATACAGTTCTCTCGTACAACTTTCCTACTCTACTAGCGATACAGTTCTCTCGTACAACTTTCATACTCTAGCGATACAGTTCTCTCGTGTAACTTTTCTACTCAACTAGCGATATGATTACAGATGTCTACCTTTCAGTGGAAGTGATAACAACACTGAACACATTAGTTGCAAAGTCGAATGTGGCGAGCCATTGACGTAAATAGAACGGGGACACACCACATGCTCGCTCTCTGGACTTACATCCGGCAGGACATCTAGTAGATCAGTGTCCTGCTCTAAGTGATATCCGGTGTGAGTTTGATTAGGAACGCAAAACAAATGTCACTGATCTCAAATAGTAACACCTCCTTAGTCGCCTTTTACGACATGCGTGGAAGGTAAACAGTGTTGCTATTCTTTGTTCCCCTTTCTGGTTCCGGCAACACACGGACGATAATCAGAAATGAAAAACTAAGAAAAAAATTAGGGATCACGTCAACATTAGAATATATTCAGAAATAACAAGTTAAATGGTTCAGCCACATAACCAGACAGAAAAGCAAAGTATTATCCAAGAAACCCTTAACAAACAGTAGACCTTTTGGACGCCCTCGTAAAAGATGGATAGATAGTGTATTAGAGACACTCGGAAATATAACAGCAAAAAAGGCAAATAGACGAGGAAAAGACCGTACACTCACTCGTGCCTGTTGATCATTCACTCTCAACACCGAAGGTATAAGAGGACAGAAAGAAGAAGAGGAAATTGTAGCGACAATCTGTGACAGTTTAACAAATATTGACCTACGTATTGCTTTACTTAACAACCCTCTTACATGTCACGTCCACATAGTAGGGGTGTTAACTGTGAAAGCACCAAACTAAGAACAATAAGCAAATCTGGTGCATGAAATGCAGATTTTGAGAATCAGGGGTGGCTCAACAGTTAGAGTCTTCCTTCTTGTGTGGTCATCACACAAAAATATGTTAGATCGCATGCAGCTCCAAGATCAACAATCAAGTCTAAGAAACGTGTACCCAATGTACAGGGCCGTTCTTAGGCCATTGCAACCTATGCGGCCGCATTGGGCCCCGCACTTCATAGGCCCATAAATTCATATTAGAATTTATTTTATTATCCTCTTCCCTACCCAGACTGGGCCCCGCGCAATGCGTTTCGCATTGGGCCCCTCAATTGTTAGGGCCGGCCCTGCCAATGTAAGAGAGTAAAGTCGATGAGAATGATGGCGGTCTCATTTTCTCTAGGTATACCGCTGACCACATGGAAATATACCTGCCACACACACACAAAGTTCAAAGTTTACCGTGCCACACAGTTTCCTCCGTACATCGAATTGGTTGGAAAAGTTGACGTTTTTTACTTCACTTTAAATACAAATCACATTTACACGATCAGTAACAAACAAAACAAAAATCATATAACACATTTGTACAACCTGCATAAAAACTGTAGAAACCTAAAGACACATAACTTGACATAACACATTTGCACAACCTGTACAAAAACTGTAGAAACCTAAAGACATAACTTGACATAACACATTTGCACAACCTGTACAAAAACTGTAGAAACCTAAAGACATAACTTGACATAACACATTTGCACAACCTGTACAAAATCTGTAAAAACCTAAAAATACATAACTTGACATAGTCTCCATTTCCGATTTCTCTTTCTTATCCCTCCCTTCCTCGTGAGGTATGTTCTATCTCATGAGTCATTTAATCTATTTGCTGCAGAAGTTATACATATAATGCTCTATGTCCTTGAACACCCCGCTTTAATGTTCTATTTTTACAATTCCATTAATTGTATTCCTACGCGCATAGATATCTAGATAATGCGTTACCACAAGCATACAATACACCTTCGTTGATCTGATGCGAACTAACAGGCTGTTCCGAGGTCTGACATTGAAAACCTGGATAATGCACAAATTAATGTGCTATCAGCTCCGATCGGTTTACCTGTTTTCTGTAATTTAAGCGATGATTTGAAACGACAGCACTGATCTACATTTGATCAACTTAGTTGGGTTTTGCGCAATTCCGTTATGTCGATTATCTTAAATGTGGCTACGTGCAAGACTTTTCCTATTGTCAGCTTGACAAGGCTACATGTAATTCTACTATAGGTTCAATCATGTGGTTATCAGCATCAATGTGGCTACGTTCAATTCTGCTGTGGTTATCAGCATCAATGTGGCTACGTTCAATTCTGCTGTGGTTATCAGCATCAATGTGGCTACGTTCAATTCTGACGTGGTTATCAGCATCAATGTGGCTACGTTCAATTCTGATGTGGTTATTAAACGTGACGTAGATATTTGAAATTGTGTTCGGACGGTCAGTGATGATGTTATTACGTGCAATTCTGCTCCCATTGCATACGATTGTTCTGTTGAACATTGAATACGTGCAATGCGATGTATTAATAAAAAAATATGATACCAAAAAATAATGAATGTGTTTCCCAAAAAAGTCACTCAAACCGGTAAGATAATAAGTCACTCAAACAGATAAGATAATAAGTCACTCAAACAGATAAGATAATAAGGCACTCAAACAGATAGGATAATAATGCACTCAAACAGATAAGATAATAAGGCACCGAAACAGATAAGATAATGAAATAAATAATATTAAAGAATAATGATAATACATATTAGGTTCCGGGGTCAAAATCATCTTTCGTTAAAGTAAGGAAAGCTTCTAGTTTCCACGCTATTTAGACGTATTGGAAAATACGACATTGGGACCATAATCTTCATTGACTAAAAGCTTACCTATGGATATTGTAATCAACAACACGCCCACCGTCTTTGCTTTCCAGAAAGGTTTGGCACCCATTTTAATGGGCTAGTTTTACCTAGGACAGTTGATGATTTAAAAATATTTCCGGTTAAACTGGGAACTGAACCCCGTAACACCAGAATAGAAAGAACGTTCCCTTACCACTGAGCTACCGCGGGAATCGTTAAAATGGTAATTGACTCATTCGTCGATCTTTGGTCTATAAAATATTTATATAATTAAACAATAATAATGAAGAAAAAATACGGTTGCATGCTCGTTTTTTTGTGTGTTGTTGTTGATATCTGCAACGCTTGATGTCATGTAAGTAGTTTCCATTATTTATTGCCCCTGCAGGAAGCTAGGACCACATACATGAACGATAAGTAACTCGTCTTATTGGCACACGTCACTATCTAGTCCTGGTTCTGGCACACGATCGCGAGAGCATATTTCACAAACTTAATAGAGACAGCCAGAGTCTGCGCCCCCACCCATACTTTTCAAACTCCTAAATAAGCCTCCGTCTCACAGTGGTGTCTAGGTGAAAACATTACAGGGAGTTTGTTTTCAAACCCATCACCCTAGATTACCTTTTTTTGTTTTTTGAAACGACAGAAGTAACCGCCTTCAGTGCTTACTAAAAAACTTACACGGTGGGTTCTAATTTTGATTTTTTTTTCTCCATCTATTCTGTCTGGAAGAGTTATGTGTCTACCTGTTTTTCAAACATCCAGGTGAAATGTGCCAAAGCACGGTTCTAGGGGTCACCGGTGCATTCGTCTACATTTCTTTAAATATATAATCTGTTTTTTATTACATTCATTTATTTTCTAAGATTTTTTAAGTCATTTGACTGCAACCACTAGACTGCAACTACTTGATGCAAAATTGATTTAAATATAGCGCGTGGCGGATCTAATTTTCTTGAAAATCCCATTCTTCATAAAAATAATAACTGTAAAAAATATTGCACACACACATCGAGCCACATCAACAACACAATAAATAAAATAAATACCACACACACATCAAAACACATCTTCAACAAAATAAATGGAAGAAATACCACACACGGACACACACACACACACACACACACACACATATCTAGCCACATCACTAAAATAATAATTGTAAGAAATAATACACACATATCGAGCCGCATCATCAACATAATAATTTGAAGAAATACCACGCACACACAAACATCGAGTCACATCACCAAAATAATAATTTGAAGAAATACCAGACACACACACACATATATATTTAGTTACACCACCAATATAATAAATGTAAGAAATACAACATACACATACACACACATACAAACATATCGAGCCACACACATCACCAGAACAATTTTTGTTCCCATTTGCTCTCAAACTCCCACCGAATCTCTCTTGTAGCAGGACAATGGTCCTACTTATCTTGGAAGTATCATGTCATTGAATGAGAAAAACACCAAAGAAGTCCAATATAGATGCAACATAACATACCAGATCTTGGGGCAGATGTCTCCTATTTTCAACAACAAATATGTGAACATGAACACCAAAACTGCACTATATAAATGAATCATCATACCATCACTATGCTACCAATTTAAACGTGAACATTAACAAAAGAATCCAAACGAAAACTTGTTACAACAGAAATGACTTGTGTACGTACATCCCTCGTTGTCACAATAAGATATAGAAACAGGAACGAAAACAAAACATTAGAAGACTAGCAAAAAAAAATGCCAATCCTGGATAACATCAGAAGACAACAGATTAAGTGGTTTCCACATGCTTCCAGACTACCATCAGACAGTGACCCTTAAAAAAGCATTACGATACAGACATGATGGATCAAAACCAGTGACAGAATTTGCAAAAGATGGATAACATAAATCAAAGAATAAACGAAAACAAACATATATGAAGCACACAAAAAATCCATTTCCAGAGACCTCTCCTACCTCGAACGCTGCAAGGCATAAAGTGGTATAAAACGTGGAGACAGAGAGAGAGAAAGTCTAAACATTCTTACAGACATTACACCTCATAGAGATCTGACATTTCTTACATATTTCAGCACCTCTTCTTCTTCATTTTCAGAGCTCATTCTCAAATTCAGACATGTTATCAGGATGTAGTCCAGGGAAAGAAATGCATTTAAAGATTCGCTGTGATATATGCGCTTTTCAGTCCGACATTTCCGACTTCACAAAGCACCTCATTTAAATCATATTTTGTTTAAAAAGACACATTTCAACCATTTGTGTAAATCTGACTTTTCGTGCATTTATTTCAACACCTTGTGTAAATCTGACTTTTCGTGCATTTATTTCAACACCTTGTGTAAATCTGTAATGTCTTATATACACTAGGTATCACCGGTGTCATTCTTTGCTCGTTGCTCAGCCTCGTCCTTGAAGAAAAAATCTTAGAAAATGGGAGGAGTACGATTCGAAAGGATTACACCATGTCAGGGTTTGAAACTGAAAATGGAATAAGTAAAGAAACAACAAGAGATAAGAAAATAATTGTGTTAATACTTTCTGATCGTCAGAGGCTGCAGTAAGAAGAGTAAGAATCCCAACTAAAAACGTCTAAAAGTGAAGACAAAAACCGTGGCTATCAATATTAAAGATCTAGGAACGAAATCACAGCATGCCTTCGGACCGGATGATTTTATTTTCGTGATTTTCGTTTATCATTGTGTTGTATGTTTTGTGTCATCTACTAACGACTTTCACGGAAATATTCGAAAACATGGCGTGTGAAGGCTTGTTGTTATTCTTCCGGTAGGAATTTACTGCTCACAACTGCCACCAGCGTTATCACTAAAATTTAAATAATCCATCATCACGTGACATATTCTTTCCAGAACGTAGTCTTCCCTATGGATCTTTTGAGTTCTCCACGGTCTTGAGCAAGTTGTCCTGCCTCTTCTAGTGACATGCGCATGCATTCTTTAATGTCTTTTGTCCAACGTCGTCTTGGGCGGCCTTTGCCCCTGTTGCCTTCTATCATCCCCTCCAGTAACACTCTCTCCATGCCGTCGTGTCTCTTAATATAACCGAAAAAAAATAGCTTTTTCTTTAATATGATGTTCAGAAGGTAGCCTTCCTGGACGTAAATTGTTTCTGGTTTATTTTCCTTGCTGTTCATGGTATGCTTCTTCTTCTTCTTCTTCTGCGTTCGGTCTCAAACTCCTGAAGATTAGCAGGATGTAGTCCGGAGAACGGAATGCATTGTGTCATAGTTTACAGCATTGCTGCGATATCTGCGCCTTTCGGCCTGATACATCCGACTTCAACGTGGCTTTGTGTCACTTACCCTATATGGGATGGAACAGCCAACTCCATCCCATAACCTCCTTTTACGACATGCGTGGAAGGTAAATAGTGTTGCTATTCTATGCTCCCCTTTAGGGCCCCGGCAACACAAGGGCGAAGGTATGCTTAAAACTCTTCTTTAGCACTTTAATCCAAATGATGTTATTCTCTTAGCCACTGTTTTATTACTTTTAAATAACCCATACCGTTATGAAATATACATTTTTTTAAAAACCTTCCTATATAATTCAATATAAATAAGACAAGGGCGCTAGTAAAGGAAACACGTGTAACATACCAACAAAAAAAATATTAATTAAATTTCATTCGTTCACTTTCTTACCCAACTCCATAGCTTCCGTGAGATTTTTGTTAACTTTTTTTTTTAATCATTAAGGTTGCGGATAGTTTACTCGTATTTTGGCTGAATTCCTAGGATTTCCTTAAAACTCAGATTAAGTCAAATTTGCGCAAATAACCCAGCAAGCCAGACAACGGACAAAAGTCCCAGATCTAATGAAAAAACCCAGATGTGGCATCACTGATAGCCACAGACAAATTGTCTTAGATTTCAGTACAGTAAACATCCTACATATGTGACCTCGTGAAATCGGTTATTAGATGTAAGAACTGCATTCTAAATATTTATAACAGTTAAATGTGTTTGTATGATTCCTGTACGAGTCAGGGGTATACGCAATGGCGTGAGACTGTCAGTTAAGCACAATCTCAATTAACACACAGTTGCTGGGTTACAATAATGTTGATAAGAAATGAGACATTGATGAAAGCTTCTACTCTCTCTCTCTCTCTATCAACCAATCTCTCTCTTTTTCTTTCTCTCTCTCTCTCTCTCTCGTGTATTTTTTTTTTCAGATTAAAATAGTTTTACCACTTGCACTTAGGGACCTAAAAAAGCTGTTCAACTACCTTCAAGAATTTTTTTTTTTAAATTGCAGCTCACCATTCAAATATGAATTATTTCACACACTTTTCAGCACTTCGTGTAAATTTATAGTTATCGTTATGCTTTCTTATATTATTTTATTATTATTATTAGTAGTAGTATTATTAGCGGTGTCGCTATAAGTGAATGTTTGGAGGACGCCAAAGAATGATGGTCAACCAGCATAGGACAGCTACTGTCAGCAGAAGGCAGACGTGTAATGGCGAATACACTCAGGGAGAGATCGGAGCAACTATGGTCGTGTCCAGTTGGGTAAAACAAGGTTGATAAACACTGGTCAATATCATCCGAATAATTTGAGCTCTGCTATTACAAGTAACGGTATGCAAGAATTAGTGACAACATAGATGAAAACAAGAATGAGTGACAATAAAGATGAAACCAAGACTGAGTGACAATAAAGATGAAACCAAGACTGAGTGGCAATATAGATGAAACCAAGAATGAGTTAAAACAGATGAAACCAAGAATGAGTGCTATATAGATGAAACCAAGAATGAGTGAAAACAGATGAAACCAAGAATGAGTGACAATATAGATGAAATCAAGTATGAATAACAACGTAGATAAAACTAAGAATGAGTGACAACATCGCCCGTGTGTTGCCGGGGTTCGAAAGGGGAGCAAAGAATAGCAACACTGTTTACCTTCCACGTATGTCGTAAAAGGCGACTAAGGAGGTTATGAGATGGAGTTGGCTGTCCCATCCCATATAGGGTCAGTGACCCAAAGCCATACTGAAGTCGGATGTGTCAGGCCAAAAGGCGCAGATATCGCAGCAATGCTGTAAACCATGACACAACGCATTCCGTTCTCCGGACTACATCCTGCTAATCTGCAGGAGTTTGGGAACGAACGCAGAAGAAGTGACAACATGAATGAAACAATTACACAAGCGTACGTGAACATTGAGGTTCAGAAATATATTGAAATGAAACGTGCTGTGGGGTGTAAGAGACGGGCCATGTTTAGTTTACCTAGCGATAAACACTATATTGAAGTAATAGTTCTACTGAATATTCTAACTATATTTCGTTACTGCATGTTTTCCTATGAAGGAGTGCGGGGGCTTTCAATGGGATGTGGAAATAAAGGTCGCTTTGCCATAGGAGACGCCGCGACATGTACAGGAATGATTTGGTTGTACCTCCGACTGATAAAATTATATCCCAATCCTGGATTAAACCCGGGACCTCAAGGGTCTGAGAACGGCAATCTAATCACACGGCCATGCGCTCCTTCTAACTATCAAATATACGAAAAATAAATAAGGAACAAGGACTATTTCCACGTTGCGGCCTAATTTTTTTTTCCAAGAAACAAATACAAACGGAACATATAAACACAAACTTTCTTAATTGTATGTATTGAGATGTTCTCACCAACTATCTCAGTACAAATGTTGAAAGACGCGCGAACATTTAAGTTTAGCACGGTGCGCACGAAGACCTACACACTATTGATAGAAAGAAATAGCAATAGATAAAGGTAAGAAAGTCGCAAACGGTAAAGAAATCATTAGTGTTAAATCAGATTATGTGAAAGCCTAACGTAAAGGATGAAAAATGTGAACCAGGCCACGCAAACACAACAAGTTGTGTGTTTTTAGAAAATACTATGACGACAAAAACAGATTTACTAATAGTCAAAGTCGAGAATAGGGAAAGGGTATGGAAAACGGGGGGGGGGGGAAGGGTTAGACAGTGTTGGGAATGCATGCTGGATTAAGCAAATAACGATGAAAGAAAAGAATGTTGATAGATGTAAATAATTGTAAACTCACATACTTTTACAAAATTAAACATACATTCATACATACACACACACACACACACACACACATATATATATATATATATACACATAAATATATACACATCCACAAACAATACAAACCGCCCGTGTGTTATCGAGACCCGAGAGGGGAGCAAAGAATAACAACAATGTTTACCTTCCATTCATGTCGTAAGAGGCCACTAAGGAGGTTATGGGATGGGGTTGGCTGCCCCATCCCATATAGAGTCAGTGACCCAAAGTCATGCTGAAATTGGATGTGTCAAGCCGAAATACGCAGATAGCTCAGTATTGATGTAAACCATGACATAACGCATTCCGTTCTCCGGACTAATATGTGACCCAAAATAGATGTATGGATACATTGAACAATATAACTACATATTCCTATACCGATACATATACATGTGTGTGCCATCGCATGCTAAATAGATGAAACGAACAATAACAACATATGCAGAAACGTAAATGAAGAAACGAATATGTAAAATCAAGTATTACAATACGTATTTAACTAATGGTTAGATAGATGAAATTAAAAAAAAAAATTATATGTTATCACACATAAAGACCAAAAGAGCAACACAAATACAAAAATTGGATTGAACATATAAATACCTATGCATAAACAGGTACAGATACAAACATTTGCAAGAACAAGTAAAATATGTGAGTTGAGGTTATTAAGAGAAAGTAAGTAAGTCGACATGTGAGACGGAACAATGTCAAACACATTGATGAATAATGTACATTACGTTTGGTTGGAGGACTCGCAGACGGAAAATCGACCAATACTCCAGAGAAAGGCCTTCACACTCATAAGAGTAGCAATGTAACAAACCAGTTACTGAAGCGTTAGATTACTTAACTTGATTCTTGATTAGAAATCATTTTCATGACACGGAACATTCCCATAAGTGTTTCACTCTCCTTTCCAGCATACGTCCACGAAAATTGATCTATCTATCGATATATGTTCCGTCAGTGCCGAATATGATGCATAAGACATAAACATGGGCTGTACAGTTCGAGCGATGCGATGCTACTGTGTGTAATTCTTGCATGTTTTTAAAACCCATAACTTCTTTGATGGTTGTTCTGTGAAGTCTCCCATGTCCTCTTTTTCTTTTGCAATCTGGTATCGAATTTATTGCTTGCAATGACAGTCTGTTTTCATTCATTAGTAGCTCCAGTTAAGATTACCACTCTTATCATGTCTTAAATCTCCAGAGATCTCTGAAAAAAATGCACTTATAAAGAAGACGTCACGATCAGAAATCGAACCCGCGACCTCTTGAGTACAAGACACAATCTTTAACCACTACGCCACTACTACGAGAGATCCCCCAATAGCACGCGTACTAAAGCAATCATACAAAAACAGTAAAATCAACCAATTAACAGAAAAACTGGTATGAAGAAAGTAATCCAAGACAACTGTAAGGTTAAAAAACATGTTCAGTGTGGCGAAAACGCCTACTTGCTAATCCTTCACCCCATCCCCAACCCCCGCCCAAAAGCACATAAATGTTTTATTTAAATATGTGAACTAATAAATTTCTAAATCTCGTGTTTCCTCGCCTGATAATCATCATCATCATAAATTGCCGTCTCTGCAACGAATGTTGGCTGCTTTAGACCTCCAACATTTCCTATCTTTTGCCGTTTAGGCGCACTCTGCTAGACTGTAACCTGACCATCACGTGATATTTCTCTCCCGCCTGTATCTCTTCCTACCTTTTGCGCGTCTCCTCTCGACTTTACCCTGGAGTAAGATCTTCAACAAGGTATCATGTCTTTTAATATATCCAAAATACGTTATCTGTTTAATTTTTTATTTCTTTTAATAGTTTTTTTTCATACAAAGTGCTCTTAGAATATCTTTATTCGTTTTCTTCTCTTTCCGCATAATTCTCTCTATTCTTTTATATATCCACATCTCAAAGAGATTGATTCTGTCTGCTAGTTGTTTATTCAACGTCCATGTTTCTGAGCCATACATTAATATATAATAGATGCATCATTTTATCAATCTCTTTGTTAACTTGTTTGTAATTTGTTTAGACAATAATATGTTCCTCATGTCATTGAAAATACTTTTAGCCATTGCTATCATTGCCTGAAACATGTCAATATGGCAAATTCATTGAACATTGTGTTATAGTACAACTGATACTATCTTGATGGATACGTTCCAAAACTTAAAACATTTAATCTACTGTACTTGATAACACGAGAAACAAAACGTATCACCGGAATTCCCATTCTCGTTTAAGGAAGTATATTTCTTAATGAAATGTAAACTACCACACAGGATATGTTGTTAAGAATTTATTAAAAGAATAAATTTAACAGAGTAAAAAATCTGAAACATATTTTGTTTTGACTGACCAAAGTTCTCTTTTGTTTAAATTAAATGAAAAGCTACTGCACTACTCATTCGGCAAAATCTGTATTTTCCTTAACGTTTCGACCAGCGTTGCCATGTCGGTCATTTCAAATATGTTCATTTTGATATTGTGAAGTGTCACTGAACATCATGGCGGTAGAAATATTTCCATTAAGTGGGGAGGAACTCTTTTCTAAAAGAAAATGGAAGAAAATGTAATTCGAGCGTTTTCGTGTGTCAATTAATCTTCTTTTGATTCAAAATATCATGACCTTTGGGGGGGGGGGGGGGGGTGGGGGACCTCTTTTGGCCAACCTTTTCACTAACTCTCTAGTACTAATGTCTAAATGTATGTCATGTTTTGATTTTGCTACTGATGGGAGAGGTTTGAGTCCCCAACCACCCCCTTATCTGCAGCCTTGTTGAGCATTGTTGCTGTTTAGATTCCCATGAGGTTACGAGTGATCAGCTATTACTTAATATATACAATCTGGCAGTTTTACAGAGCTCTGCTGCATATGTACAATTGGATAATTTCTCCACAGCTCTGCTTCATACCCAGAAGACCAAAACGCTCAGAGATTGTAATGCTTTGAGAAGTTCAAAGGAGGTAATCACTGGCCACAAATATATCCTTTAATATGTTTCTGTAGTTTTGTCCAATTAAAAATTGTTTCCCATTTTCCGTGTTATCTTGTTTAAATCAGCGGTTCTCAGCGGACGCCATATAGCCCCTTTCCCTTAGAGTCAAGGAGTTTTACAGAGCAACGGGGTAAAAATAAATAGGGACGGTCATAGACTCGTCTAGGGTGAGGCGGGTGGGGGTAAAGATTGGTAATTAATTTAAACCAAAAAGTGCGTATCAATAAAAATAACAAGCCTTCCAGAGTTATAAAAAATATTGACGACCCTTTTGCCATAGGGGGTAGGGCCATGGAAGCAAAATTGTCACAGGAGGGGCACGTCAATATTGAGCGCCACAAGTTTGTGAAATAACGTAGAAGAAGAAGAATAGATAATACTGTTACTGCAATGTAGTTTTTTGTATTAATTCATACTGTATGTATGTTATCTCCGAAGACGGATATGTCGGACCATTGGCGCAAATAAAACGGCTACATAAATATTTTCATTCTCTGGAATACGTTCTTCTGGAAATCTAGTAAGCCCATTGTCCTGCTACAAGAGAGACCGAGTGGAAGTTTGAGAATGAAAGCTAACGAAAAAATAAAAAAATATGTATTTTTATAATATATTACAGGGTGCTGTCCATACATGACGTTACATTTTTGGACCCCTTTCCTTCTCCCCTGTGTCAAAAACGTTTAGAAATGCTTAATAATTTTTTTTATTTCCCCTTGCTCCCCCACCCCCTATTTTCTTCAATGAGATAAAACGTAGAAAATATTTACTTAATTTATTTTAAATTCTAAAAGAAAGAATTAAAATCCATTCATAAAACTCAAATAATTACATTTGGTAGCAAAACAAACACAAGATATAACACTTGAGGTTTAGTAAAGATAAATGTTTCCATAAGATGACAAGTATGCTTAATACTTTCACCAAAGTCCTGGTGACTGGATTACCAGAACCGCGAGCTCCACTATGTTTTTGTGGTTGTAAAGCTCTGATATAGACACATTTTACTTCCGTCCGGGGTTGAATGAAGCTTACCTCTCACCATAAGAGATACATTTTACGTAACCAACCCTCGCAGGCTGCGAAGCGCCTCGTCAGTGGATAGACAAACAATGGGTGGCCCAAGAAAGCTATCAGCTCATCTCGTAACATGTACTCCCTCTCCCCTGAGAAGAAGGCTCCTCCAGCAAGGCATTGCACCAAGCGAAAAGTGAAGTCCCCTGGGTATGAAAGAAAGCTCAGAAACCTACCCATTGCATATAAGAAGTAAGAGCGAATCGCGCATAATTTCTGGGGTTCATAAAAAAAATATTTAAAAAGCATAACCACACTAGCCAAAGAAGATTGCGGTCAGCATTTTCCCCACTTTCCAAATATTGTGTTGCATCCGTTTTCAAACCCCAACCGGATTTCTTTTACAGCAGGATATAGTCTACTAGATTTCCAACACGATGTAGTCCAGTAAACCCGAATAGGTTACATATCCGTTTTATTTGCGCCAATGCCCTGACACATCCGATTTCGGCGTTGGTAGCTAATACGTTAAGTGTTTTACTTCTTCCACTGAACATTGAACGCCTGAAGCTATATCGCATGTTAGCTAGTCGTGAAAGAACTGGTTCCTGTACCACACGCTGAACACTAACCTCTAAAGTTAGCCATAGTCGAGTATACTCGACTCTTCATAGCTGTACATATATCACGTGACATATTCTTTCAAGAACGTTGTCTTCAGCGCGGTTTCTCTGAACGCCTCTCTGTCTCAGGAAAACAAACCTGTTTTGGTTAGAGACATAAGCATACATTCTTCGATATTGCTGCTCCATCATCTTCTAGGTCTTCCTCTTCTTCTCTCACCTGACACTCTTCCCTCCAAAATCAGCCTTTAGATACCATCATGTCGCTTTACGTTCCCAGCTGTAGCTGTAGTTTTAAGCTCGCAGCTGTAGGTATCGCTATTGACATAGCCCACATTTATTATTTAAAGTTTCCAAGATATCTTCAAGTTTTCACTGACTACCTCAGAGAATATTTCTAACTCCTATGAACACGGGTTAGGAACAACTGCTTTTGTAAACGACAAAGACTGACCACGAACTAAATCGTGTCCGTTCGCTGTATAGAAGACTTTCCAAAAGAATTAATTTGGACCCCACTCGTTACGTTTTCCATTATTGTTTGGGTTTAGGTTGGTCACCCTTTATATACTTAGAGTCGCTTTAGCAATTTTGGCATTCGATTCCAATTATGTAAATAATGACCAACCGAACCCTAAACAATAATTTTTTAAACCTACCGAGTGGGGGTCCTAATGAATTCTGTTAGAAGGTCTTTATCGGGCACGGTCATGACTAAACTCGCCTTATTTTGAGGGACAGTCACATATCGTGAAATGTACAGTATTGTTCAGCACCCTTAATTATGTTTCCCTCAGACATTACTTATTGGCGACAACGTGACGCCACACAGGACACTCATTGCTGGCATGACATTCAAGAAAATATAGTTTAATGACATTGCTACTCATTTCACAGTCATTTTTCTATAACTCTTCCCTATTACTACCCCACTCCAGTTATTTCTGTTATTCGTCAGTAATGCAAGTGTATAGTCAGCGTGTCTTGAAAACATGTCCTGACGAGGACAGTGTACGCGTATAGGACCTACTGGCAAATGGGAAATCATGCCTTTTTAATGACTCATTTGATTTTTTCAGTGATTTTCATTTGAATCTTTTATTATACTCTGCGTGACAGCCAATGAAAATGATGGGAATAGTCAAAAGAGTCATTTTAGAACGCTGGATTTTTTTCGTTTGATAATAGGTCGTATAATGAAGACGGTCTTGATCTAACACTGGGATTGTAATGTTGTTTTTGTCTATCACGAGTGATGATGACCATTTTTTTCATCCTATATATTAAATTCAGTTAGAGATATGTCCTTGTTTATGAATTCTGTGATAATGGTGGCCCCCAAAAAGCTCTTTGGATCGTGGGCATGGGATGATCACTTTCGATTTGTTTGATCGGCTCTAACTTTCTAGATAATCTCCGATGTTGTTTAATCTGCTCTAACTTTCTAGATAATCTCCGATGTTGTTTAATCTGCTCTAACTTTCTAGATAATCTCCGATGTTGTTTAATCTGCTCTAACTTTCTAGATAATCTCCGATGTTGTTTAATCTGCTCTAACTTTCTAGATAATCTCGGATGTTGTTTAATCTGCTCTAACTTTCTAGATCATCTCCTATGTTGTTTAATCTGCTCTAACTTTCTAGATAATCTCCGATGTTGTTTAATCTGCTCTAACTTTCTAGATAATCTCCGATGTTGTTTAATCTGCTCTAACTTTCTAGATCATCTCCTATGTTGTTTAATCTGCTCTAACTTTCTAGATCATCTCCTATGTTGTTTAATCTGCTCTAACTTTCTAGATAATCTCCGATGTTGTTTAATCTGCTCTAACTTTCTAGATAATCTCCGATGCTGAGCTGCTGAATTGCTCATATTTTCACACAATGTTGCGAAAATTATAAAACGCCATTTAGCTCTAGGTCGTGCAATATCTTCTCACATGAGATGGTTGATGTCAAATGATTTTAGTGAGATCTGTACCACGACCTTGTAACGCTTTTATTGACCACTCTGGAGAGCATGCAATTCTTAATCTCACCATAGAGTAGTATCTTTTGTAGAAGGTGATATGGCATACATAACTACATGATTTGCTTTACCGAATTTGTGTCTGCATTATATTAGTATCGATGCTTGGAGTACCTGTTTTTTTTAAATTATGATAGTAGTAAAAAGTAAAGGAACCCATAGCATTTATTAGTGCCGTAGGGGTGTGAGATGTTAGCGATCTCACATTTCAGAGGCTCTGCAAACGAGGGCAGTAGCCATCTCCTCTCCTGCTCAGTATTTACTTCCCGGATTAATCCAGTACCCATTTAAGGCTGGGTCGACCAGGGAGTCGTTGCGATCTGAGAAACATCATCGCCTCAACTGGGGAATGAACCCAGTACAACTCATATGCGAAGCCAGTGCGCTAAGCACTGCGTTACGCGGCTCCCTAACACACATACACACTGCCGGATTGCCAATCCAGTATTCGGATAGTAGTAATTATTATAGTATCCGGAATCTATGTTACTAATTATTATTCGTCGCTTCTCTCAGACAAATTATGTAGAGTGGGTAGTAATACTTAATCTTGGTTGACCGTGACAGTTTCCAATATTACAATTCTGCTGATGATACCATCCACCTAATAGATGTTTTTATCACGGACTGGTACTACCGGAGCACAAAATCAGAGGATGTCCAGCGTAATAAACTGAATGAAGAGAACTAGAGAGAGCCAGAGAGTTAAATCGCGTCAATATTTCTAAACACAAAACAGGCCATCATCTCTGGGTGTAAAATTACTATTACGCATGCATGGGACACAACTCGACACAATTTAGTGTCGGACAGTGGAAAGCTGTTATGTCCTTCTGTGACAAGACAATACATGGCAACAAATATATAGACTAATATTTTTCTTACATTATAAACCAAAAATACATAACATGCTCTGAATAATTCGATTAATTAATGTACATAATTTGATCTGCTAAAGTCGTTTTTACATTAAATACTCTGGCTCACTGTTCCTCTTTGTAGGACTAGAAAAAACAACAGGCATCCACCTAGGACGTCATATACAATGGAGATGCTGCAGCAAGCCAAATTTGCAGTGAGCAATCTTTTTTTGAGTTTTGCGGGTCGGATTGAGCATTGTACACAACTCGAGGAGGAAGGGTCGACTTTTTTTTTTAGTCCTTTGAAGTTTGTTTTCTACACGTCTGCAATTCCAAAGGACAACAAAGCAGATGTCGCCAAGCACCGGAAACTTTCTCCTCAAAGCTACACTTGCCGCGTTTAACATCTTTAGCGTCAGACATTTCTATTTTCAACTATTCGCATTTGTGATAGTGTTTTGACTAAATGTTAAGTTAGTCACTGTTTATCATCGCATTTTACTGTTAGGCTCAGATAACTTGTGAGTTATTTGCTAAGATTGGGAATCAATGTATACAATTATTTTAAACCAGCTTGGAAGCCAGAAAAATGGCTTGGTGTACAGAATTTGGCCTGCGGGTCATATTTTTCCCACTTCTGATCTAAACTAACGCCTAAAAGATCAGTGTAAAAAACGCAATAACCATACCATTTTTTTCGTCTCATCCAGAACGTTGTGTCAACGAATATATTTATCTAACAATGTCATAATCGCCATCATGTCCGTTGTTATAAAATATGCTCAAGACATGAAATGATATAAGTTGTAAAACTTAAACAGCACACATTTGCTGAAATAAAATCTCGACCTATTTTCTTTTGTTTTGGAATTATGAAACTGTCTCGTTACGGCTAAACGACTGAATCAATTGCCAGAGTTTTGCTATTTCAATACCAAATTACAAAATCTGGCCATTTTAATACCACTACAATGAATTGTATGTTATAGTCATTTTTGTATCTATGCTGAACATGAAAATGTATTAAAAGTTATGACTTTGATTACACATGTATTTAATTGAAATTTGAATATAATTCATTCCAACTGTCTACCCAGTTCCAGCTCGTGTCAAAATAGAAATTGAGGAAGGTAATAAAACTGTTAAATACTACATGTTTCCTATGAAGGAGTTGAAGGGAGGAATTTGTGTAGCTGTGTGATAAACACCACTTAAAGGGGAGAAAACAATGGGTTAAATTGCAGTTTCAGAGCATACTATATGAAATCAACGTTTCGGTCAAAACTAATATAGGAACAACCGAAAATAATCATAAAACAGGACTGTACTAGATGGAATGCTGTAACTAAAGTTATACCCACCAGTGTAGGTATAATGAAACGAGAGACATTGCAATTAAATTTCAAATTTACAATCAAATATTATATATATATATATATATATATATATATAAATATCTTGAATTGCAATGAAACGAGAGACATGGATATCTATGACATCTGCCCTATGGGCCGTCCTTGGCAGTAGAAGAATAACTAACTAAGTAACCTGTTATATTTTCATTGTGGTCTTATTTTTGTTTGTCTTCTAATTTTTATTTTTTTAAATTGGCATCCTGATCCCCTTCTTGCAGGTATGATATATATATATATATATATATATATATATATATATATATATATATATATATATATATATATATATATACATATATATATTGCAAAACAGAAAAGTCACCCAAAAGACGCTGATGCCAAATACCCGAGTAATGTCAAGATAATGCTTCTGTGTGTTTTCGCTTCGCTGACGTCATTGCCGTGGGAAATACAAACTTAGGTGGATATACAATTATAATCCCTGACAGTTCGAATAACATATGATAGACATACAACGTTTGTTGTGTTCTCAATGTGTCGTTAGGGCGGGGGTCGAGTTGGTCTGACTTTGCACAATTTTAACTATTTAATATCGATGTTTGATATGGTCAGCAGATCGCAAACATTTTGACAATTTAGTTTTGGCCGTTCGTTCTCAAATTCCCAAGGAATCTCTCTTGGAGCAGGACAATGGACATACTAGTTATCCAGTAGGATGTAGTAGAGGTAACGGAAATGCGTTGTATTGCCGTTTTATTTGCGCCAGTGTATAGGTCCTATCATATCTTGGATTCCTTACAGCTGTGCTGAGATTCCACTTTGGCTCACGAATATTAGTTTGCGTAAATAACTCCACATCTCCACTTGAGAGTTTACACGCATAAGCGGAAAAACAAAAGGATCACGAATCACCATTACTATTTTAGGATAATAACTCTAGTTTTTGGCCACGTTTTACCTAAAATGTAACCTATAATAATTTCAAATATCTGGCCATACTGAATGGCACCCCAAGGATATGAAGCTACAAATATCCCCAGAGTTTTGGTTTTTTTTATTTCATCCAACATTTCACCTTACGCATTCGACCATAGATATATCAGGTGTTTCCATTTTTTTTTTTCAATATTTTGTCTGAGAATCAGACGTGGTGACCTCCGTGACGTTATTTTTTTTCTCACTCAAATGTTTATCCTTGAGATTTGTGTCTATGTCGCTGTTGTTTACATCTCGTGTATCTAGCTCTGTTTACTTTGGGTCTGTCCCAAGAATTAATTCTACTTATTCACAGCTAATTTTTTCCCCTCAATTTCGTGTTCGTACGTGCTAACGTATTGGTACACCCATTTTTTCAGGACTGGATTTGTTGCGTGTAAACAAACCGGTTAAAAGGCACATTTTAGTTATATTTATCCGGTTAACAGTTTTATAATATCTCTTATTGTGGCTTAGTCATAATGGGAGATAACAAAGACTAATAGATTCATATTAAGCAAGAATTATAGAGTAGCTATTCTTTATCATCATTATCAAGTGCCGTCTCAGCAACGAATGTTACTGCAACAGATCTACAACATTCCCTGTCACTTGCTTTGGTGGTGCACTCTGCTAGACTGTAACATTGTCCATCTCGCGATGTTTCTCTCCAACTTGAATTTAAATTCAACAAGTAGATCTGAATCTTGAACAAATAATCACATATGATGGTGATGTGAAACAAGTTAAAAGGAGAATAGGAATGACTAAACGCACTTTCAATGACATGAAACTCTAGCATCCAAACAAATCATAAATTAAAAATTATAATCGTAAAATGTTACATACGATCTTCACTACTGTAATGTGTCATGTGACGTATGTGTGCATCATGTGACGTATGTGTGCATCATGTGACGTATGTGTGTGTCATGTGACGTATTCCTTCCAGAACGTTGTCTTCCCAATGAACTCTCTGAACCTCTGTCTTGGGCGATGTGGCTTGCATTTTCTAGCGATGTATTCATATTATCTTTAATGTCGTCAGTCCATCGTCTTCTTGTCTGCCCCTTCTCCTCTACCCAGGTACTCTTCCCTCCATTATTTGTCTTTCTAAACAGTTATGTCTCTTTATATGACCAAACAGGCGTAGTTTTCTTTTTGTTATTGTGTTTAGTAACCAACACTCTGGAATATTCAGTGTGTTTATAATATCTGAGTTTCTGATTTTATCCTTCCATGATATTCTAAGTATCTTTCTGTAGCATTTCAGCTCGAAGGCGTTGATCTTCTTTGCCGCTGTTTTACTTAGAGTCCATGTTTCACAGCCGTATGTTGCAACCGGAAAAAGAAAAGTTCGTAACATCAGCACTTTCGTTTCTATTTTGTTGTTTTTCCATATGATTTTCAGCCGTGTTATTTTGCAATATGCCATTGCCAATCTCTTCCTTATTTCTGCCATGCAGTCTCCTGCATCGTTGATGTTTGCTCCTAAGTATTCAAATTTATCCACACATTCTATCTCGGTATTGTCTCATAAACTGTAATACACTGTAATGTATGGCTCATAAACTGTAATACACTGTAATGTATGGCTCATAAACTGTAATGTATGGCTCATAAACATGGATAATGAACGCACAACTAGAAGACAGAATATACAGTGTTGACATCTATGAAATGTGGATATATAGAATAATATGGAGAACTTCACGGGGAGAAGAAAGGAAAGAGGTCCTGGCAAAGCTGCATGGGGCTGTCTTTAAATTACGTCAACAATTTTCACACACCATCGTCAACAAACGTCCTGAATTAGGCCAAGAATTAAATTAACCCTGCTTAATTAGGCCCAAAAAATTCCGATGACGGTTGTGTCGGGTCATTGACGCTAATGAAACTGTGAAACGGCGTATTTCCATTCTCTGGACTATATCCTGCTGGAAACTAGTAGGACCATGGTCCTGCTACAAAGGAGATCCAGCGGAAGTTTGAGAATGAACGCTAAAGAAGTGAAGAAGAAGAATGTCAAAAAATATTAATTCCCCAATTCCCCCCCCCCTTTCTTTAAACAAAAGAAAACGCATTTGTTTCATGATTTATTTCACTTTTTAAACTTGCTTTGAATTAAAATAATGTTTTTGTTTGTAAAAACAGTATTGTTGATGTCAACTTTTATCCACTCCATTCCCCTCTAACCTTGACAACAACTGTCAAACTTTAACAGACCACCTCCCTATATGTTGAGGTAACTGTTGACAGCCCCACTGCTAATAGCAAAATGAGGTAATAATTAGTGCTGATATAGTTACAATAGTTGATGCTTTAGTCTGTTGATGCTTTAGTCTGTTGATGTTTTAGTCTTTTGATGTTTTAGTCTATTGATGTTGTAGTCAGTTTCTGCTTTTGTCCGTTGATGTTTTAGTCTGTGTTTTTGCTTTCGTCTGTTGATGTTTTAATCAGTTGATGTTTTTGTCTGCTGATTTTTAGTCATTTGATGCTTTAGCCAGTTGATACTTTAGTCTGTTGATGCTTTAGGTTGTTGATGTTTTAATCAGTTGATATTTTTGTCTGTTGATGTTTTAGTCATTTGATGCTTTAGCCAGTTGATACTTTAGTTTGATGATGCTTTAGTCAGCTGATGCTTTAGTCAGTTAATTGGAATGCTTGCTTCGTAAATAAAAACACTGAGTTGAGGATGTTAGTATGTTAGAGAACTGACAATATTATATTAGGAGGAGCATTGGTTTAAGAAATCACGAAGTAGAGGACTGACCCGTGAACTTTGGCATCTGACCCGTGAACTATAAGACATCTGTACAGAATTAACCCCCGACATAAAGGTATAAAGGTGTATACAGCGAAAAGAAAGTACAGAATTAATTAGGACTTCAACCGTTACGTTTTTCATTATTGTCTTGCTTTTCGTTTGTCATTATTTATATGCATGGAGCTGCATGCCGAAAATAGCCACGGCAACTAACGAAATGCACGGAAATAATCAAAATGAGCCTTTTATGTTAACGTTTTCTTCTATACTTGAGACAGTCGTTACTGACCAATCAAGTCTACTAGTTAAGAAGCAGTATTGCAAGGCCACTAAAGCTGCACAACCATGCCTCATAATATAATGTATAATAATTATTAAAATAATAATTACCCACCTTTACCCATCTTTATCTTGGTCTTGAAACATTTAAAAGTTATTAAAATGTTCACCCTCACCCCAGTCGCCCCATTTTGTTTTCTTTCTCTTTCCTACGTTAATACTGTAACACCCATATAATTCCCTTAATTATGGGATGTACATGCTTAAACTTTTTCTCTAATTGGCTAAGTAATTTAAACCACGCCCATTTCCTTTCAATTTAGCTAATCAGTCTTAGTGTAACTAAACTTCACGCACACAAAAACAAATAAACAGACACCACACATCATACTGTACCACGTTGTTGACGTCCTAGACAGTGTAAGCAGACATTTGGTTGAATTAGCAACTCATCCACATTTCATAATTCATTTATTACTCGGTTCAATCTGTTCAAAGAGTGAAGCACTGAGTGCAAGGACGTTCAGCCAGTACGTTCAAAAGTGTATTATAGAGCAGGGTTGCCAGCTGGTTGGAACTTTTTATGACAAAATTGTTCGTAATCAATTACCAAACATTACCGCATTTCAAATATGTCTATATCTCTATAAACCCATAACTCGTCACAGCCGTAGAGCTACCAAACTAGATGTTTCAACACACATCCTCCAGCGATAACTAGCCCCGGCGATACAGATAAGTGAGGGTAAATCTAGACCTGTTTAGGTCTTCATATTGTCTGTTCATGCTTTTCTTTGCCACTCCCTCCCCTCCTCGCTTCTTCTACATTCCACTGTTACCTGTAGTGTCGTTTTTGACAAGGAATCATGTCAGCATATATGTCCAAACCATGCATGCTTTCATTGTTGTACGATTGCAAGTAATGGTTCTTATGGACCAGTATGTTTCTCTTTTGTATTCTTACATACATACTTGGATATAAGGGAGATGAATACCACTATTTGATATAAAAGAGATGGGTACCACTATTTGATATAGGGGAGATGGGTACCACTATTTAATATAGGGGAGATGGGTACCACTATTTGATATAGGGGAGATGGGTACCACTATTTGATATAGGGGAGATGGGTACCACTATTTAATATAGGGGAGATGGGTACCACTATTTAATATAGGGGAGATGGGTACCACTATTTGATATAGGGGAGATGAGTGCAACTATTTAATATAGGGGAGATGGGTACCACTATTTAATATAGGGGAGATGGGTACCACTATTTGATATAGGGGAGATGAGTGCAACTATTTAATATAGGGGAGATGGGTACCACTATTTGATATAGGGGAGATGAGTGCAACTATTTAATATAGGGAAGATGGGTGCAATTGTTTAAATATGTTGCCCACTGAAATAGTGAAGAGAAAAATAAATCAAAATTGTAAAAACATGATACATTATGAAGAATGCTATCATTGTATAAACTAGTATTCTCTCTCCCTAATTATCAACATTCATTCATGTCGTAGCACAAGATTAAAAAAATTGTGACAGCAGAAATGGCATGTCTAAGAAGAATACTTAGGGTGTTATTAAGAGATAGAATAGAAATGATAACATCAGACAGACAACCAAAACAATACCAGTATTAGAACACATCAAAAGGCAACAGATCAAGTGGTTTTCACACACTTCCAGACTACCAACAGACAGTATGTCACAAATGGCCATGACACATAGACATAACGGCCATGAAGCCAGAGGCAGAACATGTAAAAGATGGATCACAGAAATCAAAGAAGCCACAGGAACAAGCTTACAAACAGCACACAAGAAGGACATCTACAGAGAACTCTTCCACCACTGACGCCAAAGACAAAAGGGGCCGCAGCCCTTTATCTAGGATAGACAGACAGACATACAGACAGACAGATAGCTAGATAGATAGAGGTAGGTAGGTAGGTAGGTAGGTAGATAGGTAGATAAACTAAATCTCTGTTAAATTATTGTCTCAACTATTATCTAGTGCATTTTTCCACAACGAAAATTTCTGTTCCTAATGCTTGTTTCATCAGGTCTCACTATGGGATCAAAGTGGCAATGTATGCTGATGACCTGGTGGTCTGGTGCACGGAAGAACATGCGACGGTGGCCACTAAACAAATGCAGAGAGCTATCGATGCTCTAACCTTGTGGGCTAATAGATGGTGCGTCAGCATTAACACAGATAAGTGCAGCACTACACTCTTTACCCTCTCGCCAAAACAAAAGGCCGGTCATATAAAAATAGATGGAGAACAATTGAAAGAAGACAGGCAACCCACATGCCTCGGGGTTGCTTTTGATGATAAACTGATATGGAGGCAGCGCATGAACAGGGCAACAACAGGGGCCGGGAGGATGTTGGCTGTCCTGGGAGGACTGGGTGGAACCGCATGGGGAGCCAGTGGGAATGTGCTCAGTAAAGTTTACCAGCAAGGCATAAGACCACACCTGGAATATGGTTCAGCTGCATGGTGTTCTGCATCAAACACAACATTACAAGATCTAGATAAAGTACAAAACCAGGCACTTAGAATAATGTTGGGAGCAATGAAATCAGCACCCATAGAAGAGATGCAGAAAATGGGAAGAATGCAAACACTTGGCGAACGCAGAGACACAAAAGTACTAATTCAAGCAGAAAAGTTTCAGTGTATGCCAAGTCATCCAATGAAGGAAAGATTCCAAAATCTAGCAATGGGGCGACTGAAAAGAAGCAGCTTTATCCATCAAGCTAAACGACTCCGTAGACAACTTACAGACCTACCTGAAGTTGACAACCCCTTAAGTGTGCAGCGAAGGACAGTCACCCTCAGTTTCCTGGATGAGGAATATCCACAAGATATGTGGGTCAGAGTATACACAGATGGGTCAGCACAGAATGCCGTGAGGAATGGAGGTGCAGGTGTATATATAGAATACCCACACAAGCCTAGAGATACCATCAGAACACCAACAGGAAAATTCTGCAACTGTGATGCTGAAATCCAGGCAGTTAGTGCGGCAGCTAAGGAACTGCTGAACTCCAACTCTGACCTACAGCCTGTGGTGTTCCTGACAGATGCAAGGTCAGTGCTTCAGGCTCTCCAATCTGGAAAACTAACAGACTTGCAAAAACTACTTAATGAATTGTCTTGCCGGTGTGGGGTGGCCATGCAGTGGATGCCCTCTCACTGTGGAATACCAGGAAATGAAAGGGCAGACCGGCTGGCTGGGGAGGGTGCTGCCGAGGACCAGCCAGATGTGCCAATCACCTGCCGTCGGAGGAGACAGATGATCGGGTCGGTGGGAAGGCCACGGACGCCAACACAGGATGGCTATCATATTATGAACAGAACAGAACAAGTTATAATTCTACGTCTCAGAACAGGACACAACCGACTCCGCAGTCACATGTATACAAAGTTCAAGATTGGCAACGCGGCCATGTGTACATGTGGACAGGCAGCACAGAGTGCCAAACATATACTTCAAGAGTGTTCTGAGCATGAAACGCTAAGGCGGACATGTTGGCCAGAGGAAACAACACTGGAATCATAACTCTATGGGACACTGTATGAACTACAAAAGACAATGAGTTTTATTAAGGAGACAGAATTACAGATATAGACATGTTTCAAGTGAACGAAAGAAGAAGAAGAATCAGGTCTCACTGAAGTAACAAAGCTTCTAGATATTCTGAGTAAAGTATTATCAAACACCTGTTTGTAAAATACAATCTTCATTCTACATTTATACATGAGTAAAATAGACAACGTTTATAAATTGATTAATATCTACAAAATAACTTGCCACAGTATGTAATATTTGTTTGGGTTGTGAAGACATGTTATCTGATCGGGTTACGTGATACCATGTTTTCTGATGCTCCTTTCTGTCTGGTTTCTCCGATTTCAGCACCAGTAATTGCTTATGCAGGACTGGTTCTGCTCGATGCCAGGAAAAGCCCGACCAATCTTAGCTTGCAGCCTCTGTTGACTGGATTAAGCCCCATCTCCACTTCAAGGAGCTATCCTCAACGGGGACAATATTTAGTCACATTTAAACAAGATAATATGGAAAAGTATATGTGCTTTTAAGTAAAAAAAAATTACCAAAATAAATATCATGTCCAGTAGCCATTAAAATGACCCAATTTTTAAAATGTGTCTAATATGGCAACCCTGTTATAGATCTATGTCAATATAATTTATTCCAACTTCTCACTTATTTTATTTTTTTTAAGTGGTGTGGTATGTTATGGTGTGTGTGTGTGCGTGTATACATGTGTATTAGCTTGAGTTAGAGCATGTATCATACGTGTAAGCGCTCGCATTTGTGCCTGTGCTTATGTCTATCCTGTCTAATAAGGTACAAGATTATAAATTTTTTTAAAAATTGTTTCACCGCATTCTTAAATTTATTTTATTTTATTTTATTTTATAAACTCAAGTGCAGGTTAAAATAAACATTAAATTGTGCTGGTTTTTTATCTCCTGGAATTGCAATAAAACCGCATGTATACTTTTGTGCTATTGGAGAGCGAGGTATCTATCCAGAGTCGCATTTCATGCCCAGCAACCAACTTTCAGTGGTGTGCAATGCTTTGGAAACACTTCCTACGAAGAAAAAAAAATGTTAAAGGAAATAAAGATGAAACAAATAAAGTATTTTGGACATATTAAAAGACACGACAGGAAAAAAACAGATGAAACAAACAAAGTCTCATCTTTGATGAGGACTTTTTAGTCAAATCGTGGAGTGTCTCTATTGATGTTATCAGTGTGTTTTGTATTTTTCCGCAACACTACCTGCATCTCTGTTATCCCCCTCATTACTCTGTGTTGCCTCAGCCCAACATCAACGAACTCACAATCCCAAACCAAATTAGACAATCAACAATGTTTTGTTTCTTTCTTCATGTTCACCACATTATTGTTATGTTTGTTCCCTAACACCGGGAATCTGTCCTTAAAAGACATAATACATTGTGGAAGACTTTACTTGAGGGTAAAGTCGAGGGGAGACGAGCAAGAAGTAGGCAGAGATACAAGTGGGAGAGAAACATAACGAGATGGACAGGTTTACAGTGTACAGATTGTATCACCAAGGCAAGAAATATGGGATTTTAGAGGTCCATTGCAGCAAACCTTCGTTACGAGACGGCAATTAATGATGATGCGTGGTTTAGAAAGAAATCACGTCTATGTGGTGTCGGGGACCGATAGGGAAGCAAAGAATAGCTGCACAGTACCTGTCAAAAATGTCGTAAGAGGCGTCTAAAGGCATTTTGGGGTGAAATTGACTCTCATGGTATAGAGGGTAAAAGTGACTCAGAAATTATGCTGAAATAGGATTTGTCAAGTCAAAAGACGCAAATATCTAAACTATGATGTAAACGATGACACATCGCACTCCGTTCTCCTGACTACACCCTGTTGATCTGCAAGAGTTTGATAAACAATGCAGATGAAGAAGTAAGAATTCTCCTTCTCAGAGAATTAAGATTCACCCTCTTTAGAGAAGTAAGAATTCTCCTGCTCAGAGAATTAAGATTCCCCCTCCTCAGAGAAGTAAGAATTATCCTGCTCAGAGAATTAATAATCCCCCTCCTCAGAGAAGTAAGAATTCTCCTGCTCAGAGAATTAAGAATCCCCCTCCTCAGAGAAGTAAGAATTCCACTGCTCAGAGAAGTAAGAATTCCACTGCTCAGAGAAGTAAGAATTCCCCTGCTTAGAGAAGTAAAAATTCCCCTGTTCAGAGAAGTAAGAATTCCCTTGCTAAGAGAAGTAAGAATTCCCCTGATCAGAGAATTAAGAATTCTCCTGCTCAGAGAATTAAGAATCCCCCTCCTCAGAGAAGTAAGAATTCCACTGCTCAGAGAAGTAAGAATTCCACTGCTCAGAGAAGTAAGAATTCCCCTGCTTAGAGAAGTAAAAATTCCCCTGTTCAGAGAAGTAAGAATTCCCCTGCTAAGAGAAGTAAGAATTCCCCTGATCAGAGAAGTAAGAATTCCCCTGCTGAGATAAGTAAGAATTCCACTGCTCAGAGAAGTAAGAATTCCCCCGCTGAGAGAAGTAAGAATTCCCCTGCTCAGAGAAGTAAGAATTCCACTGCTCAGAGAAGTAAGAATTCCCCTGTTCAGAGAAGTAAGAATTCCCCTGCTCAGAGAAGTCAGAATTCCCATGCTCATAGAAGTAAGAATTTCCCTGCTAAGAGAAGTAAGAATTCCCCTGCTAAGAGAAGGTTAAGGTATAATTGTATCCTATCCATAAGTCAATTACCGTCGGGTTCGTAGGGCTACCACATTGGGTGCATCAGCACACAGATTTCTCCGACGATTTCTGTCTTCAGCAATGCGGTTGAATGAGGAAAATGCTCAGTCCTCGATGTTCTCTCCATTGATTTTCTTTGAACTGTTTCTTTTACTTTGGACTGTTTCCTGTTGTATTTTTTTTTTTTACAATAAATCATGTCAACATACATGTCTTAACCATGCAAATTTTCGTTGAACTTTCTTTTGAAAGTTCATACGCACTGTTGCTTAAAGTTCTTAGTGTGGTTTTCTTCTCTTTCCAAGAAGTTTTCTTGATTCTACTATACATCAAAGTGTCTTTTAAGTTGCTTGCTCTTTGTCCATGTGTCTGAGCCATACATTAGTATAGAGTAAATGCATAGGCGTGTAGATAAGGAAGAGTTTGGGGTGTTCAACTCCCCCCCCCCCGCCATCCTTCCCCTTGGTAAATCTGAACATGACTTTTAGTACTAGGAACTTAATAACCAAAAGATCGATCAAAAGCGCCCTCTTAACGTTTTTTCACCCCAAAAAAAAGTCTTCAAAATTAGGTTAAACCCCCTCCTTAGGGTAATCATATATACGGCCCTGGAAGATGCAGAATTATACAATTACCATTTCTAGTTTGTGATTTGTCTGGATGTTAGTAGTGTTCTCGTACATGAACTTATTGACATACACATATATCTATAATCCTATGTCCAAAATCACTGAACGTAATTTTAAGAATTACTGTTCTGCTATTAGCTTCTGTTCACATCTACCACCATTTTTGATTATATGTGCAATGTACAGGTAATTTTAATGGTCTACTTGCTGTATTATCTCTCCCTTTATGTTTAGTTTTAGCTTCTCTACTTTTATGATTATCCTCTTCCTTCTCCTCTTCGTTTGCTCTGATCACCAACACGAAAGTTCGTGTGGTTTTTACAGTGGAGCGTGAAGTGCGATGTGCTGCCAGTTTAACAGAATTTCTGCGTTATTTTGCACCTTCCAACCCAGCAAATCCAGTTTCGAAATTATTAGTATCTAAGTTGTTTTTAATATTAATGTTTAGTCCATATTCCCTGCTTGGTTTGTCTACTTTTCCTACTAGAATTTTTGTAATTCATCCCATTATTTATACTTATATTCAGTTATACTTTATAGATGAATACTAAATACCCGTTGGAAGATTTTCTGGGTGTAGGCCCTACTATATGGACTATGTTAAATATCCTAAAATGCATACTTCAATGATATTTCATTATACTTTGAGGAATAAATGCTTCCACGCAAATACAAATATAGTCATGCCTTTACGATAGAGTTTTCAGAAATAGTATAAGTTTATATCAGGCATGTGTATTTGTCTTCCAGCCGCTACCTTACATTGTTGTCTACTTGCTGTTGTTTCTCATTTTTACTTAGTAAACAAACAAGCTTCATTCATTTATTTCGTTTATTAGTTATTTGTCTCTTTAAAAAGGTCCCATTTGGACCGATATGTTGAGATTTGTCCTATGTAGTTTTTATTGTATGTTTTTTATATACTTTTTTTATATATTTTATTCATAGGCATTGTAAGTGTTTTTAGTAACCAGTTTAATTCATTTTGCTTTACTATTTGTTCGTTCGGTTACTGCGGCACCAACCACTTTGTCGGACACCCACCGACCATATGGTTATTTACATGTGTAGGTTATATCGATATCATCTCGCTTTCCACTTCGTGGAAACTTCGTTATCTGTCAGTTTTGTTTTTTTAATTGTTTCATTAAGAAATCGTACTCTGTTTATTGTTAGAAATTAGTGAAGCTGGAATTTGCGATTGCACGATACAAACATAAAAGGAAAATATTAGTGAAATCATTATAAAAGACGACAGCTAAAGCAGTATACTAAATTAGTTTTGTAGATATATAAAATATTGTCACATTTGTGGGTAAGCAGAGTGGCGCAGTGGAAGCGTGCTGGGCCCATAACCCAGAGGTCCGTGGATCGAAACCACGCTCTGCTAAATTTTTTTTTTTTATTAACTCACACATTTTATTTCCTACTTAAAATAATTATATCTACACTATAGTGTATAGATTATTTTTCGTGTCGGATCTTTTTTGTGTTATATATGACGCGTAAATGTAACAGCTACTTAGGGATCATAACTAGTTTGTCTCATTTAACGTATTCTTTCCAGAACTAAGTAAACACATCAAACTGCGCCTTTTCAATGCAAGTGTGATTCCATCATTAACAAATGGATGTAAAAGTTGGAAATCTACCGCAATAATGGATAAGAAGTTAGTTGCCTTCGACAATCAATATCAATCAATAAAACCCATAACCCTTCAGGGTCGTAGGGGTACCACATTGGAAGCTTCAGCACACAGAGTCCTCCAGCGAATTCTATCCTCAGCGATGCGGATGAGTGTGGAAATATATAGCCCTGTCCATTCCTTGATGTTGTCTGTCCATGTCTTTATTTGGCCTCCTCTGCTTCTTCCACCCTCGACAGTTCCCTGCAGTATTGTTTTTGACAAGGAATCGTGCCTGCATACATGTCCGAACCATGCTAGTTTTCGTCGTTTCACTATTGAAAGCAATGGCTCCTGGACACCTGCACACATCTCTACTTTATTTCTTACGTACACATTGGTCTTATGTTCCCTATAGGAAATTCGTAGAATTCTTCTGTAGCATTTATACTCGAAAGCCTGTAATCTTCTCTCCATGTCCGCAGTGAGTGTCCAACTCTCACAACCATACAACACAACGGAAAGCACCAGCGACCTATACAGTTTGACTTTCACTCCAACACTGATGTTGCTTTTCCAAATCACAGTTAGCTTTGACAAGGACGCTAAAGCCATCTCCAGCCTTATTTTTAGTTCTGCTTTGCATTGACCATCGCTGCATATACTGGATCCGAGGTATTTGAAGGTATTCACCTCTTCAAGCGTATGTCCATTCATCATGATATTAGTCTGGTTTTCTGTGTCTCTGCAGGTTTAGCTAGTGGTGCCCATCTCCTCTCCAGCAATAGATGCCTCTTCGACAATAGATGCCTCAGAAAAATCACAAATACTAATTGGAAAGACTTCAAATCAAACGACATACTAAGAGAGGAGACAAAACAAGAATATGTGACGAACATCATCAGAAAACGCCGCTGGACATACATCGGCCACGTACTTAGAATGAAGGAAGATAGAATTCCACGACAAGCCTTCATGCGGACACCAGACGGCACAAGAAAACAGGGAAGACAAAAAAAAACAACGCCCAGAAGAACTTTTATGAATGAACTAAAATCAACAGGCATAAATGCACAAGACCTGCAATCTTTGGCAACTGACCGACATGCATGGAGAACTATGACATCCGCCCTATATGCCAAACTTAGCAAAAGAGGAACTGACTGACTGACTTTCCAGAACTTAGTGCACATGTTATATATCTGGATTTCTAGTATTAAAAGACATGACACCTTATTGAAGACCTTACTTGAGGATAAGGTGGAGTGGCTGCAAGAGGTATGAAGAGATACAAGTCGGAGAATAACATCACGAGATGGACAGGTTCCAATCTAGCAGTGTGCACCACCAAGACAAGAGACAGTGATGTTGGAGATCTGTTGCAGCAAAACTTCGTTGCGAATACAGCACTTGATGATTCGTCTTGACATCTACCCATTATGTGACAATTGCATTGGTCGCTCCTCCAATGCTCGATCCGGACTGTCTTGCGTCACCGTATGTCGACAGTGATGCTGTATGCTCGAAGATATTGTTTGCCTTTTTTTATAGGTCAATTCTCATTCTATCTGCAGCCTTATTATCAACGGGTATGATCCCGAAAGTGTTTGCCAGAACCTGCACGAGCAGCAGTACTTCTGTTTCCAGGGAGCACCGCGAGGAGGTACTAACCCTGCTAACCCTGGGGCTACCGAGATCAATGCACCCTTAGCACACCTGTTGGCAATAATATGTTGACAATAAACAAACAATTAGAAGACATAATTGATGCCTTTGAGATATGGCATGTGAGGAAACTCAATCACTTTCACACAACTTGTCTAAAAAAAGTGATGAACTTCAAATGACAAGACAAGATTTCAGATACTATTGCCCTTGGCAGAGCTGGTATCCTCAGCATTGACACTATCCTGAAGCAGACACAGAATCGTTGGGCTGGTCATTTGGTACGTATGCCAGACCATCGCCTGCCAAAGATATTTATGTGGTGAACTGGAGAAATGTATACGATCTCAAGGTGTCCAAAAGAAGCAATATAAGGACTCGTTAAAGGCCTCACTGAAAACTTTAAAATGGACCATGATACATGGGAAGAACTTGCACAAAATAGATCTACATGACGTTCTACAATAAAAAAAAAAAAAAGAGCGCGTCATCTTGTGAAAAGAAGGAGAAATGCAGCAGCTCAACAGCGGAGAGTAGATAGAAATTCGCGGATAGACCAAAATCCGTCTATTGTGGTCATTCCATGCCCGAGGACATTTTAAGCTCGAATATGGCTCATTAGCCATCTACGAACTATTAGGTAATGGGCATAATTCTAACAGAATTGTCAAAAGTGGATGTAAAAAAATGGCCATCATCATTTATGATGGACGAACACACATATAGAAGATTATGAAGAACATCATCGAAAAAGAATACAACAAACAAAGCTTCTAGCAACAATTTGTATGAAGAAATAATTATTAAAGAAAATAAAGATAAAGCAAATAAAATATTTTGGACATTAAAAGATATCTTGTTGAAGGCTTTACTTGAGTGTAAAGTCGAGAATAGGCGATCAGGAGGAAAGCAAAGATACAAGTGGGAGAGTAACATCGCAAGATCGACAGGTTACAGTCTAACAGAGTGCATCACCAAGACAAGAGAAAGGGCATGTTGGAGGTCTGTTGCAGCCAAACTTCGTTGCGGTGACAGCACTTGATAATGATGATGGGATATATTGACAGAACCGCAGTAATGGCACATCTAACATTATCCGCAACAAAGAGGTTTTCCTCCCAAAAAGGATAGAGGTGCAATGTTGCTGGTCTGCATCGCTTCGTCATATGTGAGGATACTTTTATAAAAGAGAAAAGTAAGAAATTGAGACAAGACATACAGTGACATTTTCACAATTTACTGGTTGATCAACAGAGTATTCGACAGAGTAGATAGAAACATTCTATGGGAAACCTTAATTGTACTTACGTAAAACACAGGTTTTTATAATAGTTTCACTCAGACACGACGGACTATCAATACAACTAGTGGGTAGTGATGTGTAAACAAGAAAACATGCAAATTGCAATACACAAAACATGTTCAACGTTTCAACCAAAAGGTCTTTATCGAGATACACTATTACAAAAAACATCATAAGACGACGAATGAAAATTATCACAACCCACAACGGAAATATAGAAATGAGATGCCGGGAAACCATAGAAATGTATAACACCAGGGGATAACTGTTAGATAATATAAAAGCGATATATCAAAAATGCCAAAGCCCAGTAAGAACAAAAGATGGAATGACTGAAACTTTTGAAACAAGATCTGGGGTAAGATAAGGCTGCGATCTTTCACGTCTACTTTTCAATATATACATGGACAGAATAATAAAACAAGCTCATATCAACAAAGACAAAAATATTGCAAATAAATCTGATGAGAAACTTAATAATGAAATCGGTGAACTATTATTTGCCGATGATCAAAGTCTAATATCCAAAGATGAGGAAAATTTGCAAATTCACATCAATGCATTGCTATTAGCATGTCAGAAGTACAACATTAAAATTAACGTACAAAAAACAGGAGTTATGAAAATTAACAGGTCTGCAACACCAATGGATATAACAATAGATAACAGCAACGTGAAACAAGCCAAAGAATTTAAATATGTAGGCAGCATTTTCCCCGAAAATGGAAGACTATAGAAACATGGTGCCAGAAAGCAAATACAGTGACCTACCAACTTTCAGCATTACTTGTTAAACCAAAGATAAAGATGGAAATTTAAAATTAAAAAAAGATAATATCTACAATTTTTATACCAAAACTCTGCTACCAATGTCAAACAATTGTCTTTAATAGCCCTGCAGCAGAGGAAAATCGTTACATGTGAAATGAAGTGTCTGAGAAAAGCTGCAATGCTTACAAATTAGATCATGTATTGAACATATTGAGAGACAAGTAAAATGGTTCGGTCGCCTTATTATAATGAACCCAAACCAAATAACAATAAAAGCATATAACAAAAGAACATCCGGGCGTAAAGCCAAAGGTAGACCAAGTAAACGGTGGATATAAAACATCAAGATAGCATTGAACAAACATGGACTAAATGCAACGGCGGCGATACATCTGGCCTTGGAGCGACAGCTTAAGCTCCCACCCCTACGCTTAACGGCAAGTGTGAATGCGATCAACCACCATTCATCTGGGGACAGACAGCAGAAATTACAGACAATTGACATGTTGTTAGCATATCATATCCCCAAACTTACTTTAGTCCCTTCTTACGACATGTCTGGAAAAAAAGAATGGCACTATTCTTTGCATCCTTAAGTCCAGACCCAGGTTGCCACTAGACGAGCGTTATCTGAATATTAAAAAAATATATAATGTATTATAATAAAAACATCTAAAATTTATTATAATAAAAACATATAAAATTTATCAATCATCTTCTGCATTCGTCCTTTCAAATCAGCAGGATGTAGTCCTGAGATCGGAACACTCTATGTGATGGTTTACAGCTTTACTGAAATATCTGAGACTTTCATCCTTCTCTCCCTCCCTCCGTTTTAGCGCCTCCTAACATGACTACTAGAAATTCTGCTAAAATGCATGTAGAACTGATCATCATCATCAAGTGCCGTCTCCGCAACGAAGGTTGGCTGCAACGTATCTCCAACATCTCCTGTCTCTTGTCTTGGTGGTGCACTCTGCTAGACTGTAACCTGTCCATCGTGTAATGTTACTCTCCCACTTGTATCTCTGCCTACCTCTTGCTCGCTTCCCTTTGACTTTACCCTCAAGTAAGGTCTTCAATAGGGTGTCATGTCTTTTAATGTGTCCAAAGTATTTTATTTGCCTGATCTTTATTTCTCTTAGTAGTTCTTTCTTCATATTAAGTGTCTTTAGCACCTCTTTATTTGTTTTCTTCTCTTTCCATGATGTTCTCCCTATTCTTCTATATACCCACATCTCAAATGCATCAATTTTGTCTTCTAATTGTTTATTTAGTGTCCATGTTTCTGAGCCATACATTAATATGGAATAGATGAAGCATTTTATAATTCTCATTTTTAACTTGTTTGTAATTTGATTAGATATTAATAATTTCCTCATGTCATTGAAGGTACTTTTAGCCATTCCTATTCTCCTTTTAACTTCTGTTTCACATCTGCCATCATTTGTGACTATGTGTCCAAGATATTGATACTGTTTTACTTGTAGTTTCTCTCCCTGTATGGTTATGTTTACCTCCTGTTCTTCTGTGTCTTTGCTGATTATCATGGTTTTTGTTTTTTGAATGTTTATATCCAGTCCATATTCATTACTTGATTTATTGACTTGATCTATTAGTCTTTGTAGTTCATGTTCACTTTCTGCTAAAAGAACAGTGTCATCTGCATATCTAATGTTGTTTATTATTTTCCCATTGATCTTGAGTCCTGGTATTTCTTCTATATTTTTAAAGATATTCTCTGTGTAGATATTAAATAGGCTTGGTGATAAAATGCATCCTTGTCTTACCCCTCTTCTTATTTCTATGTATGGAGAGTAGCTGTTTTCACACCTTATTGATGAAGCTTGTTCCCAATATATATTTCTAATCAGCCTGATGTCTTTTCCATCTATGCCTATTTCTTGAAGACAGTAGAACTGGTAGAACCCCTCCATTGACGATTTGTCACACTAAATGTCATAAAATGTCTTAGCAAACAAAAAGGGGAGTGGGGGTTACACACGACAACGATCGAATTGTATTTATATTATGTACCCCCCCCCCCTCTTACCAAAACGTATCTTATTTCTACAGCCCTTCTTCTGTGTCCCTTGACCATAGATGGGGCAAGACAGCTAACTTCAGTGATAATGTTTGTTCTGTTTTTCGTCATACATAATTTTTATTTAGCAGTTTCTTTTTCGTTCCGTTTCCTATTTTCAATTCTGTGACCTACAGAAAACAAAATGCCTGCTGCACTCGCTCCACCAAAGACTAATATTTCACCACTTATTCGTGTAAGTTGGTTATTCATCCATTTAGAATTTATATAGTTTATATTTATATAATTTTACACATTTATATAGTGTATATATATTCTTTAATCGCATTAAATAGTATTTTATTTCTTCGAGCGACTCGACTTTTGCAGACTTTCGTCTAATCCCCGAATGAGTAGACGAGGTTGAGGAGGTCGTTGTGCCAAAGACAAATCGTTGTTTAGGACTACATAATTTCTGGTTTCTCAGGCCGAACAAATGAAATAAGTGTTCAGTTTCCCCCAATAAATGTCGAAATTAAGGATATGCATCCTTATAGCACCGTCTGGGTGAAAGTACAGAATAGTTCTCTGCTGTGCTATAAATAGCACACTTGACAATTTTAACTATCCAACGGGACCAACGTCATAGATTCCCGAACACCAATCAAAATAATGGCCGCCGTGACGTCACATCCCGACAATCCCACAGTTCAACTCTAGACACAGATGAACTTATGCATAATCTGTTTGTTTTACAATTTACACATTTTTTTACAATTTCCTATTATTTGTGGTGAGCGATCAGTATTTCTTTCCGCTATACACGGAGTGAAGTGCGCGCACACATTAGAAATATTATTTATAATCCTAACCTTACTCTAAGTACTTGCATAAGCTTGCCAAATCACACAACAAAGGTCAGAAAACACATTGAAACTAGAGCAAAGGTCACAGCGGAGAACTATAATGTACTTCAGCCCACTGTCTGATTACATTTTTTTTGCACAATTTAACTAATAACGGTAATAATAACTGATATTATAATAACGTAGGCATTTTGGACCAAATTTTCAAAATGGGTTTTTTTATTTATTTAGTAAGTTTTTACAGATACAATACAATAGTCATGACTAGTTACAGTTACAGAGTTATAAATATCACAGTTAGATAGTCCTTGAAAATTGATATTCAACCAAGTCTGTACGTCAATTCTGAAAAAAAAGTTATGAATTAAAAAAAATAATTTTTGTATCAAAATAATTTGGTAAATTGTTCTTTTCTACGGTCACTGTGCTATAAATAGCACACTGTTTTCATTTTTAAGCAGACGACGTCACACCCCGACAAGCGATTGTATGCCGTTGTGCTATAAATCATATCAATTCACCCTTACACGAGAATTATTAGAGAATTAATTATTACTTCTAAACACTGTTTCTAACCCTTCTCCCCCCTCCTAAAAATATCTATAAACTAATTAATCCTTTTAACCCCCCTTTACCAAAAGCTATGGTACAAGATGGTACATATAAGAAAAAAGCAATCTTCTTTTTTTTGGCCACTTCATGAGACAGGCAGGTTTAGAGAACATAATCACAACAGGCAAGATTGAAGGCACCAGAGACAGAGGGCGACAACGTGAATAAATATTAGACAGTTTGACAACCTGGCACGGCAAAGAAACAACAACGACTTTGATACATAATACTGTGGACAGAGAGCTGTGGAGAGCCATGACTGCCTACGCCACCCGGCATGGCACATGATAATGGTACAAGATTGTCATTACGCTGGGATCATCATTCTTATCATGTTAGGGAATACCTCAAAACTAGGTCAAATTTCACTGTGACTGTAGAAACAAAAGATGTGCCAATAATTTACATAAAACATATAAGGAAATATAAGCTGACTAGTGCACACAGCTGGGACCAAGAATAATTGTACCGGAACCAATAATTCATGACATAAGAATTATTTATGAGCTATTTATGATTAAAAAAATATCAAATTATACATTTTTGTGTTAAGGAAGAAAAGACAAAAGTGGGGAGTACATAGTGCTAATTTTCAGAATGGCAGCTAATTTGCATATTTAAATTTTAATTGAATAGCCTGGCTGAATCCGAGTTTGATTCTCTACTGTGACCTTTGTTCTACTTTCGAGGTATTACCTGACCTTTGCAGCGTGATTAGTAGAAATTGTATTTAAAATTAAGGTATATTCATTGAAAAGGCATATTAATTTCATATTAGTATTTACATTAGGGATGGGGATAAGGGCTAGGATCAGTTATAAATGAAATAATAAAGTAGTTATCAAAATTGTAATTATAATTGTGCTTGATGTCGTTTGTGTCGGGAGATGTGACATCATGGCATACATTACTTCCGATAATTTCATTGGTTTTACACAGAAATCTGTGACAACAATATGCTATTTATAGCACAATGGTGACTTGAACTAGGATTCAACCAAATAGCCTTATTATTAAACATTTCAGTTATTTATGATAAAATATGCTACAAACTATACATTTCTGTGTTCGGGGAGACAAGACGAATCTGCGGAGCACATTGACATAATTTTCATGTGCAATCAAAGATAATTAATATTCAAAGGTGATTAATTGGCATCATCATCAAGTGCCGTCTCCGCAGCGAAGTTTGGATGAAACATCTCCAACATCCCATGTCTCTTGTTTTGGTGGTGCACTCTACTAGACTGTAACCTGTCCATCTTGTGATGTTGCGCTCCCACTTGTATCTCTGTCTACCTCTTGCTCGCTTCGCTTTGACTTTACCCTCAAGTAAGATCTAAATAATAAAATAAGGTGTCATGTCTTTTAACCTTTAGCATGCTCTGTTTAAATAATTATTGAATATATTTATTTATGATGAAATATTCAAGGTGTGCTTAGGCCTAGATTTTTATACTATTTAGGCCTAATGTTTAACAAACTTTGTCAGTACTACGTAAATTATAGTTTACTAAGTTCAGGTCCAAAGTAGTCAATGGCAACAACTTTGTAATTGTTAGCATGCTAGCAAACTAACTCGCATTCCTATGCATTGACTTGGTTTTTTTATTTATTTATTTTAATTATATAATTAAAACATTACACATGTTAAGAAACCATTGCTAACAATTTTGTAAATACATAAACACACAGAACATCCAGGTAAATTTTTCTTTCTACAGGCACTGCGCTATAAATAGCACACTGTTTTCATGTTTAAGCAGATGACATCACAGAGTTCCGCTAGAAAACCAGAGGAGCAATCAAATGTTGCGTGCAGTGACATCACACACACGCTGAACGCCAAGTGATTTTATGCGTGGCGGACATTTTTTTTAGATTTGAGCAGTGGTTTTACTAGTGGAAATCTGTAGTCTAATTAAAAATGTAAAGTGTGAAATGGGTAAAATGAAGCACTTACCTTATTCACTATTCAGTCGTGGATAAACTCTCTGCAAACCATGCATTATTTCTAATACAAATCTCAAATCATAAGAATAACACAAATCGTAAGCTCTGATCATGTTCTTCTGATCATTTTTTTTCTGATGTTTGGGCACATTTCTAGTATATAGATCTCCACTGTAACCTTTGTACTAGTTTTGAGATATTGCCTAACCGTTACAGTGTTAGAATTTGTTTTTAGAATTAAGGCTAATGTTTACTTAGCACTTAGAAATAATGAGCAAGAAGTAGAAATCATTGGGGGGGGGGGGGAAGTAAAATTTTGTTTGTGTTGAAATATGGACGTTTTGTATGTAGTGACTGCGCATGCGCTGCAAGGGAAATCCATGGCGTTAATGTAAACTGTGTGCTATTTATAGCGCAGTGGAGACCTATTCTAGAAATTTGCAGATGTTTAAAACATATTCTTTGTGTGTTTTGTTTTGTAAATCACTATTTGTGACAAAATCGATCAATTTTATGTTCATCAGTTTCCGTTGACCTAGGCCCTATTTTTATAACTCTTGATTCATCAAGTCTAGATTTAGGCCAGGCAAACTAACAGCAAAATTCATTAATTCATTGCCCATGTGTGGGAGCGATGTGGGAGCAAAGAATAGCAATTTCATTGTTACTTGCCAAACATGTTGAGGTTTTGGAAGTGCACCATCTTATAGTAATTTATAATAAGGCCTATAGGTTAAAGTGAGCTGAAGTCAGATGTGTTAATGTTAGACCGAAAAGTGCAACTAAGCTGTAATGTCAACGTGGTCGGATGTGTGGGGCTAAAAGTGCAGATATTGCAGAAAATCTGTAAACCATGACAACACATTCCCTGACTATATTCCACGAATTTGCAGGAGTTTGAGAACAAACACAAGAAAAGAATAATACTGGTTGTTGCAGTTCTTTCTACAGGTTAATCAAAATGCCACTTATTTCTGGAAACATTGATCTAGATAAAATAATCTGCAATATTTATATAATCATAAACACAGACAAGTCCATAAATAAAGAGGAATGCATTCTTCTGGTCAGCAATCCAGAGCTTACTTAACTTCCATTACAGAAGGTGAAGCAAATTATTTAGACATTGACATTATCGTCTTTAAAAATAAGTATATGCAATCGAACTGGTGCAATAGAGCCTTGAAACTTTCTATGTCATGAATATTTTCACTTTATGAATGAATTTTTAGATGCCAACTTTTTTGCGAGACGACTGATGCCAAATTTTTGCTGCCGTTTTTCGTTATGTCTAAGTAAAATAAATTACAATTTATTAGAAGTAAATATGTTCTTAAATTGGCACTACACAATTGTCTGCATATTTGCTTGGTTAATATGTTGATAGCATATATTTTCTTCTACATTTGTTCTCAAACTTAGCATATTAGCTGGATGTAGTACGGAGAATGAAATGCGGTGTGTTAGGGTTTACAATTTCAAATCCATATTTGCTTCTGCGCACTAGCTAAAGAAATGCAAAAATAATTTAATTTGACTGACAATGGTAGCCATGTTAGCTCTATGCATAGTGGACTTGTTTCCTATGTAATGGTTAAAATTTCTATTGAAGTGGTATTGTTTTCTACTTTTCTAATGCAGACGATCTTGATGCCCTGATCCAAGCTGCGGGAAATAGGTACCAGAACAAATCTGAGAATGTTAGATACATATGCGAACCACATAACCCTCCAACATGTGTACTGTTGCAGAAAAATATCTTGCTACCTAACTCTATATTTCCCTATAATTTTACAATGTGACAAACAAAAATTTTTCATTCTTTTTTCTAAAATGTTATACCCAAAGAAATTAACTTTGGTTGTCATTTCAATAAATGTTTGTTTTAATTTCAGTTTGCCCGGTGGACGGCACTCTTTACTGGGATAGTCTATGGTGCTGCCCGATATAGTATGTATATTGTTATTCTTTCAATATAGATTATAATTTTTAAGTGATATTATCACTAACCTATCTATTTCTTTTCAGTTTCCTGTTGAACATAAGGCTGCAAGTATCGCTCTCCAGTGATTGTGCAGTGCTGTCCTCTTCATGCATCCCAATTGATTTGGTCTCTTCTATGATACATCCTACTTCAGCATAACTTCTGGGTCACTTTTACACTATATGGCATAGCCAATAAACCCCATAACCTCCTTAGTTGCCTCTTACAACATGCATTGAAGGTAAACAGTGTTACTATTCTTTGCTCACCTTTCTGGCCTCTGTAACACACAGGTGACTATAACTAAGCTTGAGCATGATGTGGTGGCAGCAAAGGCATGAGGTCTTTAACACACATGCTACTCGAAGCTTAACAAATACCTGATAGGAAAAAATGCAGTATTGACAGGTTTTTTTTCTCTTTAACATCCTGATCTGATCTCTTTGCCAATATTGCTTTCTAAATAGGTAAAATTGTGTACCTCTAACCATTTACTTTATGGTATATTTTTGTGTATTATTAATTGGTTTTACTGAAGTTGATTTGAAGTACAGTGTTTACTGCTTCTATTTGTTTCTTCCTGCATGCCCTATTGTTTGTATGATAAGACATGTCATCTGCAAAATCCAGCTTATCAAATGGCCAATTTCCTTTAGTTTGTCTCATCGCCCAATCTATTACCATGAAATAGTTGTCAGGAATTGTAAGCACCCTTGTCTGTCTGACTCCAGTTATAACTTTAAAAGTTTCTGACGGCTAGTCCTTGTTGACTAGCCTGAATGTGTTTGCATATAGAATTCCTGTATAATTTTTTTGTAAAAGTGAAAGTTGTAAATCATGATACCTGACATTTCGCTTTTCATCCTGCTAAACTGCAGGAGTTTGAGAAAGAAGATTTTAAAAATAAAGCAAGTTGATTGAATGCTGCATAATTGACTCGCAATCCCAAGTTTGGAAACAAGTGTACTCACACCATATTTGCTGTTCACTGCTTTTTCCCTATACAATTGGTGGGAGATCTCAAAGTTTCCTTTTGTACCTAGAAGACACAATCAGTTCATGTCTGTACCTCAGGGGAACACGTCAGCAATTTTGGGATTATTTTTGTATGAAGACAACTCTGAAACTCTGTTGGTTTCTAGTGTTTTTATGGTACTATACTCTTTCAGTGTTGATTCAGATTTATCCAAAATATTTTCATCTTGTTACTGTGACAAATTCTCATTAGCTCTGTGTTCTTAGCATCCAGATCTGTGAAGTGTTAGCAAGACAATTTACACAAACCTCAGATTTATGTTTCTGGATGCATCTTATGAAACTGAAGTATATGATTATCAGTCACCTTCTGCCTTATTTCTGTGCCACTTGTTACTATTTGGTTTAACAAATCTATAGAATACCTACATACAACTTTGTCATTAGCATTGATATTTAGTATGTTTAATGTGCTAACACTTTCCCGTTAACCCAGAAAAAAATTATGTAACTTCCTCTGGAACCCGACCATTTTTTATGTCTGGTTTTCTGGAAGTTTAAAAAAAAATTATTATTGATTTAAAATTCAGAGATAATAGAGACACATTTATGCTGGATATGGTGGTGTTATTTGTGTGTGTCAGTGCTATGTGCACAACCAACATGGACAGTGATAACAATGACAAAAACATATACACATTATGAAATTACTGGTATAGAGTCAATCCATATCTGTAGCGGCAAATAACAATGTAGATCTGTAAAAATTATCAATTAATCAATCAAATATATATATATATATATATATATATATATACATACCATAATATAACCATAAAAACCTTCACAATCTTTGTCAGAAATCAGCATCCATGAAGAATTAACAAACAGTGACATCACTGAAGTTCGGTCCATACAGTATGGCTTGTAAACATGAAGAGGTCGAATAAATTACGTTAGGGTATTTATACCGCCAAGAAAAATTCATGGACAACCAATCTAACAAATAGATATTATAAAAGCATGATAAATAATCATGGGAGATTGTTGTCCATGGTTACCTCAATGGTGACATTTGTCGACATCGGGTGTCTGGAAAGAGTAAAAATGTCATTCAGTTTGATCCAAAACCCAGACTCCTGAAGTATGCCTTCCGGATTGTCCAACATACAAAGAGAAGAGACAGACCTTGCCAGATGATACGTTTTGGGGCAGCCGCTCTGACCTGGAGAAGAAAGTGGACTTCGCCCTGATGACAGGCCTGACAATATAATATGACCACAGATGGTGAATGCAGAAGAAGAAGAAATCAATAACAAATAAAACAATAATGTTAGGGTTTTGAAACAAACAAAAGATGTTTACACAAGAATGGCTTTCCGAGTAAAACTATCTCGAAGTTTTTATTGAAAAGGTTTCGTATCCAATTATTTTATGAATGATTTTGTCAATCATTGGCAGTGCCTCACTCCCATTTATGAAGTGTGTAGCCACAATTCGTTCCTGGACTCATATACCTAACTTGTATCAACCTATGACAGTCATTACTTTAATCATAGTCCAATTCTGTATTTGATTCTAAGTCTGATTTAGAGCTATAACTCACTAAAAAGTCCAAATAATAGTCACTTTTGAGTATTATCAGCTATGTGGTACATTTTAAAATGTTTGTTGAAAAACCACAATAAATTGATTACATTTCCAATTATCAGCGCTGAATTTATATAATAACTTTGATCTGCTATTTTTGAATTATATTTGCAATAAGCAGGAAGCCCCACACAGAATAAAACGGAGTAGAGTTCACAAAATTTCCCATGAAAAAATTCTCATTCACATGGTAATCTGTGACAGTGAAAGGGACTTTTGTGTTTTGTTGATGACAGTGAAAGTGTTAACTCATCTTGTTAAATTTACTGTATGTCGCATTCTTCCAGTTTATCAAACTATTCCTCCTTTTCTTCAATAGTACTTATGTGGAAAACAAGTTTGATAAGCTTTACAATGAACTTCAGAGTATGAGCGCACAAACTATCAGACTATAGGATGAACTATTGTTATACGGTTTAATAGCCGTCTCACTTATCAATTTCCTTTTTTCACTGCTTTCTTTCCTTTTTTTCTACTTCCTGGCAGTCAACTTCATCATTCTATTTGTACAGTATTTCTTCCATTTTTCTTTTTAGATTACCAATTAATCTGTAACATTTTCCTTTGTAACTTTTTGGTAAAGTATTTTCCCTAGTAATTTCTGTTATAGCAACTGTTCTATTTGCTTTATAACCATAAATTGGCATGAAATGGTAAGATCAGAAGAAAGTACTACAATATTTGATTATTTATAATCCTCAGACTACTTAACCAAGCGTGAAGTGGGTATACAGCAGCATGAAAATGAGATCAAAGAGAGACACAGATTAAAGACAGAATTCCTAAAAAAACAAAAGGAAACAGGCATGTGTATTTGTCATATACTTGACATCTTCCGAAATGATAGTTGGCTTGGGTCACCCATTGTGTGTTTTTCTTCCGATGAGGCGCTTCTCAGCCAGTGAGCTATTTCTTGTGAAGGAAGATGATTACATTACCACCCTTCATGTCCCTAGGTCCCTGGCCTAATTTCATCTGTATGAACTATGTTGGGCAACGGCGACAGTCAAATTAGACTACGGGTTGATACAGCTTCCTATGTGATGTGCTGCTTTTCCAAACACATCCGAGGGTCTGAGATTAGACCTGTGTATTTCTCACCCACTCGCTTCGTCCGCTTGTTATGACCTTCCAATCCATTGCCAGGCAGAGCCTGCTTTTTTTTTACTCTTTGCTATTGCGCATATCACTCAAAGATGTGGATAGATTATGCCAATCTTGTACGAGTAGCTTCGCAGTGGCCCTTGGGTCCTGAAAACTTCTCGCTGAATAAGCTATTTTTGACAACGGTGACAGTTTAGTTGGGCTGGGTTTGAATGGCAAGGACTTGCTCACTGTCTATGTTGCCTGAGTCTCAAAACTGCTCTGGTCAGGATTTCGAACATTAAGCTCCCCAACATTTGTTAAATACTAGTCCTGTGTGCAATAGGGAGCTGTATTCAAAGCTTTTTTCCATACCCAGTAGTGCATGTTCAAGCTGGCGTATCCAGTACATGAGTCATGACTTTTACTTTGAGGGGGGACATGTGGGCTTCTGTGTGTTATTTTTATAATATTTTTTCAAACTTTATTATTTGTTGGTATTTCGAAAATGCAATAATGTTTTTGTTATTCTAGATTTTGAAATAATTTTTGCACATGTAGATAAAGAATTGAATACTGCTTATATTTATGTAATTTGTGTTTGTATATGTATGAGAGGGCTGTAAAGATGGAAATTGGGGATATTTACCCTGTGAAAATTTAAACAAAATGAAAAAATTAATTAAAGAAATTACTTACCGTTACCTTTATTTTCTTAAATGGTAACACTTCTTCTGCATTCGTTCTCAAACTCCTGCAGATTAGCAGGATGTAGTCTGGAGAACGGAATGCGTTGTGTCATGATTTACAGCATTGCTGCGATATCTGCGCCTTTCGGCCTGACACATCCGACTTCAGCGTGGCTTTCGGTCACTGACCCTATATGGGATGGGGCAGCCAACTCCATCCAATAACCTCCTTAGTCGCCTTTTACGACATGCGTGGAAGGTAAGCAGTGTTGCTATTCTTTGCTCCCCTTTCGGGCCCCGGCAACACATGAACGAAATGCTAACACTGATAACACACCTAATTATATATATTTGTTATTTCCTAGGCAAGCTAAAATAATATCGCTGTGGAAGTAAATAAAACATAGATTTGCAGTAAAATCATTCTCTTGATACAGACCTAGTCATGTGGTAATTGTATCAATACATTAGGTCTATGGCCTTTACATAACAGAAGCATTGGAAGGCCGTGTATCTACTTTGGAAACAAACAAATTGCAAAGAATTCATCAGAATCACAATCCATTATGATTTTAGTGAAAACTCGATAAAACCAGTGTCTATAAAAGCTGATTCACACTGATCGCGCAAAGATGCTCGGGTTTAAAAATTATATCTCCCCTAGTCTTCTCTCATGCTATCTCAATGGTGGAAAAGGAAGGCTAATCAAATGGCTAGCTAGGATTCGCTGATTTCGGTCACATGACCATTAAACATCTTTTTTTTCCCTTGCTAAATCAATGCATAGCAATGGAAAAGTTCACTCGCCAGGGGGGGGGGGGGGGAATCAGGTTAATCGATATACTGAGGTGAATGGTGTACATCATGTCGCCATGTTGTACGTTAGTTAGTTAGCACAATCAACTGGCACTTCAATTACTAAAATAAAAATACACGATAATACTAGAGTGAATTCTGAAGCATTAATGTCCTTTGCCTCTTTTGTGATCATGTTAGATTGGCAGTTCTGTTGCAGGGCAATGTCCACGTTTTTGGGGGGTCAGAGTGGCTTTCTTTATTCCCCACACAATACACGGGCGGTCTGAAGTATGTGTTCAACAGTTTGGATTTTGGATTCTCGTCAACATTTGTTTGTACAAGATCCTCAATCAGTAGAGGTGATATACAAATACAATCTGTACTGGCCTGTTCTAATGCAAAATGGTATGTTCTGAAGATGCTTTGGGGGAGGGGGAGATGTATAACATTGGATTCATCTTCCACTTCTTTTGTGTTTCTTGCACTTTTTAGTATGTGAATAAACATTTTGATCAAAATATCTTTATCAAGAACACAACATAACATAGCACAGTGTGAGTAAAGGATGGCACTGCCTATGATCACAATACAAGATGAAACAAACACTCCTACTCAGAAAATAGACAAAAGTCTACAAATGAGAACTTCACTGCATGTTCAATAATCATTATAGAATTATAAATGTTTGTGAGCAAAACTGTCATGCTGAAGTCGGATGTGGTCAGCAGAAATCACAGCTATGCTGTAAACCATGACATTTCGTTCTCCGAACTGTATCCTGAAAATCTGCAGGATCTGGGAATGGATGCAGAAAAAGAAGCAAAACTACCCAGAAGTAGGGTAACCAAAAAGTAAATGGTTTTACAGTTCAGAAGACTGGATCAACATTTTGCTGGTCCAGAAGAAAATTGGAAAGAGAAAAAAAAGAAGACAACCATATGTGCTCTATAAAGCTTTTTACTTTTAATGTTCTCTTGTCTTACTAATAGATACTTTTGTAGTTTTGACATTTAGATAATAACTTTCATTCTTCTTTCAGAGGAAATGAATGCACTTGGCAAAGAGGCAGGTATTGCAATAAAGTAGTGCACAGGAGTAGTGCTGTATGTATGGATAACATGCATCTGCCCCACACGATGATGCTGTCATGGATGTGTACTGTTTTCAGTAGTTTTATGTGTGATATTTTGTGAAACTGAAATAGTTAAATAAAAAATAAATACATTTCTTAATATAATGTTTTGTTTTAATTTTGTACATCTGTATTAACGTGAGGGGGGGGGGGTGTAAGTATGAAAGATTCTTAAACTCTTTTTAACTTTAGGTTTCCTGCTTTAGCTGTCAATTATGAAGACTCACTATGATAATATTTAGTCACTGCATCACAACTGAAATCTAACAGGCGAAACTTGGAACGGGTTAATGAAGTTTTGCTAATCACTGGAAACATACATACTGTATATTTCCATGTGTAAGCCGAGAATTTTTGTACAGTTATCCAAAACTGATTTAGAGGTCTATCTATCTTATACACTGTGACCCTTGTTTGCCTTGCGGGTTCAGGGAGTTCTCTGGAGATGGCCTTATTGTGTGCTGTTTGTAAGCTTGTTCCTGTGGCTTCTTTTATTTCTGTGTTCCATCTTCATGGTCTGCTTCTGGCTTTATAGCCACCATGTCTATGTGGCATGCTGTCTGTTGGTAGTCTAGAAGTGTGTGAAACCACTTGATCTGTTATCTCTTGCTGTGTTTCAATACTGGTTTTGTTTTGGTTATCTGTCTGATGTTATCATTTCAAATCTATCTCTTAATGACACTCCAAGTATTCTTTGTAGACATGTCATTTCTGCTGTCACTATATTTCTTTTGTCTTGTGCTGTCATTGTCCAGGTTTGGCACTGGTATCACAGTGATGAGATGATAATAGTCTTGTATAATATCTTTATAATTCTTCTTCTGCGTTCGTTCTCAAACTCCTGCAGATTAGCAGGATGTAGTCCAGAGAACAGAATGTGTTGTGTCATGGTTTACAGCATTGCTGTGATATCTGCCCCTTTTGGCCTGACACATCTGACTTCAGCATGGCTTTGGGTCACTGACCCCATATGTGGGGAACAGCCAACTCCATCCCATAACCTCCTTAGTCGCCTCTTACAACATGCATGGAAGGTGAACTGTTGCTATTCTTTGGGCCCCGGCAACACACGGGCGTTAAAGCCCAGGAATTACAAGCGATCAGCTCTTATTGCCTATGTGCAATGGTGAGGTTTCTGAGCTTTTGTTCATACCCAGGAGACTTCACCTTGGTGCAATGCCTATTGGGTTAGCCTTTTACTCTGGGGAGCGGGGTGTACATGTTACGATTCGAGCTGATAGTTTGCTTGGGTCACCCATTGTTTGTCTAACCTTTGACGAGGCGCTTAGCATGTATTATCTCTGATGTATTGTTCCCAGAATATAGTGGCTACCCCCCCTTCATTCAGGTGCCAGGGTATTGTGATTGGACAAAATGAAAGAAATTACTCGGTACCTTGCATCTTACAGTTGTTAAAGTGTTGTTTTTATTTCCTTTTAGCATGATTGTGCTTGTCCCTTCATTCTTATAATAATGGGATTCTATACTTTTTTCACATTGCGGACATTAAAATCATGTCCTAGGTTTATTTTTTGTTATACAAATTGGTTTATAAACGGAAATTAACAGTAATAACACACAAATCAGTGTTTCAACCAAAAGGCCTTTATCATTTGCCCTGCCATGTGAACGTCAGTAGTGCTGTTTTTACTTGTCGTATCTGGCTGTGTGCTCTTGATACAGGACTTTTGGTAGACACAATTATTTCTGTGTATTATATGTGTTTCCAGTGATTAACATAACATTACCCTATTCTAAGTTTCACTAATACAAACTGGACACAATAGACTGAGAAATCACATGTTCAGAAAGTTCACAATTTTGAAACAGACCTGTGAACAGAGACTGAAGAACAATTTCTTCATGCTTATCAACTCTACCAAGAAGAAATTGAAAAAAACAGGTCTACTGAGATAGCACTAATTCCAAGTCCTAGGGTTTCCATGGATGACCTGAAGTGCATTATTTTGAAACTATTTCCGCTGATAACTTGACAGAAAAGAGATGAAGATAAATTCTCCATTTCTATAGTGACTTAAATTCTGAAAGAAAGCATTGTAAGATGGACATTGTTCTAGAACCCACAGGGAAAGAAATGTAATATATTAGGAGAAAGAGTTAGATACAGATACATAAAGAAGGGGAAAGAGCAAGAAACAATACTGGCAACTAAAGATGGAATAGATTTGTTATGGACCACAGGGTGATGCACAGCATTGAATTTATTCAATGTCTCTCAGTTACACCATCATCATCAAGTGCGGTCACCGCAACGAAGGTTGGTTGCAACAGATCTCCAACATCCCCTGCCTCTTGTTTTGGTGGTGCACTCTGCTAGACTGTAACCTGTCCTTCTTGTGATGTTTCTCACTTGTATCTCTGTCTACCTCTTGCTCGCTTCCCTTTGAATTTACCCTCAAGTAAGGTCTTCAATAAGGTGTCATATCTTTTAATGTGTCCAAAAATATTTTATTTGCCTGATCTTTATTTCTCTTAGTAATTCTTCATATAGAGTGTTTTTAGCACCTCTTTATTTTTCTTCTCTTTCCACAATGTTCTCCTATATACCCACATCTCAAAGGCATCAATTCTTTCTTCTAATTGTTTATTAAGTGTATATTTCTGATCCATACATTAATATGGAATAGATGTAACATTTTATAATTCTCATTTTTAACTTGTAATTTGTTTAGGTGTTACTATTTTCCTCATGTGATTGAAGGTACTTTTAGCCATTCTTATTGTTACATAAAACATGCCATATACCCTGTCAATGTTTTTGTAAGACACGCATTTCGCATACCAGTTCAAGGTTACATAGAAATTTGATGTCCAACATGAGATGAGTGAATGTGAACCCATACCCCTTTGTTGTGGTAGGAAAGGACACGTTCATCCCATTAGACTATGTTGCAATTTGAAATAAATACAGCATTGTGTTCTCCAGAAAACTACATTATTTTGGCGATATTAAACGTCATGATAGCCTTGATAAGACCATAATGGGTAGGTTGATGTCAGGGAGATGAACAAGAAGATGAACGCAAGACATCAAAGACCACCTGAACATGACAGTAACAGAAGGTGGAAGACTAGCTCATGATCGACAAATAGTAATGCAAAATGATGTAAAAAGGTTACTAAAACACTTACCTAGCCTATTAATAAAAATATATTTTTAAGAAAAAAAACAAAAAACATACAATAAAACTAAACAGGACAATTCTCAACGTATCGGCTCAAATTGAACCTTTTTCAAGAGACAAACAACAGAAAACGACAAAATAAAAAAATAAATAGATGTCTATATTTCATCAAGCCCTCGTCTCCATAATAGCGCAGGGATGGCAACGCATCTAGTCAAAGTGAAAATGCGTGCATTCATTATAAACAAACCGAAAGTGGGAAATTAGAGACACTATAGATGAGTGCAAGAATAATAAAAGAAAAAGATAAGAAAAATACCCCTTTTGTCACTCTATCAGACAGGCAGGTTTTAAGAACATAGTCACAACAGGCACGACTGAAGGGAACAGAGACAGATGGGGACGTGAGAAAATATTCATGTGACAACCTAGCAAGGCTTGGAAACAACGATCCTGAAAACAATACTGTGAACAGAGAACCATGGTCACCTACGCCAACAAGAATGGCATATGACAATGATAGATGAGTAATGATGAGGTTGTGTGGTGGTGGGGTGAGTGGGTTTGGGGAAGGAAGGATAGAAGAAGAATCAACATTTGAAAACGCATGGAATGAATGTGAAACCAAATATAGACATAAACATATATATAAAACCAAACCTAAACATACATAGAAATGTAAACACACACCAAGAGTCAAGAAATAAACACATAACAAGATGGACACAGATGTGTGAAGGATACCCACACAAAATGCACAGGCATGTAAATGTATCCACACACAGGAAAGGGCTCACACCAGAATAGGTATACACATTGACACAGAATGGAGATACGTGCATTAACATAAAAAAGCGCTCACATAAATATACATATATATATGTATACACAAATATGAACATTCATGCACATAAACACTTTCTCGTATAAATAATAACATGAACATTCATACACATAGAAACATATACATATATTAATGTAAATATAAACGTTCGTTCACATAAAGATAATGCTATAACAACTGCATATGTATACATACAAATGTGTGGCCCAAAGTAATTGTGTGGATACATAGAACCATGTAAAACGAAATGCATATACAAATAACTATATATGTGTGGGCACCCATCGAAGAGACAACTGCAATAAAAACGAGGAAATCAAAATCTAAATATGTAAATGATTTAACAATAACAAAATGGCAGAGTACAAAATAATCACATATTGACATACACAAACGAAAGAAGACATAAAGGAATTATATAGAAGAACGGCAAACACAAAAATAATAATTATTCACGAAAGTGTACAAAGACAAATAATTACAAGAATCAGTGCAATACGGGAGTAGAGGGTATAAAGAAATGGTGGGTAACTCAAACAAAACGGTGATTAATGTTCATTCCGTTTGGTTGCAAGACTCCCATATGACAAATGAGACGATATTCCAAGGACTGACGTTGCCGGTCACCAGTATAACAACGTAACAAACCGGTTACAGAGACATCAGAGCTACCATGATGTGACGGGCTGTTAAAATGATTAGCCACTGGGGAGTCACGATGATTCGTGATATCTCTCAAATGTTCGGCGAATCTATCAGCTAAACGTCTACCAGTCTCACCAATATACTTCATATCACAACGCTTACATATGATAGAGTATATTAAGTTACGGGACGCACATGAAAAAAAATCATGAAAAAGTGGCTAATCATTTTAACAGCCCGTCACATCATGGTAGCTCTGATGTCTCTGTAACCGGTTTGTTACGTTGTTATACCGGTGACCGGCAACGTCAGTCCTTGGAATATCGTCTCATTTGTCATATGGGAGTCTTGCAACCAAACGGAATGAACATTAATCACCGTTTTGTTTGAGTTACCCACCTTTTCTTTATACCCTCTACTCCCGTATTGCACTGATTCTTGTAATTATTTGTCTTTGTACACTTTCGTGAATAATTATTATTTTTGTGTTTGCCGTTCTTCTATATAATTCCTTTATGTCTTCTTTCGTTTGTGTATGTCAATATGTGATTATTTTGTACTCTGCCATTTTGTTATTGTTAAATCATTTACATATTTAGATTTTGATTTCCTCGTTTTTATTGCAGTTGTCTCTTCGATGGGTGCCCACACATATATAGTTATTTGTATATGCATTTCGTTTTACATGGTTCTATGTATCCACACAATTACTTTGGGCCACACATTTGTATGTATACATATGCAGTTGTTATAGCATTATCTTTATGTGAACGAACGTTTATATTTACATTAATATATGTATATGTTTCTATGTGTATGAATGTTCATGTTATTATTTATACGAGAAAGTGTTTATGTGCATGAATGTTCATATTTGTGTATACATATATATATGTATATTTATGTGAGCGCTTTTTTATGTTAATGCACGTATCTCCATTCTGTGTCAATGTGTATACCTATTCTGGTGTGAGCCCTTTCCTGTGTGTGGATACATTTACATGCCTGTGCATTTTGTGTGGGTATCCTTCACACATCTGTGTCCATCTTGTTATGTGTTTATTTCTTGACTCTTGGTGTGTGTTTACATTTCTATGTATGTTTAGGTTTGGTTTTATATATATGTTTATGTCTATATTTGGTTTCACATTCATTCCATGCGTTTTCAAATGTTGATTCTTCTTCTATCCTTCCTTCCCCAAACCCACTCACCCCACCACCACACAACCTCATCATTACTCATCTATCATTGTCATATGCCATTCTTGTTGGCGTAGGTGACCATGGTTCTCTGTTCACAGTATTGTTTTCAGGATCGTTGTTTCCAAGTCTTGCTAGGTTGTCACATGAATATTTTCTCACGTCCCCATCTGTCTCTGTTCCCTTCAGTCGTGCCTGTTGTGACTATGTTCTTAAAACCTGCCTGTCTGATAGAGTGACAAAAGGGGTATTTTTCTTATCTTTTTCTTTTATTATTCTTGCACTCATCTATAGTGTCTCTAATTTCCCACTTTCGGTTTGTTTATAATGAATGCACGCATTTTCACTTTGACTAGATGCGTTGCCATCCCTGCGCTATTATGGAGACGAGGGCTTGATGAAATATAGACATCTATTTATTTTTTTATTTTGTCGTTTTCTGTTGTTTGTCTCTTGAAAAAGGTTCAATTTGAGCCGATACGTTGAGAATTGTCCTGTTTAGTTTTATTGTATGTTTTTTGTTTTTTTCTTAAAAATATATTTTTATTAATAGGCTAGGTAAGTGTTTTAGTAACCTTTTTACATCATTTTGCATTACTATTTGTTCATTAGGTTACTGCGGCACCATCCACTTTGTCGGACACCCTCTGGCCATTTGGTTATTTATACTCATGATCGACAGAAGTTTCAAAAAGCGGCAATGACTGCTACACCCTGTTCAGGATATGCTACCTGATGATGATAAATATCTTTTGAGCAAAGTCTTGAATTTATCTCTCCATGGGGATTGAAAAACAGATAGAATACAATAAATATAGTACACAAATTCACAGATGTTTCTGACAAATACAATAAATATAGAAAACAAATTCACAGATGTTTCTGACATATCTCAGGAAATTTCTATAATCAGTATCGTATCATGGTTTATGACAAGCTTTCATTGAATTTTTGTAGCTCTTATAGTGCTTCTTTTGGCCACCTTAAGAACACATTTACTTTCTTCATCTCACTGTAGAGATGATAATGAAATAATACCTTCAGCTGTGAGCATGTATATCTTAACAGCCCATAACCTTCTGACAAAAGCATAGGTCTTCAGTTGAGTAACAGTGATGATACTCAAACGCATAAGGTTTTCTGGCTCAAAGACATTGTTGTGTTAAGGGGGTTTATCGATGCTTGTTTAGTCCCCAAAAGGAGGTATTCCAGTGTGACAAGCTCATTACATCATGTCAGGAGTGAAGCTTATACGTCTGGGCCACCTAGGTGTCTGCCACAAAGGTGCAGTGTTCACTGGCCCCATCTCTCCGTCATCCATGGGGATCATTTAGATAGAAGACAAAAGTACAAAATTGGGGAAACATGTACCGGTGGTGATAATGACTTTTTCACAGGTGACAGATTGTCAGACCACCCCTCAACTTGCCTTAGTCGACTCTTATGACAGGCCTAAAAGAAGACAGAGGCCCTATTCTTTGCTCCTTGAACTAGAAGCCCAGGACCCGGTTGCCAAACGGGCATATCACAATAGAGTGCATCTTAAGAATATCTGTCATGGTTTCTAAATGGCCTGCCCCTCGTATTTGTGACTGCATCAGAACAGTGTCGATACTAGGGATACAAGCTCCACCAATAAGAGCGGTATCTGGAATGCTATTTTTTTTCTCTGATATACAACTGAAGCAAATCAGAAATGAAGAAATTCATAATCTGAAAAATACTGCTTACGCTGTAAAGGATGAAAATGGGAGGAATTTTGTCAAAAGATTTTTAATGAGATGTTACTAATGCTGTTCTGGCACTTGCATAAATCTATTAACAGTTCTGCACAGCATCAGGAGTATTATTTACGTTCAGAGCACAGACTTCATGTGGCACAAGACATGCGAAACTAAGAGGGGCAGCTCTGAACATTATATATAACAAATTAGTCAAAGGAACAAAGACAGAAAATGTGTCGCATGTATGACTAGTCGATCCATAGTTTCTGTCTGTTTCGTGTCACGTGTTTATGGTCATATTCGTATTTTCCTTGTCCGGTGTCATTTCACCTCTTCCTGTCAATCCATACTACACATACCAATGTGACCATCGATGTCATTACTGTTCGTTTTCTGTTATATGTTTTAATTGTTTCAATTGTTGTCTTGATAAAGGCCTTTTGTTAGAAACGTCGTTTTGTGTGTGTTATTATGTTTGTCTCTAACTAGCAAAACTTTATTAACCTATTCCTGGATCTACCTGTGAAATAGCAGTACAATGTTCTTCACGCTTCCCGGCGGAAATCACACGATTTATTCGCGGTGGTTATAAGAGAGCGAACGCAGAAGAAGGTTATAAGAAAAAGTAACACCTGAGCAGCAGCCATTACTTTCATTGCTGACATTTTCTTGCCCTTGAAATGATGATGTCGATATGATAATTGAAGCTCATACTCCTAGCTAACATCCAAATAGTTCATTGTTCTTGCTCTTTCAAGAGTGTTCCCAGTTACTCTTAAAACACAGCAACACTCAACTTTGGTATATTCACAATGTAATTATTGTGGGATAACCAATTTTGTATTTCTGCTAATTGAACCATCTGTGTATATGATTATGTTTTGTGGTTTCGAGTGTAGCTGGGTGAGTTCATGGAATGTAACCTGGGCCATGACCCCGTGCTTTTCCGATAAGCTTTATCTAGTTGTATACTTACTGAGTCCAGTGTTTCTCAACCATTTTTGTATTTTGTACCACTTAGTCTTTCTAAAATTCTGACGTCCCCTATGTAATATATTTTTTAATATTAAAAATTTGAAGTATTCCCTAAATGAAGCCTAACTAAATAATATACTTCTTACGATTCAGTGACGGATTCTGTAGACATCTTCATGCCATAAAACACAGAGAATAAACCCCTGTCGACATTTATTTCAATGGTGATGGTCATCATGGTGCCATCGATATCCAAATCACTGCACTCAGATCCTGCACCACGGATGACAGATCTAGGTATCTTGAAAATTGATGTCTTTTTGAGTTTGTTACCCTCAAGCCTTTTGGACTTAATTCCAAACATTTATTTGTTTAAACTTCTGTTGGTGTGGTCCTTATTGTATTGCTATCCATGTTGTATTGGGTAATAATTTGTTATATCTGTTATCATATCCCGTCCAATTTTCAACAAAACTCGCTTACAAGACTACATGTTTCCACATACATCATTGTCACCTTGAACTTTGTTTTGTTTACATGTCAATAATGTATCTAGTGTATCTATTGTGGTAACATTGTTTTTACTGTTTTCATGGGTTTTCACTGTTTTATATATTCTTGAGAAAGACCTAACGGTTCAAAACGTTGAAAATGTCTTGTGTATTGTATTTTTTCGTGTTTAAATCTCATAACCTCCTAGTCTTAGTGATAGTCCGTCTGTTGTGTTCAAGTGAAACATCAAAAATATGTGTTTACGTAAGTACTATTGTTGTTCCGTTTCACTGCGGCATTACCATTGATTATAGTTAGTAATGCACCTGAAAGTGACCTTCGGTAGTATAGATGACCTGTGAGCAGAAAACGTAAACATGACCTCAAGAAATAAATTTGTATGTAATCAAACCATCTGACCCATACGTGGTTGTCAGGTTCTTAATCAAATCATCCGCAGGAAGCGGATGTCGTATGGTAAATATAAATCGTGTAATGTCTAAAAAACAATGCGAGTTGTTTTCACTTGAGACACTTGAATTGAAGTAAAAATCGGTATGGAAAACCGAATTGTGACAGGTGACAGTACTGTGCAAGTTCTATATACAATCATCTATACATTTTTTTCTGGTTGTTTTATTGCTCCACCGACGGAGTTCGTCTCGGCAGGAATTACAATTCAGAGCTTATTCTCTCACTGGCTTGGTAGTGAAGGCTTGAACTTCATATATTACCACCAAAGGAGAACAACATTGACACTTCTAGTTCACAGCTTTATCCCACTAGGTAGTGTATATATAATATATAGTCTATATAATATTAATGATGATTTATTCAAAATCAAGAACCAACTTGACGGCGGACATTCATAAATTATTAAATGTTCAGCCATCTAATAACTCTTAACAGTGTTGTTATAATATTATTAGCACTGCATGTTATTGTTAACAAGTGTCCTAGTTAGTGTTTGCTTGTGTATTCTTCAAATATTTCCAGATATGGCACACTTTCTCCTCTGGTAATTCATATTTCTATCATTCTCTGAACATCTACAATAGAAATATACCATATTTCTTTCAACCCACCTTTAGCTCATCTTTTCTTATCACTGACCCATTCAGTTTAGCATTTCCTGCCAATGCATCAGCACTTTCATTGTTTCTGACTCATGCATGATCTTAAAACGTATCCATGTGACCTTGATGTTGCTGAGAAAAGTAACCCACTCATTCGTATCATGAATTTTTGAATGTGGATTAGCATACTCTGAGAGCCTGATAGCAAGAGTGTGTCTTGATGGTTGAGTGTTCAGCCAGATGACAACTGCTGGCACCACCTGCATCTATATTCTCATACTTGATGTTGTTATTTGATAGGCAGTAGATATCTATCCTACTTTACTTCCTACTATTTTGGTAGTTGACTTCTTTCGTTCACTTGAAACATATCTATATCTGTAATTATGTCTCTTGAATAAAACTCACTGTCTCTTGTAGTTCATACAGTGGCCCATAGAGCTATGATTCCAGTGTTGAATTCCAGTGTCTGGCCAATATGTCTGCCTCAGCATTTCAAACTCAAAACACTCTTGAAATATATGTTTGGTACTCTGTGCTGTCTGAACACATGTCGTGTTGTCAAGATTGAATTTTGTGTAGGCCTACATGTGACTGTGGAATCGCTTGTGTCACATTTTGAGGAGTAAAATTACAACTTGTTCTGATCTTTTCATAATGTGATAGTCATCTTATGTTCATATTTGTGGTTTTCTTATTGACTTGATCATCTGTTTTTTCTGATGGTAGGTGATTGTACATCTGGTCGGTCTTCAGCAGCACCTTCCTTAGCCAGTTGGTCTGCTTTTTCATTTCCTTGGTAGGTGACAAAATCCCATCCATGTCTCGTTTTCTTATTACTAAACAATGTGTGTAGACCTGTAGATGATTATATCTTATTGTTTTGAGTACTTCTGGATGAGTTCTTTTATTATTCCCTCAGTTCTGGTGACAGTCAAGTCATCACACCCTCTTCCTAGCTGTATTACAATATTTGTAAAGGACTTTCCTCTTCGAATACTTCCATCCATTCACAACCTCTTCCTACTTCCTCCAGCTGGCAGACTCTGAGGACAATATCTTCTGCATCTGCCATCCAAGACCTTCCTCGTTTAAGGTGTCATCCTTTCGTGTTGTGTTAAGAGTGGTGGTTATTGTTGATGACTTAAAAATATTCTTTAACCCTTCCACCACTAAGAGATTTCTCCATCACTCTGAGAAGGGTAACAACTCCACCAAAGTGTTGATATGATGATTTAAAAAATGTATTTTATTTAAAATTATTTGTCTTATCAAGCATAGACTTGGCAGATCAACAGAAAAATTAACAGTGTCGCATGAAACTATATCAAAAATAATTTAATACTTATATATTTTAAAAAAATAAACTATTTTTGTTATTTTTAATTTAGTAGAGATATTTTCTCAAATACAGAGGAATCCCTCTATAACACATCCTTTTCTAACATACTTTCCTATATAACAACACTTTGAAAAACTCCAATTATATTCATTCTTTATTGCTTGTACTGTATATAGCAAATTTGTTATTGCATACACATTTTGTTAGTCCTAACCATGATGTTATAACAGAATTCCGCTGTATGTTTTTTTCAGAAACCAGTTGATATCCCTGAAAAATTGAACCTGTCAGTTGTACTCCAATACATGCCATACTCAAGCAGAGTATGCAGGTCCATCATAATATAAATATAAATAAGACGTTTTATTTCACTTGCAGTTACAGATGTCCAGCACATGCCTTTTTTCCATGCTTATTCTTTGCTTTATGTTACATACAAATTTGTCTGATTGGCTACAAGTTGATAAAATTCGTCATTGACAATGAGGTCAAAGTATTCATAATGTGTAACAATCTCATCCAGATTATGTACAGGTCTTTTTTTTAACAAAATTATAAACTTCTACTCGAAAAACTACATCACTTCAGCAAAATTGGCGATGCCACAATAAGTATCACAAATTTCATCATTGTCCGAAACACTAGGCCTATCTAACAAAGGAACTTCAATGTTGCTTTCCACATTATATTTGGTACACAAATTACCTACATCAAGCATATTTCCATCGTAACTACGGCTGTGTCATCAGTGTACATACAAATAATATAATAATATCCTCCATTGCAAACAAGTTCTGTCAAACTAAACAAATTTTTATAATTTTGTAACAAATCAGTCAGACGTGATATTCCCACAATGTAAAACAAAGAGAAAGCGTGAAGTCTTAACTACGTAACAATCACTATCTTAAATTAACCCTGGGCAGACTCAAAATGGAATATGGATCTTAGTGAAAACAGTTTTAAGAATCCGGTGATTCTAGTGGTCAAGCAGTTAATGTGTGCTACTCTATGTCTTACTATGATGCTGAGTAGGTCTAGAAAAAAATCAGCCATTCTGATTTGAAATTATTGTATGCGCTGGCCTCTGAGCTCAGAAAATACCAAACCAAAAGCTATCAGTAAAACTGTAAAATATAAGGGCAGATGATGATGAACAGAATGTTATCTTCTTCTTCTTCTGTGTTCATTCTCAAACTCTTGCAGATTAGCAGGATGTAGTCCAAGAACAGAATGCGTTGTGTCATGGTTTACAGTATTGCTGTGATATCTGCGCCTTTCGGCCTGACACATCCGACTTCAGCATGGCTTTGGGTCACTGACTCTATATGAAATGGGACAGCCAACTCCATCCCATAACCTCCTTAGTTGCCTTTTACGACCATCGTGGAAGGTAAACAGTGTTGCTATTCTTTGCTCCCCTTTCGGACCCCAGCAAAACACGGGCGATAGAATGTTATTATGTCAAACCTTTGATGTTGTAAGCTGAAAACAGTATTTAGAACAAAATAGACTTCATGAGACATACTAACCTTTCATGTTCAACATTGGAGACAAGAAAAGCTTTGACTTCAAACACAGCAAACTTTTTAATGTTGATAAAGTTTCTTACAGTTGGTGACAATTACGATGTTCTTTGCAACTTCAAGGTTCTAAAAAACACATTTTGGCCATACCCTATACAAATGATGTTGAATTTGGCCATTTATTAAAAAAAAAGGTTACCCATCACTGCTGTAGAATGTAACCCTGAAACAACATATGTTATTACTTGACTTGATCAACATTGCCAATAAAGAAAAGAGTGAAGAAAAAAGAAAATTATTAAGTAAAGCATTTATTATGTAAAGTTGCACTTAATTATTGTTTTTGTCTTCACAGGTTATTATGTTGGTTTGGGACTATTTGCTCCTGAAAAAAACTTGTTCAGTTACCATCTCAGTATTACTTGGGTAATTTACCTCCTGGTCAGTGTACTTTTGCCTTGTTTTGTCTTTATTCTTGCAATATATTGGCACAGTAATAACTGTAACAAGCACCCAATTTCAAAGCAACTGCAGCTTCTTGCTGGTGAAAATGATACTTGGCGGACTGTGGCTTCATCTATAAATGTGGAATTTAGACGTATAGACAAATTTTTGAGTGGTACACCAAGTCGGTTAGTGGCAGTGACGGATTCTTGGATAATTAAAACTTCAACTTATTATGTATATATTTCACACCAAAATGACATCCATTTGACATTGCTAGATGCAGAAGAGCATACTTTGTCATATCAAAGCCATATGGCAGTGCAGTATCTTAATATTACGGTTGGTCGCCTTGAGCCAGGATTGAAACCATTTACTATAAGGTAAGTAATCTAGATATTTATTTTATTCCACATTATCAGTTGTCAACTAGTACGGATTATTGCGCCCCCCCCCACCTCTTTTTTTTAAAGGTCAGTTGGTGTTACATCTTCAGTAATTACTACTAATGTGGACGTTTTGGATGTATAAAACATATTGATGGGTCCCCCCCCCCCCCAAAAAAAATATTACTGGTATTTATCACCCCCATGGGAGGAAGGGGGGTGATAAATATGGTCATTTTTATTGAAATACGGAAATAAATTGTTAGGGCTAATACACTCTCACAGCATATCAACATGTAATCAAATCCATGATCACTTTCCCACTCCGTATCCTATTTTGTCAACTGCAGCATTATTTGGATCTAGATAGATTTATATTGTTATGTTGTAATTGATTTGCAGGGTGAAGTTTTAGTGTTATAATCATTTTAAAAAAAAAATTATGATAAAGATTATTTAAAAAAAGGGATTTAAATTGATGTTAATCAGTATTCTCATTAAAGTGATTTTTGTTATTTTGTAAAATTCCACTGTAATAATTAATTCCTGTTTGTTTGTGATCCCTCCCAGATTGAATTCTCTTGAATTAGGGGATCTTAAAGAAAAACTTCAGGCACCCATTCGCAATGCACGAAATATAGTGATTCATCAATCACTTAGTGATCGGTTCTTAAAGGCCTTCAGAGAATTTGTTGAGGAGAACCCTATATATATCTTAACACCAAATATGGTAAGACTCACTTAATAATTTGTTGTGTCCTTATATATATATATTATATGTATATAGATAATCTGTTATTAAGATATATACCAGGTATATGAAATTTACATGTAATAATAGAGAATACAAAAATATACTTAATTATATCCAAGTTCTGCATTTTATCTCATTGTTATGCCCGAGCATACAAAGTCTGGATATTTTACGGGACTCACAGATGAAACATCAGATGTTAAACAGGTTGGAAGGCACTCGCCAGCAAAGCATTTTGAAACGGAAAGGGCTTTGTGGACATGTAGAACACTGGTCGTCCAATGCATCCTGGTACATCTCCAGTCGTCTTAATTTATCTTGCAACTGGAGCACTGTTGCATCAAGAAAGGAGTGTTCTACTAGCCAGGCAGGTAATCACACTTGTAGGTGGGCAATAAATATTCTACTATACAACATGGACAGAACAGATATCACAGGGTGAACTAGATCAGTTGTTGATATGGTGAATAAAACACAACTCTGTGGTTAATCCCTCAAAAACAAAAGTTGTCTGGCACTCTTTGGATAATAATCTAAGCAATAACACACTGTCAGTTGTATGGGTTCATTCATCAAAAGTGAACCTATTAAACAATTGCCTGGGACTTTGAGTCTATGTACACTCGAATGGCTGCTGAAACGGAGAGCGGAGCACTTATGGGAATGTCCTGTGTGCTATGATGCTAGCTTCTAATCAAGAATAAATATGTCAGTTTCAGTCACAGCAAGAGAGACCAGTTAAGATATTAAGATTGTAACTACAGGTTTCAGGCATGTCATGTGCACTTGGCATTGGCTTAATAACATCAAGGAATGGCCAGGCATGATTTTTCATACTCTTCTTCGTGGCTGAGGATATGTCTGTATTTTTCTACTGATGCTAACAAGTTACAAGTTTGATTATTATTACATTTTATAATATCAAAGACTGAAAGTGAATAAAGAAGATATCTGCATCCTCTTTTGTTATGAGGTTTACAATCATTGTTAATTCTGTATCAACAGGAAGTAGAACAATGTATAGGCTGCATGCAAAAGATGGCAAATGTCAAGTTACAGAAACATTGTGAAGACCCAGGTGGAGATCAAGCCAATGAAATTTGCATTCAGTGCTTTTGCCGGCCCATGTGGTGTTTGGAGTGTATGGGTAAATGGTTTGCAAGTAGACAAGATCAACAGAGACCAGAAACATGGCTATCCAGTAAATCACCATGCCCTACATGTAGGGCACGTTTCTGTGTGCTTGATGTTTGTAAAATACAAAACAGTTCTTAACATACACAGATCATTTAGTTGCCCTGTACACAATCTTTTATCCATGTAAAATCTTTGCTGAGGCCTATCATTCTCCAGAATCCTCCACTGTGCATATTCCAAACAGCATCACTTATTTTGGCTGATCCGACTATTTGTGTTCTTTTCATTGGCTGACAATATAAAGTATGAGCAAAATGACTAATGATCAAATGCATCAGTAAAGATAAGTGACACTGTTATAAGCACACAGGGTTATTCTGAAAAAGGACTTGGCTGAGCTAATATCAGTGATTGCAAATTTTTATTTACTTCTAAGTCATTTAACACATAAACATATCTGTATTTCTCTACTATGCCTATTTCTCTACTATGCCAAATTGCTATTCATATAGAGCCATATATCAACTCTACTACTTCATTGAGCCTATGTACACAACTGTACTTTGATACTTCAATATACCTATAGCGCCATATTAGTAGTGTTAATTCAGTAATCTCCCCTTGAATTAAAAAAATTTGAAATCACGAACACTATATTACTCAGAAAACATGTTGACACTAACATATATAACGACAGTGTGTACTAAAAAAACTATAATATTATTTATGATGATTGTTCCTTCTTCACAAGTAGAAAAAAATAAAGCATTTGTGATTGTCTAATTTGGTTTGGGTTTGTGAGTTCATAAATGCCAGATGAGTCCTATATGTGCCAGGAAAGTTCTTTTGCAGTGCATGCAGGAGTGAAGAGGGTCCTGAGTAGGAGAGTTTTTTGATGTTTCCTTCCGTTTCCGTCGCTAGTAAATTGCCCACATTGTTCTCTCTTTTTCAAATTTAGTGATACCAGAAGTGATCTGGGTGTGCCAAGCTGAGCGATCAAGGGCTACAGTCTCCTAGGAGCTAGGATCGACACTGCAGTGCCTGAGAGTTCTTTAGGTGATCCTTGAAGTGCTTTTTCTGCCCTCCTCTTGAACGTTTACCATTGCACAGCTACCCATAGAATAATCTCTTTGGAAGGCGCTTGTCTGACACACTGATGATGTGACAAGTCCAGCGGACTTGGGACCTAGTCAGCAGGACTTAGATGCTTTGCATACAGGACTTTTTAAGGATTACCGTGTCTGGTATTCGATCCTGCCAATGTACTCCGACGAGGTTTCTTAGACATTGAAGATGGAAAGAGTTAATCTGTAGAGCATGTCTCACATAGACAGTCCAGGATGATGCAACACACATCAGTGTTTGTAGAACCACTGTACAGTAGACGTCCAACACATTTGTCAAACCAAGACAATGCCTGTTCCAGATGTTGGTACAAAGGCCCCTGAATGCTGCACTTGTGCGAGTAATACGCAGGGCAACATCCTCATCAATTGTCAAAGTTTGCAATAGGGTGCTGCTGAGATATACAAACTTATTGGCAGTATTGAGTTTTTGTTCCTTTACTGTGATTACTGGTTCTATGTTGAGGACAACTGGCGCTGGTTGATACATCCAATGTATTCATAGTGCTGATGGTGAGACCGAATGCATCGTATGCCAAAAAAATGAGTTCCATACCGTCCTGCATGTCTTTCAGACTGGTAGTGTTGAGTGCACAATCGTCGGCGAACAAGAGGTTGCGAACAATGTCCATGTTAGTTTTGGTCTTGGCCTTCAATCTACTAAGATTAAATAGCCCCCAATCAGCTCAACAGTGAAAGTAAACCCCTGTACTGTCATTCCGGATGGCATTCAACACAGCAGAGAATACCATGCTGAAGAGCGTTTGAGTCAGGACGAAACCTTGTTTGACACCGTTAGTTATTGGAAACAGGTTTGAGTGTGCGCTGTTATCCCGCAAAAGTCATCACACCACCATGGTACCAGCGAACCAATCTAGTGAACCTTTCGGGACATCCAAATTTGGCATGATCTTTCATAGTTCTTCACGATTTACAGTGTCGAATGCCTTAGTTAGGTCAATAAATGCAGTGCAGAGACCAATGTTCCGCTCGTGACACCTTTCCTGTAGTTGTCTGGCTGCTAACAGCATGTCAACCGCACCTCTGCCCTTTTGGAAGCCACATTGGCTCTCTGGGAGGAGACCTGCTTCAAGATGGGCTTGTATTCTGTTTAACAGGACCCTAGCCAGGATCTTGCCTACTATAGAGAGCAGGGATATGCCTCTGTGGTTGTCGCAAGCTAGGCGACTTCCTTTTCTCTTGTATAGATGTATGATGGAAGCATCCTTAAAATCTTGGTATCGCTTCCAGGTTCCACATTGTCTAGAAGATCTCTTTGAGTTAAGTAGTCATTACAGGGTCACTGATGGCATAAACTTCAGTTGGAATGGAGTCTGGACATGGCGCTTTTCCTGTGGACAAGTTTGAGATGGCTTTCTCCACCTCCTCAAGGCAAGGAGGCTCCGATAATGAATGGTTTATTGGTGTTTGCGTGATGCGCACAGTCACTTTGTCATTGATGTTGGAGGGGCAGTTTAGTACATTTTCAAAATGTTCAGCCCAAATGTTTTGAAAATTTCCTCTCTGTCAGTGATTTCCATCTGCACTGAAGAGACGTTCCTGAAGACTGAGGGCCATAGATTGCTGTTAGTGCTGAATAGAATGCCTGCATATTATTGCTGTAAGCGTAATGCTGTATCTCTTTGGCTTAGCTATTAAATCATGTCTTGAATCCTCCTTAGTTCTCTTTTAGCATTTTTCTTTGAGATTTCGTCGTGTCTTTTTGCTGGTTGACGTAGGGTCTTTTAGATAAGCTTTATGCTATTTATGCTTGTTGTCCAGGAGAGCTTTGATCTGTGCATCGTTTTCATCAAACCAGTCTTGATGCTTGTGAATAGCAATACCTACCACTTCTTCTGTAGTTCTCTAGACAGTGTCACTGAGGTTTTCCCAGCTTTTTAAAATGTCTATGGAGTTGACTGTCAATGGTGCAATTTGGGTATCCATTGAGCTGCGCAGAAGCTGTTTATAAAGTGGATCTTTCAGCTTGGAGATGTCGAGACGTTTTGGCTGTTTGCTATTTTGAGGTCGCCGGAGATGCTGAGTATGGAGATTCATTTTGGAGACTAGCAGTCTGTGGTCCATCCAGCAGTCGACACCACACATAGATGTAGTGACTCTCACATCTTGCTTATCATGTTGTCTCACGATGACATAATCAATATGTTGCCTTTATTTCATCGTGGGTGCATCCATGAAGTCTTATTACAATAGTTGAAAGACATTATTGGAGATGAGTAGGTTAAATGCTTCGCATGTTTTGACCAGTAGCTGTTCATTGTTATTGAATTTGCCAATGCCATGCCTCCCCAGCACACCATTCCAGTCTGAACACACTTGTGTGTTAAAGTCACCAAGGATGATGAGTTTCATTCAGGCGTCACCTTGGTTACTCAACTGAGGAGGACCTGTACTTTTGTCAGAATGGATATGTTGAGGAGAACCCTATATATCACAGCTCATCACAGCTAAAGGGATTATTTCATCATCATCATGTGTCAAGAGCTACCTGCTCACAGCTAAAGGGATTATTTCATCATCATCATGTGTCAAGAGCTACCTGCTCACAGCTAAAGGGATTATTTCATCATCATCATCATGTGTCAAGAGCTACCTGCTCACAGCTAAAGGGATTATTTCATCATCATCATCATCATGTGTCAAGAGCAACCTGCTCACAGCTAAAGGGATTATTTCATCATCATCATGTGTCAAGAGCTACCTGCTCACAGCTAAAGGGATTATTTCATCATCATTATTTAACATTCAAATAAAACAATTTAGTGAAATGTTTTTTTGAACCAGATATAAATTTCAATAAATAAATAATGTAATTACGATGTAAACCATGTATCATTTTCTTTCTTGTCCACATGCTGTTGATTTTAAAATATGTAAAGTATGTGTTCTGTGTCATTTGTATTTTCCAAAGAGAACTAGATTTCTGAACAATGTGAATCCAATAAGGATATGAGACAAGGTAACAATAAAACATTATTTGCCACTTTGAAAAGTTAACAAAACCACACCTACCAAGAAAAGCCATCATTGGAGATAATGGAGCGATGCTCAATGAAAAAGAAGATACCGGTATAATGAAAAAGTTTGCAGAATATTGCAGAGATTTGTATAAATGTGAAGTGTCCAAGACTGTCAAGTATTCAAAGACATTTTGCTTAATAACAAAAGAAAATTAGGAAATGCAAAAATAATGAGGGAGGAAGTGTCAATTGAACTAGGATCATTGAAGGAAAATAAATCACCAGCTGTAGATAATTCCAGCAAAACTCCTAAAACATGCAGGAAAGGAGTTCATCAGTGTTATAACAGCCATCTGCCAGAGAAAATATGAAATAGAAAAACGTGGCCTAGAAAATGGACAATTATTAGTGATACTAATTCTTAAGAAAGGCAACAAAAAACTGTGCAAGAATTAAAGAAACTATTACCGGGTAGTCCAATCACTCTTTCTAGCAAGATGATGCTAAAGATCATTCTCAACAGAATATATGTACAAGCTAAATCAGAGGAATTGTTAGCAGAAGAACATGCTAGTTTCCATAAACACAGAAGTACCACAGAACATATTTTTAACCTCAAAATTTTGATAGAAAAACATTTACAACATGAACGTGCATTGTGTCATAAGTTCATTGATTCCACAAATGCATTTGATCGTGTGTGGCACCAAGGTCTGTGGCAGATCATCATCAGGTGCCATACCGGCTGCCGTAGGCAATCATGGCTCTCCACAGCTCTATCTCCAGTATTGTGTATCAGGATCGTTGTTGCTTCCCTGCCGTGCTAGGTTGTTAAGCTGTCTAATATTCTCTCACGTTGGCACCCTCTGTTTCTGTTGCCTTAAATCTTGCCTGTTGTGACTATGTTCTCCAAACTTCCTTGTCTCATAACATAGCCAAACAATGAAGGTTGTTTTTTTCTTATATTATTGATTAAACTCCGACTCACATTTGACTCGTTAAACAAATCCACATTAGTTTTCCTGGCAGTCCATGATGTTATCAGCATTCTTCTGTAGAACTACATCTCTACTGCCTATAATTTCCCACTTTCCTGTTTGTTTATTTTCCAAGACTCGCATCCATATGTTTGTGTAGAAGTTATATAGCACTGCAGAACTCTCTACCTCACCTTTAACGACAAGGTCATATTACACACTATTTTTCTGAATTAAGCTTTTACCTGCCCTATTATGTTTCTTATTTCTGTTGAACGTCTTCCATCTGCTTTAATCGTTGTACCTAAATATTTAAATTGGTGGACCTGTTTTAATGCTATATCGTTCACTTTGATCTTGCAAGTTGCGGTGTTTTGTTTCTTTAAAATAACCATTACTTCTGTTGCTTTATTACTTTATTACTATGGCAAATACTGAGACATAACTTCGGAACATAGTCATAGAAGGTATTGAAGCGCTGTATAAAGATACAAGCAGTGCTATTTTCATAAACAATGATATTGGTGAATGGGTGCACAAGGGGTTCACAAGGCGCATGTGTGATTCTCAGGGCTAGCAGAAAACGGATCGTGTCCGTGGATGTGGCGAATGTAGATGAAATGAGAATTGACTGCAAAAATACATGCAATATCTCGAGCACATCTGCGCCAACGCAACCAGTGGCATCGTCGACACACGGTGATGCAAGACATTATGGCGTGTTTATCCAAAATACAGATGCATGGGGGGGGGAGGCCAATGACGATGTCCCAATATGGGTAGATGTCATCACGGTATAGCGATGCTTTGAGCACACATTGAAACAGTATAGCGATGCTATGAGCACACAATGAAACGGTATAGCGATGCTTTGAGTACACATCGAAACGGTATAGCGATGCTTTGAGTACACATTGAAATGGCTTGAGTACACATTGAATCTGGAACAGGCAACATGCGCTATAGGGCGCAGCGATGTGCATGAGAAATATTCAGTGGAAATGAAGTTACAACTCTCTAGAATGAGACCGGTTAGCGGAAGTGTTGTTCATGATCGAGAATACACAGAAACACACTTTTTGATATTTTTAGAGTGGCTCCTCTATGACTATGAGGGGTTATAGGTTTGATGATGACATGCAGTAGAATCCTGGACTGTATGCAAGGCAGCTTATACTTCTTCAGCATTCATTCTCAAACTCCCGCTGGATCTCTCTTGTAACGGGAAACTGGTCCTACTAGATTTCTAGTAGAATGTAGTCCAGAGAATGAAAATGCGTTGTGTCGCCGTTTATGTGCGCCAATTACCTGACACATCCGTCTTCTGCGGGTTGCAAGGCAGCTAAACTCATTTTCATGAGAGTAGTCTCCATGGCGACTAAAATATCATACACCCTGATTTTACTGTCTCCTTTTTCCAGCCTATAATGCTCAACAATCGCTGGCAGTCTACGTGACCATCTTATGGCAGATGTCATTTCTACGGAGAAACCTTATAGTTTGTCAACTCTTATCACCACCCAAGTTCAGTAGTAGACTGGACATAGTCCAAGATATCTTTATAATTCAGCTGTGTCATGCGACTGTGCTAGTCACGGAACTGTTTCATTGTCTTCCTAGCCTGGAAGTTCCATTTCAACCACTTCAGTAACTTTTAAACATTCGTGCACAGTGTTAAGATCAGTACACAAGAAGTTTCTAAAGTGATACACGATTGTTTATTCGTGCAGCTTTGTGATAACGTTGGTTATGAGCACATGTTAACATCAGCACACATGGGACATGTTTGTAGTCTCTCTGATTCTCATATCAATAAATCCATCAACGGTTTTGCGGTGGAGTTACTGTCCAATCCCTTAGAGGGTCAAAATGATCCAGAAGCCATGCTGAAGTTGGATGTGTCTGGAGGAAATGCACAGATAACTCAGCAAAGCTGTAACCTATGACACATCGCATTCATTCTCCGGACTGTACTATATCTTGCTAATCTACTGGAGTGTGAGAATGAACACAGAAGAAGATGTGCGTTAACCATAGATTAGCAAAACTTCCTTACCCTGTTCCAAGTTTCGCATGTTGAATCACAGTTTTGCTGGAATGATTACCTATTATCGATTTTCAACTATGGAGTACCTTTGAGTGGGATTCATGTTTTTGTAATATAAGTGCTACAGACGTTTGTTTAAAAAAAAATAGTTGGGCCTATATAGAACATAGGCCTAAGACAAATATATTCACATGGCAGCAAATAAATAAACTCACAGGTTATGAGTTGTGACTGCTGGTTATCACCAGGGCCGTAGTGTGCTATGATGCATGCAAGAGGATGCTACATCAGAGGTTGCCAATCAAAATACATTGTCTGGTGGGGTGACAGTTAGAAGAAAAACCATTACGGGGAGGAGCGGCATTTTGAAGACTGGCATCATACGGAGAAAATCTACCGCACGCTGGTTATTATCAGCGAACATTGGACAAGTCCATAGGTGCTCTGATTCCCATCTAAATAAATCCATAAGAGGCTGACTATACTAGTTCAATGCTGCGTAATCAGCCACTTCATATATCTGTTTCTTTTTTGTATAGCACTGTTTCTTTTTGCGGACTGTTATGATTTTTATACCATATCCCACAAAGTCTTGAGAACGACCATGATTCACACTTTTGAAACTTGCAGGTTACCAAGCCAATGACCATGTTTGGCAGTGATATAACGGCATATCCGTGTTTGGTTTGGACATGTAGCGAGTCACAACTCACTTTCTAAAATTATTTTGCAAGAAAAAGTAGAGTTAAGGAAAACGGGCGGTAAAAGAAAATCCTGGATTAACAACATCAAGGAATGGTCAAAATCAGGAATGAAGCACTAAGGAAACAATTAGGGATCAAACCAATAATAGAATACATACAGAAACAACAAGTTAAATGGTACGGCCATATAACCAGACAGAAAGAGCAAAGTATTATCCAAAAAACACTTAACAAACGATACGAAAACAGGAGACCTATTGGACGCCCTCGTAAAAGGTGGATAGATAGTGTATTAGAGACACTCGGAAATATAACAGCAGAGGAGGCAAATAGAAGGGCAAAAGACCGTACACTCACTCTCCCCTCAACACCGAAAGGTACATGAGGACAGAAAGAAGAAGAAGGAATGGTCTAGCTATATTTATCTACTCTCGTCCAAATGGTTGAGGCCAGAAATGTTTGGAGGATTTTTGTGTTCTGATGTATCCACTCAAATCCTTCCTTAACGGGAAAAATACAATATGAGTTTGTTTTTTATGTCTCCAGTGTGGACCCCCCCCCCCCCCTTTTTTTTACAACCATGCCGGGTTATGGGTCATTATTATTAATTATTAACATTGAGTAAGACTGCTCAGGCTAAAGCACTACTTAATTCCTAACATATTTTAATAAGATCCATAGCGATATGTGAAAAAAGTTTAAGTATAGAGCTGATAACATCTTCCCCTGCATATTTATCACAAATGAATTCCCCCCCCCCCTTTACGTCTTCTGCTGAGTAATCAGAGTAGAAAGTAGGAATTTAGTAGAAAAATGAATTTAACCTTACTTTGGGAAGGCGCGCCCCTTTCAACCAGCGGACAATGTCCAAGTAGACTATATCAGGACGCACAACCAAAAAGTATTAGAGGTCACAAAGAGCCCTAACATTGTATTAAGAGTAGAATGACAGAGAAGCTATAATATAAGGAACGGTATAATATAATTACGGGTACATAGGCGCTAACAGCAGAGCTGTGTGGACAGCATAGGGCACAGTTAGACACATAGTACGCTCTGGCCATCCACTGCACCTGATTTTCTCCCAGTTGTCTCGACTTTGTCTTGCCACTGGACCAAGATAAAACTCAGGAGAGAGAGTGTGGTTGACGATTAGCGCAACTCTTCCACACTATAAACCAACTTCAGCGCTAGTCATTTCTCAACCCATTTATTTATTTATCTTTATTAATTAAATATGAAGAGAACAAAGTGTGAATCAATCCTAGTTGGTTCATGGAATGTTCGGACACTTACGGATATCTCAGATGTAAACAGACCAGAAAGAAGAACAGCACTAATTGCTAAAGAATTGGCCCGTTATAATCTGGATATTGTTGCACTTAGTGAAACGCGGTTTGCAGATGAGGGTCAGTTGACAGAGAGAGGTGGAGGGTATACATTCTTCTGGATAGGACGTAAAAACACAGAGAGGCGTGAATCAGGTGTTGGTTTTGCTATAAAATCATCTCTGGTGCAGAAACTTCCAGGTCTGCCTCGAGGAATTAGCGATCGCTTGATGTCGTTGCGATTGAAAGTGAGCAAAAATAACTTTGCCACATTACTTTCTGCATATGCGCCGACAATGACAAATCCTGATGAGGAAAAGGATAAATTCTATGAAGAGTTAGATGCCGCTATATCTGGTACACCGAGAACTGATAAACTCATTATCCTGGGTGATTTCAATGCCCGAGTTGGCAAAGACTCCCAGACATGGCAAGGTGTTCTTGGACGTCATGGGATCGGTAAATGTAACAGCAATGGTTCCCTTCTTTTAAAGCTATGTTCTGTGCACGAACTCACTATCACCAACACTATGTTTCGTTTGCCAACGCGCAAAAAGACCTCTTGGATGCATCCACGCTCCAAGCAGTGGCATCTTATAGACTATATCATAACCAGAAAAAGGGACATCAAGGATGTTCGTGTCACAAAAGCAATGTGTGGAGCTGAATGCTGGACTGATCACCGGCTTATAGTATCCAAACTAAATTTCACCATTGCAAGAAAAAGACGTCCACAGGGACAAAAGATAGAAAAACGCCTAAACACTGATCGGTTGAGTAACCACGATATAAAAAATAATCTCTCCAAGGATCTCGACGTAGCCTTGGGAGACTTAGATCTTCTTAATACCACATCTGAAGATAGCTGGGCTTCGTTTAAAGGAATTATTTACGCCAAAGCGAAGGAACATTTGGGAGTGAAGGTACATAGACACCAAGACTGGTTTGATGATAATAATTTTGAGATAACATCCTTGTTAGAAGAGAAACACAAAGCTTTCAAGAAACTACAAGGGGCAGCATCTTCACCGTCCAAGAAAGTAGCCTATAACAAGATCCGTAACACTTGTCAAAAGAAGCTTAGAGAGATAAAGGATAAATGGCTAAGTCGAAAAGCTGAAGAAATTCAAATGTTTGCAGACAGAAAGGACTATAAACGATTCTATGAGGCTTTAAGAACTATCTATGGTCCACACTCATCGGGATCACCACCTCTATTAAATGCCGATTCGTCGAAGCTTCTCACTGATAAAAATGACATCTTAAATCGTTGGGCTGAACATTTTGAAGAAATCCTAAACAAACCATCAGTAATAAATGAAGAAGTCATAAACAGAATACCACAACTTAGGATAAGAGAAGAACTCGATATACCCCCAAGCAGTCAAGAGGTTATGATAGCGATTAAACAAATGTCAAATGATAAAGCTCCAGGTTTGGATGCCTTACCTGCTGAAATTTATAAAAATGGCGGACCACTGCTGATTAAAAAACTAACTGACATTTTTGGTATTTTCTGGAACTCAGGTACATTGCCTCAAGATCTAAAAGATGCTTCTATAGTGCACCTATATAAAGGCAAAGGTACCAAACAGTCTTGCGATAATCATAGGGGCATATCACTTTTGTCTATAGCTGGTAAAATTCTCGCTCGTGTCATACTCAACAGACTAAATAATTCTCTACTAAACGAGCTACTCCCAGAGAGTCAGTGCGGTTTTCGTGCAGGTCGTGGTACAGTTGATATGATATTCTCTGCACGACAAATTCAGGAAAAGTCACAAGAGCAACATAGTGAACTCTTAGCAACATTTGTGGACTTAACTAAAGCATTCGATACCGTTAACAGAGAAGGACTGTGGAAGGTGCTTACAAAGTTCGGATGCCCCCCAAAACTTGTCACTGTGATACGACAATTTCATGACGGTATGATGGCTAGTGTTATCTGCGACGGAGGAGTATCTCCTGCATTCCCTGTCACAAATGGTGTAAAGCAGGGATGTGTGCTGGCCCCTACTCTTTTCAGCCTGTTATTTACAGCCATGTTAACGGAAACACACTATAGTAATGAAACAGCAGGCATAATGATCAATTACAGAACGGATGGTGGTCTTTTCAATTTACGTCGTCTAAAAGCAAACACGAAAACTAAATCTAGTACTGTTAGAGAATTACTTTATGCTGACGACTGTGCATTGTATGCTGACTCTGTCGTAAACATGCAGAGCACCATAGACCGCTTCTCAAAGGCCTGCAACAACTTTGGTCTCACTATTAACACCAAAAAAATAGAAGTCATGCACCAAGCAACATCAAATAGCCAACATACTGCTACTTCCATCATCGTCAATAAGGAAAAACTGCAGGTAGTCGACAATTTTACTTACCTTGGAAGCACTCTCTCTCGCGATGTCAACATTGATGTGGAAATTAACAATAGACTGGCAAAAGCTAGTGCTGTATTTGGCAGATTACGCAACAATGTATGGGACAGAAGAGGTATAAGAACAACCCCCAAACTACAAGTATATCATGCTGCTGTTATACCAACCTTACTATACGCCTGCGAAACGTGGACAGTGTATGCTAGACATGCAAGAAAGTTAAATCATTTCCATCTTACCTGCCTACGTAAATTACTAAACATCCATTGGTGGGACAAAGTACCAGACTACGAGGTCTTGGAAAAATCAACCTCAATAAGCATCCACACAATACTTATGAAGGCGCAGGCACGCTGGGCAGGCCATCTTGTGCGTATGGAGAACTCGCGATTGCCAAAACAAATATATTATGGAGAACTCAAGGCAGGATTTCGAAAAGCTGGTGGACAGAAAAAGCGTTTCAAAGACACGCTCAAGTCATCCTTGAAACATCTTAACATTGACGTAGGCGCTTGGGAGAGCCTCGCTCAGGATAGAGCAGCATGGCGTTACAGCATTAGAACGGGAGCACTAGCGGCAGAAGAATTCAGACAAGAAACTGCAAGACAGAAGCGGACACGTAGAAAAGAAAAAACATCTCAACCTCACACAGATACCTTCTATTGTTGTCAATTCTGTAAAAGAACATTTTGTGCGCGCATTGAACTTGCTAGTCATTTAAAAACGCACTATTAACTTTATTATTTTATTATTTATTGTTATTATTATTATGGTTGAGTTTTTGGTCATCGTCGATCACGACGGACGAACATCATCAATATAAGGAAGAAATCGGGAAGTTGGCCACTTAAGCATAACAAATCTTGTTATGTTAATATATTAATATAAAGTATTTACATTTCTGAAAGTTATTGTGCAAGCACAATCATAGTTTTTTTTTCTACAAAGCGACATTAAATAACGAAATAGTAGTATATGACATTACAAATTGTATTTTATTAATGTTAAAATTTAATTAATATAATTTGGCTTTTCTGAGAATGATAGTCTGGCTACAGAAAAAAACCAAAACATTGGACAAAGATGGATGCTAGTTATACGGTAGATAAAGAGTTGGACAAATTAATTGAAAAATACGAGTCTGTTAATAATAGGGGCCAGCAAACTCTGGATGAATTCATAACAGCAATTAATATATTTAACAGCGAATTACTTACAAGTAAGTAATTGAGGAAATTATTGTACTATTTTAATTATTTTTTATGAAGTGGTTCTATTTTGAAAGCTGGGTTTGGTTTTTTTATTTATGATTTAAATTTGTAAATAGTGAGTAGTAGTGAGTTATAAATAATAGTAATAGTCTATTAGGACTACTAATTTGTATTAGGCTCTAGATTTTAAAAATAGTAATCTTATTTTTCGTTATTATTTTTTAATGTCATATTTAATATTCTGTTGTTAGGCCAATTTAATTGTTGGAAATTATTTTTAATAATTTAGCTTTAGGCTAGGGCACTTATTATAAATTTACCGCGTTTCTGGTATCTAGTTAATCTAGATCTTGAATTCCCGCATTTATTTATCGTATGTAATTTAAATGGGGCTTAGTAGTAAAAGTAAATGTAGGCCTACTATATATATATATACATACATTCTTTATACTTTATTATCGTCCTCGGTGTTACTGGATCCGAAATGGCAGCAAATAATGTGACACAGTCAACTGCAGTAGGGGCTTATAAAACATAACATATAAGTCAAAGAGTGGTTGGTAACCATTACAAAGTTATTTATAGAAGTATTTAATTCGAATATTTTCATAAGGCCTACTGACAGTGAAATTAATCACACCCCCCCCCCCCCCATTGTTGATTTATGAACTAGTTCATGTAAAATTTGTATTTATCACTATCAAGTTAGTGCAATGAGCTTATAATCAATTGCCCTTACCTATTGCTATTACCACTGCTTCTTACTTATTGCTCTCAGAATGTTTTCTTCATACAGAAAAATGGGTACAAATTTGGTTGCGTCCACCGCTATGCTAGCACACTGTTTACATTTTTAACTAGCCGATGTCACAGATTTCTGCGGACAACCAATCAAATTTAAGAATGCAGTGACGTCACATCCCCCCGACATAACAAGGCTTTTTTGCTGAATAAATTTTGAATTCATTCAATTTGATTGATTTATACACGGAAATCCATAGTCGAGTAGTTAAAAATGTAAAATGTTATATTAAATTAAACACCTTATTCATCGGCCTGTGGTGGATAAACTCAAACCATGAATTATTTCTAACACAAAACTAACTCAAATCATAAGCTCCGGACATTTGCTCTACTTTGTTTAAATAGTGGGCAACTCTAACCCAGTGTTGCCAACTCATTCCATCATAAATGCACTAGAAATGTCTCTAAAAAGCAACAGAACAAGCTAAATAATGGCACAAAAGCACTACAACGCACCAGCAAATTTGTGAAAAGCAATAAACATTTTGGCACCAGATGGTATGAAAAAGCACCAGATCTGGTGCATAAAGCACCAAAATGGCAACCTTGCTCTCGCCGTAGACCCAAAATGTAATTATTTTTTTAAAATAACTTTATAATTTGAAATAATAGCTGGGGGAGGACCCCCCCCCCCCCCAGGCTTCCCCCTTATTTAAATGGGAAAGGATATCCTGGGACGCGAAGACCCCAGCCCCCTCTCCCCTTTTTTATTGTAAAAAATTAAACAATCATTCATTGGACAGTCTCGATGAGACTCGAGATTTATTTGTTTTTCTAAACAATTAGCAAAAAAAATTATATTTTGCAAAAATAATGAGAAAATTTACGCCTTTTTTGTTAAATACAATTAAAACAAGTTTCTTCCCCCCCCCCCTTGAAGTAATCATAAACAGCGCTGTATGACTTAGATTTTCTTCTGCGTTCGTTCTCAAACTCCTGCAGATTAACAGGATGTAGTCCGAAGAACGGAATGCGTTGTGTCATGGTTTACAGCATTGCTGCGATATCTGCACCTTTCAGCCTGACACATCTGACTTCAGCATGGCTTTGGGTCACTGACCCTGTATGGGATGGGACAGCCAACTCCATCCCATAACCTCACTAGTCACCTTTTACGACATGCGTGGAAGGTAAACAGTGTTGCTATTCTTTGCTCCCCTTTCGGGCCCTGGCAACACACAGGCGACTTAGATTTTGATGCTTTTTATTTTATCAGCAAGACCAAAGTAATTTATGAAAATACAAAATATTCAAGTCCCACAAACTAATGAAGTAATGCACCATTAAAATGAGTGTTTATTTCTTAAAATTCTTATTTACATCAGCGAGAAATAGTAAACCGTAACTGGTACTGTGCTTGGCCTCATGAAACATGTGCAGAAAATTCATGTGACTAGGCAACACAAATCTGGCCTAAATCGGACAAAATTGAACCGGAGCTGACGCCGGATTTGCCAGAGCCGAAATCCGGTACACCTCTATTTCTCTGTAGAGACTTTGATGTAACTTACCTTTTTTTTCAGAGCCACAAGATGAACAAATTTCTGATGGGGTTAGAGAATCCATACAAGACTTTGTTAACAGAGCCAGATCAGCAGCCACAAGTGTGAGTACAGCACATAAAGAACTCCATGGATCAGTATCTAAGCTTGGCAAATGTATTGATAGAGTGAGTACTAATCTATGCTGTTGATTTTGTAAGCTATATATTCACAACTTCCATTTGTTTGGTTAATTTAATTGAATATTCATGGAATTCTTGCTTTAATATTTGCTCATTCAAGTTTTATTATTTCTTACTACTTAAGGACTATGTTCTCTCTAAAATGTTTTTTTTACAGATCAGACGATAGGTTAAAAATACGTAGAAGATTGCATTCATTGTACTTGGGTTTTCCCATATGCATTCCATCCGTTTCAGTGAACTTGTATGAATTAACCACTACACCAGGAAGATTCCCTATTAGACAACTACAAAATTACATGCTTAGTTTAGCCGCAAATTTGTGTGCAATTCTGGGGTTTTTTCCTTCATCTTTAATAAAGACATTTTGACTCAAATATTATGTATCTATTAATAAATTGATATGTGAATTTCTTTGCTGTGATGTTTATTATTCATTATTGTCACTCTTTGTTTTACAGAATTTTACTTCAGACTTTTCTGCTGTAGTAACAGAAGGTGCCTTTGAGGGAGAAAGACGCCATCGATTATTAAATGAAGTTATTTGTGAACATTTTTTGCGGCAAGGCATGTTAGACATTGCAGAATGTTTAAATGAGGTGAGAGTGAGATTTAAAATATTAATGAAAGTTTTTTTTTATCAGTGGTAGAAGCCAAAAAGTATTTTCAAAATTTAGCAGCATTTTCAGTTATTTAGCATTGTTTAGTCCTAATTTAAAACCTGATATTACAATTGGCTGCTAGCTGGTTACAGTGTGTACACCTACCAGAAAGGGTAATTTTGTCAGACTTGTTCATGGCTGGCAGACAGTGAAAGGCTGTTTAGAAATTGAATGTTAAATGGGATCATCTAAACTAGTTTTGTACTGGACACACAAACAGTTGTTGACTAAGTTGTATTGTTTTTCCATCACAATGTGGTGGGACAACATATTTCACTGGTACTACCACAGAAATATCCCATTTTCCAATGTCATCTTTTAGGAATATCAAGTGAGTTGCTATAATTCCTTGCTGCTGGGAAGGTATCCTCAGTGAGCAACCAACTTCTCTTACTGCTACCACTTAGAGGGAGAAAGAAATTATAATCCACAGTTTGATCTGCAGAAGATGCTAAGGCTCTGTGATTGTATGGATAAGTTTGTGAACATGCGAATATGATGGTATGATAAGAACTGATTCCTGACTAGAAATTAGCATTACAGCACATGGAGCACATCCCTAAGTGCTCCGTTCCAGCAGCCATCCCAGTGTATGTAGACTCGGAGTCCCAGTCAGGTTTTTAAACACGACAGGCTGATGTTGTGCTTGAACTAAAGAGTTTAATGAGGAAGTAGATCATCGGCAAACGCAAGACGAAATTTGTCAATAATACATCGTCTGTTTACAGTCAAAATAACAGATCACATTTCAACAATACACCACTTGCGGGGAGCGGCACGCTGTATGGATGGAGAATGTGGTTGTTTTATGTAGTGTTTTCTTCAATATGAAAGGTGAAAATTGTGTGTGCACAATCCAGTCTAATGGAGGCCAGTATAACCTACTATTTATCAAATATATTATGAGTTAACAAGAAATTCCTGCCTAGCACACATACAAATAACTTTTCGCTGTCAAACAGGAATTCCCGTAGAAATCGACAACAACTCACTGTCCAGTATATTTAGAAATATCTGTTAGATATACAAACAACACTAGAGCTTCAGCCCTCACAGTTCGTGGACGGGCCCAGCATGGGTGGGCAGAATAACAAAGAAACCTGTTGCAGGGGCCAAGGTTGTTCCCTGATGTCAACGTCTGTTTCAGATAAGAGCTTACGGACCTAACATTTGATGGTAAGAATAGTCTTGGAGCATGCACACGCAACTATGGACAAACTACAGTATTATCTATCACCATTGTAACACTACTGTAAACTACAACCATGGAGTAATGAATCTGAGCCTTTGCAAGTCTATCACCTAGATAAAACTACTTGCTTTGTCCTCTTGACTATATTAAATATCTCTGAGGCATGGTCAAGTGAAACCCTCCCAAGTGGGTTTAGTACAACAAAAATGAAAAGTATACCATATAATTATATATTCTTCAATCCAAAATATTATTGTATTACTACGACCTGTGTCAAATCTTCTTCAGCCTATTTTGTTCATACTGCATTCTTCTATCCCAAATATATTGTGTCAAAATTTACTTATTTTTAATAATTGAATTTTCTTTGAATTTTCTTTGAATTTTTGATAATTATATACTCTTCTATCCAGAGCTGCTGGTTTTCATTCATAGGTAGCCCATGCCAGTTTGTACAATTTGTGTTTTATAGTAGGGACAGATTTATAAAGTGTTTCAAAAAGAACAACAGAAAATGGAGTCTCTGTCTAGTTTGATGTATACTAAAGTATAGCATTGTGTACTGTCTATAATAGGTTTTAACCTACATGTGATCTTTGTAGTTGTGATCTTTTCAACTCAAAGATGCTGTGGAACTTAGATGTCCTGCTCATGCTGGACAATTAGCAATTCATGGTGCGGTTGGTCTGTTATGATGGAGATAGACACAGTGTACAACTTGTACAATCTCCATTAGTCTTTGGTACACAATATTTGAAGAATGTCTACATGTGTGCAAGATTCTTTGTGACTGTCACATCATGGATTAGATGTTTTTGTGAGACTGCACCATTTAGCCTTTTCTTCAGTCGCACTACATTCACTGTAACAATGTGCCATGATGAGTGTTGTGAGATATTTCTGGCTTAGTGGAATGCCAACTGTCTCCCATTGTCTTGTCACAACTTGGAAATCTTGAGTTCTCTTCGACTAGACTTATAGTTTGCTAGAGCAGATAAGTGTCTTGCTCATGTGGGTGGGCCCAGTAGGATATCGTTTTCAGCTACTGATGGTGTGCTTTAGCACATTACCATACCAATGGCCCTCATGTGGACCTATTAATTTAAAAAAATATTTTGTTGCCAAGGCCCGAAATAGAAGCAAAGAATAGTGACATACAGTGCACGTCATAAAAGGTATTGTTCATCCAATAGAGAAAGTGACCCAGAAGTCATGCAGGTCAGATGTCACCCTGAAAATTGTGCATATCACAGCCAAGTTGTAAACTATGATATAACACATTCTGTTCTCCGGACTACATCCAACTAATTTTAAGAGAATGAATCCAGAAGAAAAATAAAACAAGATATTATGATTCACTTATAAATTGCTACAGATGGACCATTTTCATTTAAAATATAGGATGCACACCTGGAATTATCACATGAAAGAAAAGAACCTTTTCTTGAACTGCATAGAATTCTTGAAGCCTTGAGACAGCATAATTTGGATCCAGCTTTGGAGTAAGTAGTTCTTGTTTGATTTCAAACAGTAAACTTATAATATAATGCAAACATAATTACTGCACTCATGTTGTGAATGTTTCATTTCCATTTAATCATTTGTTGAGAATATATTGAAGTATAGTGACCTATAATTTTGAATATTTGGGAGCCAATATCAAAAGTGCAGGTGACTGCGCAGCTGAAATCAAAAGAAGCACAATAGTGACTTTCAAACTACTGTATATTTCCGTGTATAAGCCGTATGCTTTTTCTTTATTACTGTAAGGAGTTCTGCTTACATACTGGATACTATGTGCACAACAATATTTTTGTTTATTTGTGTAGAAACACAAAAAAACGATAACACCAAATAACATCAAATACCTGTAACAGAGGGGAAAAAGCTTACCAGTACAGTCCTTCAAACCCTTCATTCATACAATCTTTCAAAGTTAGAATTCTACTGGGGAAAAATGATATCAGTTAGGTGAAATTCATGATGCAACAATTAGTATGCCTACCACATGGAATTTCTTTCTCGTCCGAAATACTAGGCATATCTGACAGAGGAAATGCCACTTTCCATATTATATTTGGTGCGCAAATCACATACATCGTGCATATGTCCATTGTAACTATGGCTGTGTCATCAGTGTACATATATGAATAATCTACATTGCAAACAAGTTGTCTTAAACTCTATCCATTAAAAAAATTTCATATCAAATTAGTTCGACATGAAAGTCTCGCTCAGTGAACGCGAAGAGGAAATGTGAACTCTGAACTACAAAGGTCACAGTTCTAAATTAATGCTGGGCAGACTCAAAATATAATATGGATCCTAGCAAAAAAAGTAAAAAAAAAGTGACTCCCTTCAACTCTAGTGGTCAAATAGTTTTAACAATCCAGAGCGTACTTATCCGTCATTACCGTGGGTGCAAGCAAAATTTTATACATCGTCATCGAAGTCTTTAAATGTTCATATAAAATCGATCTAGTGTGAGAGAAAGGTGAACTTTTTTATGTGTTGTAATAACTGTTTGCAATTTCTGAATGAATTGAAAAACCACAGTTATTTCAGTGGCAAAATGCTACTTATTGTAATTCTCGGCCTAGATTTACATTACTTTCTATATATCATACAATTGCGCCTTCGAAATCTCTGATATTTAAATGGTAAATACTCATGAATGTCGTCTATATCTGTATTTCATACATGCCGCTATTTTGGAACAATGTACTTTCCCAGACGCCAAGTTATTTTTAGCAACGGGTATTGCCATATTTCTGATCTATCATAGCAGTTTTGGCAATCATCATTATTTTCTGTGTCAGTTCTGTAACAAATTGTAGACACATCTAGTACTTCTCTAATCATATTCCATCATAATGAATTTCAAAAACCTATTGATAGTGTTGCAATTACAACCTATTGCTGGTGTTGTGATTATTGTGATTCCTTTTTGTTTTTAATTAAATGCATTGATAATATTACATTGATTATTTTTAATTAAATGCATTGATAATGTTACATTTTCTATTTTGTTTTTATTATCAAATTTATTCATTTATATTAATAAACCCGACATTTCTTAAATAATTTGACTCTACAATGTGGACTACACACAACAAAACCATGAAAAAATATTATGTCATCTGGTCTTTATCAATAACTTATTCTACACAAACCCCATGTAGACATTTTTAAAGTCCAGTGTTAATTTAAGATTACATGCCATATGTTTTTATCTTACACAGTAATTGTTATCTGGGAAAGAAATGTGGGTTGCATTAGTTTCTGATTCACCCGTGTAAAAAATTAAGTATTATTAAATCATAGAGAGGCTATTTATTAACTTATTTTGATTTCTTGTAGATGGGCTGAAAGAAATAGAGATGAACTCAACAAGAGAAATTCACCTCTGGATTTCAAACTGCATAGACTCAGATTTATTGAATTAATCAGAAGTGGAGCAGCCAAACAGAAAGAAATTTTAGAATATGCTCGCAAACTAGCACCTTTTGCTGAACTGCACACAAAAGGTACATCTATTCTACATATGGATTTGAAAATATTTAGTTGAACCTTTTAGTTAAAAATTTATACAATTTTTGTCTCAAAAATGAATGTCAGTGTCATCATCAATGCTATGTCTGCTGATAGCATGATCGGTAAACTCCACAGCTTCATGTTCCTAGTGTTGTTAATCAGTTTTGTAGCTGCAGTTGACTTGTTTTTTATGCCATAATATTAAGCTATCTCTTTCGTCGGCATCAGATCATCATGATTACATTCTAGACACCTCCATATGTGCTTTGATCTCCTATTCAATATAACCATTTGCACATGGTAACTTGCTGTTTTAGTTCTGTTGGTTCCATAACTTTGTTGTTGATTTCTATGTATTGCTCATTTCTAGCAGCTCCAAACATCACTCCCGAGTCCTGCTTTCTATCCACATGCACCAAACAAGAAACACACCCTGCATCCACACTCTGCCTAACTCTTTGATTCAATTCAAAATATCATCATGATTCATGACTTGTCAATTTTGTACAGTGGCAAGTTTGTCTGCTCTTTCATTTTCTCCTCACCTCATGTCCAAGCATAAAAATAAAGTTAATTCAGTCAGTGTAGATAGTCCAATTGGATTTTTCTAAGCATATTCTAATCAGCCATAAAACAGACATTTGCATCACCAGTCCTTTCATTGCCCTGATCACCGCCATAACCTCCATCATATTTCTAGTGATTACATTGAAATCTTCACTCTCTCTTTGTTGTCCTCTGAGGTTTTTTTTTTTGTTTGTAAATTTTTCTAACTCTTCTCTTCACACAGGTCTTGCCATATTTTTCCCTTTACTTTAATCTATCTTTGCTGCTAGCTTTCAGTTATTTCCTTTATCAATAATCCTACCTTTTTTACAACAAACCTGCTGATATTAAAAAATTAATTATCTTTTTTTCTTTCAATGATAGATATGCAGCTTCTCATGGGATCCCTGCTATATCTCAAACAAGGAATCGAAAACTCAACATACTGTTTTCTATTTGAGGCCTCAAGCTGGGCAGAGATTTGTGATATTTTCACTCGGGATGCATGTAGTTTGCTGGGTCTTTCTGTTGAAAGTCCACTTAGTGTGGGGTATGTTTCAAATGATTATGATTCAAGTGATTTATTCTTTCTGAAATGAGCACTTTTTTTTAACAGATGCTCTGAACTCCACAAATCTGAGCATGCTTTAAATATATTTTACATTATTTGGCAGTACTTTTTGCTATTGTTTTTCCTTAAATTTGAAAATTATATTTAGAAAGCTACTGTAAATACAATCAATATTTAATATAATCATAATTTAAGTATATTTTGTATAGAGTATTGATTGATTTTCAGCTATTGCTGGGTTTTCTCACTGTATTAACCTTTACGGCACTAATATTAATCATGTCACCCCCACACACACACACTCTGGATTCTTGTTCAATCGATATATTCCAAGAAGATATTTCCAAACCTCAAACCCATTTACCATTTCATAACTGAACTAACATGCTCATGATGACGTCTGTGAAAATAAATAAAACACTTAGATATCACTAACCCTCTTGATCCAGTCTTGAACAGTAGATCTACGAATTTTTCTTAGACACACTTCACACATTAGAGTGATATATTCAATGTACGATGTACACTCCTAATCAGAAACATAATCAGGAACCAGTTTTCTGAGGCACAGCTCAGACAAGTTTTACTATTGATTTCTCTTCCCCATCCCCCTCCCTCCAACACTGCTTAAGCTGCAAAGTTTTTAGATGTAAAAAAAAGTGACGTGTTTGCGCAAGACCGTCACATGTAGAAGACCTCTGTTCAGAATTAATTAGGACTTCATTCTTTATGTTTCTGATTATTGTCTTGGTCACTATTTATATACTTGGAGTCGCATGTTAAAAATAGTCAAGGCCGACCAACGACAAGCACGGAAATATTCAAAATCTGCCTTTGATCACCATAGACGGTCAGTAACTGTTGTAACATTTGCTTTACCAACAACATGAAGGTGTGTGACATAGAATTCCTTTGTTTAGACTACTGGTAGTTTGTGTTTCCCCGGACTCAAACAAGACTAGACCTAGATGATAAACGTGTGTTACTGGTAGATCAGCTTAGGCTATTTCATTTGTTTTTTCACAGACCATTTAATTGGGTTTTTTGTGTGTCTAAAAGGATTAATGCTGGATGCAAGGCTTTACCACCATTGCTGTCTATCAGACAAGTCATGCAATCGAGGCAGGTAGCAGGAGTTTGGAGCAGCAAGGAAGAATTACCAGTAAGTTGTTTTTCCCCTTTTTTACAATGTGGTGTATTTAATTTGGGGCTTTAGCTCAGTGGTTAGTGCTTCTTAGTCCATAGTTTCTAAAGTTCAATTTCCAGTTTAATTGGAAATATTTTTAAAATCACCGACGGTTTCTAGGTCTATCAATCCTAAGGAAATGGGCTCATGGTTTAATGCTGACCACATAATATCTAGGTTTACAGTTGGAAATGGGCACCGTGTCTCATGGTTTAATGCTGACCACATAATATCTAGGTTTACAGTTGGTCAATGAAAAATATGAACCTAACAATGTATTCCCCCCAATAAGGGAATTTTACTTATATTTAATTCATTGAGAGCAGCTCAATATTCCTTCCCTCTAAACTGAAAAAATACCATTTTTATTTTTGCACAACACATAGGATACATTACAGTTTACAGCACAGAATACATTTCTGGATCTCCTTTGGCATAGTGGTTAAGCTGTATGCTTTGTGCTCAAGAGATTGCAGATTTGTCCCTCTCTTGTTTATAAAGTTGATATTTTTCGAGGATTCCTGAAAACCAGGTAGTGTGCCACTTCATTGCGAAGGACAAAGTACACCCGAGTATAATGAAATCAATCCTCTATGCTTTTTTTATACCTTTTTTAGCATATTTTTTTTATAGCATAGGATACAATATAGTTTTCACAAAAAATGTATATTTCTGTATGTTTTAATATAAATTGATCCGTATCTATCTATAAACCCGTAACCTTCCAGTCGTAGGAGTACAATATTGGATGTATCAACACACAGTCCTCCAGCAATTTCTATCTTCAATGATGCAGACGAGTGAGGAAAGATCTTGTCTTGATACTTGTCTGTCCATGCTTTTATTTGTCATCCTCTCCTTCCACATTCGACTGGTTCCCTGCAATATTGATTTTGGCAAGGAATCATTTAAAACCATGCAAATTCTAAAACTTGATGCTGAAAATATGATAATTCATCATCATTTGTCTATGTTAACTGTTATAGACAATCATGGACTTCTGTACTCAGGAGAAATGACTAAGTTTATTCTTTTCATGCCACGAAGTTAGATGTTTTTAATGTATTGTTTTTGCCTCCTTTTGTTATTTCTGTTGCAAGTACTCAAAATGGGTGAAAAAAACAGTGGTACTTTTATCAGTCATGTGTGATCAGCCATATATGTTCTAAGAGCAACTAATTAATGGAATGTGGGATTAACAACAGCAACCTGTTGAAAGTCAAAGGGGTCAAACAATGCTATGCTTCTTCTTCTGCGTTCGTTCTCAAACTCCTGCAGATTAGCAGGATGTAGTCCGTAGAACGTTATGCACTGTCATGGTTTACAGCATTGCTGCGATATATGTGCCTTTCGGCCTGACACATCCAACTTCAGCATGGCTTTGGGTCACTGACCCTATATGGGATGGGGCAGTTAACTCCATCCTATAACCTCCTTAGTCGCCTTTTACGACATGTGTGGAAGGTAAACAGTGTTGCTATTCTTTGCTCCCCTTTCGGGCCCTGGCAATACACGGGCAAATGCTATGCTGAAGTTTAATGATTGGGCAGAATGGCACAAATGGTGTCCAGTTTTCAATCACAATGCAACACATTCCATTCTCTGAACTACACAAATTAGGTCTGAGTTTGAACGTCTACCAGGGAAAGAGGACCTTTATCAAAGCTATTAGGAAAATCGGCAACTATCACTATCTTTAACAAGTTATCATCTTCTGTATCAAAGCAGGAAATAACAAACTGAATGGCCACTTAAATAGACTAAGACTGGTTCCATCATCTCTGTATCCATGTGGGCAGGCAACACAGACAGCATAACATATCCTGCAAGACTGCATTACACTAAACTAGTTGAGGGAGGAGCACTGGCCCACAGAGATAGATATCTGTATGGGAGCCTTTAAGAGCTTTCAAATACAGCAGATTTATCAAGAAAACTTGCTGTATAGACATTTTAAACAGTATGGGAGCCATGTGGAGATTTCAAATACAGCATCATTTACTGTTCATCTAAAGAAATGCAACGTTTTGGGATTTACTTTTATAAAAGATATTCACTGATTTGACATCATTCAGACTATCTATTGTGTCCACCTGGTCATTAACTTCTCATGGTTACCTGAATTGTACTAACCTCATTATTCGTGAGGGCATGAAAGAGATTCAAAGTCAAAACAACATTTTTGGCAATAACTTGTGATATGTTCATGAGAATCCCGTGAAACTTTCTGAACACAAAACTCTCAGAGCATATTATTGAATGCCTATAAAAGATTGACTGCCTCAAATAAATTCAGTTGAAAATTCAATGCGCAAGTATGGCTAATCTCACTACAGAATAACGATACATCATAATTGTATATTTACAGACATAATAATCGTAAGAAGTAGTGGCCAGACAATTTAATGTAGTTAGAAGCATCATTAGTCTGGGAGCTTTCAAATAGAGCAGCATTTATTTAGAAAACTTGACTTGATGTGTAGACATGTTAAACTGCAAACAAGAAGAGAGTGAATGCAGATGACAAGAAGTATTTCTATTGCAAAGTTTACCCTCAATATGTTGCAATATTTATCTGAGTTTAGCTATTGCAAAGTTTACCCTCAATATGTTGCAATATTTATCTGATTTTAGCTATTGCAAAGTTTACCCTCAATATGTTGCAATATTTATCTGATTTTAGCTATTGCAAAGTTTACCCTCAATATGTTGCAATATTTATCTGATTTTAGCTTTTGCAAAGTTTACCCTCAATATGTTGCAATATTTATCTGATTTTAGCTATTGCAAAGTTTACCCTCAATATCTTGCAATATTTATCTGAGTTTAGCTATTGCAGAGTTTACCCTCAATATGTTGCAATATTTATCTGATTTTAGCTATTGCAAAGTTTACCCTCAATATGTTGCAATATTTATCTGATTTTAGCTATTGCAAAGTTTACCCTCAATATGTTGCAATATTTATCTGATTTTAGCTTTTGCAAAGTTTACCCTCAATATGTTGCAATATTTATCTGATTTTAGCTATTCCAAAGTTTACCCTCAATATGTTGCAATATTTATCTGATTTTAGCTATTGCAAAGTTTACCCTCATTATGTTGCAATATTTATCTGATTTTAGCTATTGCAAAGTTTACCCTCAATATGTTGCAATATTTATCTGATTTTAGCTATTGCAAAGTTTACCCTCAATATGTTGCAATATTTATCTGATTTTAGGTTGAAATTGATTTGGGTCAAGACTACAGATTTCATTCTATCTTTGCTTGTCCCATTCTGAGGCAGCAAAGTACAGAGCAAAATCCTCCCATGAGGCTTGTTTGTGGCCATGTTATTTCTAAAGACGCCTTACACAAGCTTGTTGTTGGAAATAGTAACAGGTAATTTCAGACATTGTGTAGGGCCCATACATCTGATAAAGTGCACCCATAACCTCTTTGACACAACATATTTCTCAATCCCCTATGCATATTCCCATTTTATAGAAGCTTAGTGACTCATTCTCCCATTTTATAGAGAGCAAAGTAGCTCATACTCCAAATTTATAGAAGCTTATTGACTCACTCTCCCATTTTATAGACAGCAAAGTAGCTCATACTCCCATTTTATAGAAGCTTAGTGACTCACTCTCCCATTTTATAGAGAGCAAAGATATTCATTCCCATTTTATATCCCTCTTCTGCCAAATATGGCATAAAATATTATTAGTAAGTTGAGCTAATTAGCAATATCTAAAGTAGACCAATACATGATTGCTAATTGTATGTGTCATGTGACGTATTCTTTCCAGAACGTTGACTTCCATGAACTCTCTGAACCTCTTTCTGTCTTGGGCGATGCAGCTTGCATATTCCGTTGTATTCATGTTATCTTTAATGTTGTCAGTCCATCGTCTTCTTGGTCTGCCCTTTCTCCTCTACCCAAGTACCAATAGAGTACCCAAGTACTCTACCCTCCGTTATTTGTCTTTCTAAACAGTTGTGTCTAATTGTATGATTGCTAATTGTAAGTAACAGAATATAAGGGTATGTTTGGTTTGATCTCCAGAAATAACGAACAATAGAGTTCTCATTTCGTATTGTGTAATGTAATGGAGAATTCTATATTCTAAATATCATTATCATTAAGTGCCGTTTCCACAATGAAGGGTGGCTGCAACTGATTTCTAACATCCTCTGTCACTCGCCTTGGTTGTGCACTGGTTGGTTGGTTGTCGTTTGCTGATCCAGAGCTCCATGGGCTCATGCCCTTTAACTCAATGCCATTGTGTGATATGTAAATGTGTTTGTGAGCTGTTGTTTTGTTCCATATAATGTGTTCCATTTATCTGGCCCTGGAGGGAGAAACATTTTCCTGATGTCATCCAGCGCTGGGCATTAAAAAAGGTGGTGTCAACAGTTTCATAGAGATGAGTACACAGCCGGCACCCTGGAGTGTGTTGTGGTTGTATTCTGTTCAGGTGCTTGTTAAGCTGTACATGTGTTCGCAGTCTGAAGATGATACTCTGTTCTTTCCTTCCCAGGAGGTTGATGTTGTCTTTAGGATTTGGGCTGGTCATATATTTATAGATTTCCCTCCCAGTGTTTCCCATGGCCAATAATACTGACTCATCTGATGTGTGGCAGCACCCCTGATAAAATTCTTCAACATATCTAGGCCTATTGCATTTATGTTGTTTGATAACCAAACTAGCTTAATATTGCCTGTTAAAAGAAATAAAACACGTAGATATGAGATACCTTGTTGAATCCATTTTTCTCTAGGTCTAATATCTGTAGTCCATGTCAATATATTTCATATTCTGCCTATAATTGTCCGGTGTCATTTCATAATGAAACTAATGTATCACTCATTTCTATTTTGATAACAAACAGAAGTTCCCAAGAATTCTTCATCATCACATCTTGTAGTTACTCGTTGATAAATGAGTACACAGAAGTGGGTGGTGGCCACCGCCGATAACTTGCTAAAGATTAATATTTTCCTCATACCATTGAACACACTTTTAGCCATTTCTTCTCTTCTTTTAACCTCTGTTTCACATCTATCATCATTTATTCTACATATGCTACAACAGTAACATGCAAATTGTGTTCAATCTTTGTAGGTTTAAATGCCCATACTGCCCAGTAGAGATGATGACAACAGATACAAGACAGATCTACTTTTGATTAACTACAACATCAGATTGGCTATGTAGTGCAGCTTGATTGTAATCATGAAGTTTTGATGTAATCAGATATATTGTCATGAAGATTGTACAATAGTGATATTGAGGATTGTATAGCAAAACTGGTCAAGTTTGTTGTTTGTTTGTAAAAAATGATTGTATGATAATATGAATGGCAGAAATGGAACCAGGTAATTTGTGAATAGTTTCATAATTTCATAATTATGAAGAAATAAAAGATTTTTTTTAAATTCTGATTTACAGAATCAAAAAATAATTGAAGGCATGGACCACTGCTGTGATGTAGATTTAAATTATGGCATTAAATTAGTTAATTGTTTCGTGTCAATCTCTTGAAATAGGAACCGGTACACAAAACAACTAAAACACAAACTTAATACAAAAAAATTGTTTCCTATCATTTCCATTCCATCCATATGAGATGCTAGGACAAAAATACTGTTTCATAGAAACAACACTAGAATAAAATTTCTATGGACATCTGTATGAGCTACAAAAGACAATGAAGTGTATTAAAGAGACAGAATTACAGGTATAGACATTTTAAGCGAATGAAAGATAAAAAACAACCCACCCCAGATGGGTTTTTAATATCTTCTGATATTCACTGTTGCCATATACAACGCTCCTGTTAATTGTTTTATGTGTGCGTGAAACAGAAAGTAGTTTACAGTCAGCAAGTGTATAAGGCCGTAAACATAAATCTTTCTTTTGGGTAGATTATTTGTGGGTGAAACACATTCTGTGATGATTACAGACCTCCAAATACAAACTTTACTGATGAATTCTGGGCATTTTAAATAGAGAACATGAGACTAATATGTACATAAGAAGTATAATAAAGATGTACATATCCACTAAAACTGTTACTTTCAATAGTAATGTGATGAAAACTTGCATGGCTTGGACATGCATGCCAGCATGATTCCTTATCAAAAACTGTACTACAGGGAGCAGAGAAAAACAAAGAAAATCATATCCAACATAAAGGACTGAACAGGTCAGTATTTTTCCTCAATCATCTGCATTGCTAAAGATAGAAATCGGTGGAGGACTGCCTGTTTATGCATGCAATGTGGTACCACTACCATCCTTACAGGTTTTGGGCTTATGGATGCAATGTGGTACCACTACCATCCTTACAGGCTTTGGGCTTATAGATGGATTCAGAGTTTTACCATTGCTCAATTTTATTTTCTAGATAATAAAATTTATGCTCTGAGTTTTAAATTTGGTCTGTGTTATTTTCTGACAGACACTCATCTTGTAATGAATGTTGGTACGATAACTATCTGCAAACAAAGAGAAACCACGACTGACACCACTAGTCTGAAAAGAATTAAACTTTGATGTATCCCTTTCTTTCTCAAAGTTGTAATTTATGTTAATTAAAAATTGGCCTTATTTTGTTAACAATAGCATGAATGTCATATTTATTTTCATGTTATGAGAAAATAAAATTCACTAGTTGCAGACTGAAGAACGATAAAATTCATTTTCATTAAGTGAAGTCCCATTTTGTAGCATTCGTTTGTATTCGGGGGATACAGTGTTAGACATATATTTTTCTGTGAAGTCATGTGATCCATCATTATACTGATTTCATTAGTGCCAGTACAATAATGTTATGATTTATTGTCATGTTATTCTGGTAGTGTGGATTTTGTTGCATTTGATGAAATTAGAGAGTGCATATTCTTTTAGAGATTTCAAAAATACTGAAATTTGATTAATATATGTTTCTCTAGAGATGATAATGATGAATAGGTAGCTCTTGACAGCCTATATAACCTTTCTGACAAGGGGGGGGAGGGGAGGTATTTCTTTCATACTCAAGAGACATCAGCTTTCGGCTTTAGTGCAATGCCTATTGAAGGAGCCTTCTACTCAGAGGGGGTCTATAATTATATAAATGACATGCTACAAAGCTCCCATAAGAAAGCCTCAATATAACGGCATGTCATCTATTAAGATTTTCTGCTGCATGGGTGGTTTGTCTAGCCATTGGTGAAATCCACAGACTTGTTATGTGAATAATCCACAGATTGCAGATTGTATCAAGATTATGTACAGGCCCAACATTTTCTACAAAGTTCTCAACTTGTACTGGAAAAACTACATATGTTACTCCAGTCAACAAATAATGCCACAATTAGGTCTAGTATCACAATTAATATCTGTCATAAATGAACACTTTTTCACAAATTCAGCTAATTTTAAAATTTTGTAATAAATAAGTCGGATGTGACATTCTCATGATGAAAAACGAAACAAGAAACCTATCCTCTGAACTATGCAATGGTCATAATTTTAAATTAACTCTGGGTAGACTCAAAATGTAATATGGATCTTAGCGGAACTTTAAAAAAATGACTAGTGTTCTGCCAATGAAGGTGATGTGTGATGATTGTAGTGATCAAATGGTAACATAGCCCTTGTCTGATTTTCTCTCAAGTTATTTTAATGATGGATGCTGATTTTAATTTATGGGTCCTAAAGTATGCTTCATGGGGATCACTGGAAAGCATGCAGGAAGCAGTGAAACTAGCTAGGAAATATTTAAGTAGTCATGAACAGTGTTGATTCACAAACTATCCTTCAAATTATTCATCGTTCATAATAAATTGTTTAGTTAAAACTCCAGTGCATACTTTTGAACATTTCTTTATCTGGTTGTCATTAGATAATGTAAACCGGTGGGGGATTTCAGTGTTCACAGAAATCTGCTCCAGATATTATGCAAGAACTCAAGAAAATTAGAACTTACACCAATTTTGAAACACACATCAATCCCGATGGAAACCAAAAGGCTAATCATAAATTAAATATTCATCCCAACATGTTTTCAATGTCAAATTTGGACACTAACAAAAGAACAAGAGAGAAATTTTACTATATGGGAAATTAGATGTCTATGAAAAGCAGCAAACAGAATAAGAAGAGATCGTGTGAGAAATGAGGAGATTACAAGAACTGTTAAAATAAGATCTGTGGTCAAGTATATTGAAAAACAAAGATAGAAATAGTTCAACCATCTAATGAGAGTGAACCCTTATTGGTCAGCAGCAAGAGCATACAATATTAAAATGGAAACATCAAGATACAGAGGAAGACCAAGAAAAAGGTGGATTGAAGGAATTACCAACATTCTAACACGGCACAGTATTACTGCATATCAAGGGACCAAACGTGCAATAACCCGAAAACAATCATCATTCAATCATGCGATGCCTCACAGCATAAGCAGAGAAAAGACAATAGATAGATTAAATAATATAAAATTATAGAAATCTGTACCATTCATGAAGATCAATTAAAAGAGTTCACTTTCAAGATCATAGTTCATGTGTAGCATATATCATTTGCAAACTCAGAAAATTAAATGGATACATAATTAATGTCCATATTTTTTCACAAAATCCACTTTTTCTCTCTGAAAAATTATATAAAGATTGCACTTATGTTAAGAAGTAGGTAGTAAGAATGTATTAAATTTGTCATCCTCTTGTCAGAGCAGTTAGTGAGTTCCTCTTGCAATCCAAATTAACTGGAGGGTCAATGATAGAGGTCACCCATTCAAGTAGCATTGTTCATGTTACTAAACACATAAATGGGAGTATGAAAATTTCAACAGTTGAAAGCAGTGTCCTATGCAGGATATACCTCAAAAGGTGTGTTACTACTTTTGCACTGCATCAGAATTTTAAATATTTGTAAATTTTTGTTCCTTGCTGATTTGAGTAGTGCACAGAATTCTTTTGTCAAAATAGAGCATAGATTGTGAATACAAACCATCATCATCATGTGACACATTTTTTCCAGACCATGGTTTTCATTTGGGATTCTCTGAACACTCCGCAATTCTGGGCAAGTTGACCTGCAGCTAAAGACATGTTTAAGCAATTTGTTATATCACCTCACCATCATCGTCTTGGGTGGCCTCTTCCCCTGTTGCCATTAACTCTGCCTTCATCTATAACTCTTTCCATGCTGTTATGTCTCTTTATATGACCCAAAAACAACACACAATATCTATGCTATATATGTTTTCACACAGAATATAATACCTGCAGATCTTATATAAGCATTCAGTGTGATCAAAAGTACTCATGATAAATTCATATAGTTCTGTTAGATAATTTTGTGGTAGGATAAAACAGTAGTTAAATCTATTTGTCTCCATCATAGCTGATCTGGAAGCAACAAATCCTGAACAGCAACTTGCATCATCCAGTGACCTCTAATGTTCCCCCTAAGCTGTACAGGCGCACTGCCTTTAGATTAGTAGAAAGTGCCATGCACAAAATCTAGCACCGTAAACCTCAATTTCATCAATGATGGATGTGTTGGTCCATTGGCACAAATAAAATGGAGACACAATGCATTTCCATTCTCTGGACTACATCCTGCTGGAAATCTAGTAGGACCATGGTCCTACTACAAGATGGATCCAGAGGGAGTTTGAGAATTAACGCTGAAGGAGAAACCTAAATGTCTTCAAGTACTTTTGTGCTTTTATTAGAAAGGCTATAGGCTATCATGAGCTACTTGCTAAATGATTATTTCATTATCATAGGATGATCTTCTGTTATGTTGATAAGTAGTCAATTTGTAGTATACTGTGTATTAAGCAATATGTGAACAGACAGTGGTTTAAAATACAAACGAATGCACAGAAAGATAATACACAAACTAAATGAGTTGATGGATGATTACATAAAACAGCCAGAATTGAAATGGTGGTTGAGTTTTTAATGTCATGTAGATGTAATGTTGATCAAAATAAATGAATGATTATACCGCTTCCTTATTATTTGTGTCTTGTACACGACTGCCATATTCTGAACAGATTCTATGAGAGTTTGTTAATCTAACTAAAGCTCATCAAACAATATATTTTTTAATAGCTCCTGGATAATATTATTTGTGTACAAAGAAGTCAGGTTTATGTTTTCAGTTTCACGGTGATTTCATTGCTATCTACTGTATATATTTTGTAATTTTTCTTTGTTTTTCCCCCTCATTTATCTTATCCAATCCATATTTCATTCAATATGTACATAAATCAGTTAAAGGATTTTTGCTGTATTTTTGTATATGTGTTAAATAGCGTGATCTAATTATATACATATTAATAATTATTGTCATTGTTCTCCAAGTTCAAAGGAGATGATTTCATGAAAGACAATTTATTTGTGGTGTCACAGATTAAGATATATGCAGTACACTAAAATTATACTCTTCATTAAAATCCATTTCACTGGTTCCATTCATTTTGAATTCAATGATTATTCAATCTTAAACAGGGCTTATTTCGATTGTGTGAATCAGTGCTTTCCAACCTTATTTAAATAGGACCTGTAAATGGTTGAGAAACACTGTTATGAATTTTCCTTTTATCATATTATTTCAGCTTTTCCCAGCTGGGGGAAGATAAATTTGATTAACTCAGTGGTTCTTAAATTTGTCATACCTGTGGACCCTCTGGCAATATATTTGTCTTCTGCCGACTCCCTATCCAGCAAAGATGCATAAACTCTACAGTACTTTTAAATATATACATAAAACACATGAGAGACCATCTTGGATATCTTCTTCATCGTTCATTCTCAAACTCCCGCTGGATCTCCCTAGCAGTAGGACTATCGTCCTACTAGATTTCCAGCAGGATGGAAACCAGAGAATGGAAATGTTTTGTGTCGCTGTTTTATTTGCACCAATGGCCTGACACATCCATCTTCAGCGGAATCTTAGATATAACGTCTCTATCAATCAAAGGTTGCCCAATTTGCGCTTTGCTAATGATATTGATATAACTTTAAAAAATTTTTTTAACAACTTTTATATAAATATTGACCCAACTTATAGATGGTCAGAATAAGGACTACAAATTATTAGCAAAGTTGGAACAAGTGACCAAAAAAATCACGGGCAGACAACATAAGGACTGGATCGCCTAAGTGTTGCCTAGAGCAGGAGCAAAGAATAGCAATCCATTTACCTTCCCTGCATGCCGTAGATAACTAAGGAGGTTATGGGGTGGAGTTGACTCTCCCATCCCATATAGGGTCAAAGTGACTCAAAGACATGATGAAGTCAGATGTGTCAGGCAAAAAGGAATAGATATTACAGTAATGCTGTAAACCATGACACAACACATTCCATTCTTCAGATTACATCCTTCTAATGTGCAGGAGTTTGAGAACGAACCCAGAGGAGTTTGAGGAAGGACTGAATTGGTCAAGAATTTTCTTCATCAACAGTTTTGAAGATAGAAGTCGCTGTAGTAGTCTGTATGTTGACACATTTGGTGTTGTCACCCCTACAACTCTGATGTTTTATAGAGGGATATAATTAGCTTTTTATTCCACTAACCCCTAAAATATTTCATAATGAAGATGATAGAACCCCAAGAGAGTACAAGTTTGTTCTTCTTGTTTTACTATGCCAGGTGGTAGAGATTGACTTTCAGTTACAGATTAGTGTTTCTATACCATTTTGCTATGGGAAGTATTCTGTACCTTTTACAAGTCACAGATAACTGTTTGGTTTATTGTTGTAGTATATGCAAGGTAGACATACGTTCTATTACTCTGACTTTCTTTTAATCTGCATGATGCAGATTAAAGGGTTGATTCCTCCCAGCAGTTCAGGCATGTGTCTTCAATGGAGTTCATGACGGTGAAGACCATGTGATGGTCAATCCAACTTCTTTAGTCTTCTATCATTCTCAGACTCCCGCTGGATCTTTCTTGTAGCAGGACAATGGTTCTACTAGATTTCCAGCAGGATTTAGTCCAAACAAAGGGGAATACAGTGTGTCACCATTTTATATGCGCCAGTGGCCCGACACATCTGACTTTGGCGGAAACTTTTTTAGCCAACCCTTTTGCCTGCATGACAAATATCAGTATTATTGTTCTCTACTTCTATTTCAGATTTCAGGTCCTGAAAACATAGTCAAAAATATTCCATGTGTTAAAGTGTCCAGGAATTAACTACCTATGTAGATGACATTTATTTAATTGTGCAAACTCAATTACTTGTGCAGTATTTGTCATTGTTTTAGTCTTTTGTATTATTTTACGTCAGTTTATCTTTTGTATTGTTAATGTTAACACTTATATAATTTAAAATTTCATAGACTTCCTGAGAGGCATCAAGTACCCCAGGTTAAGAATCACTGTTTTTAAACCACTTGATAGTGAAGATAATTTTCTGGTAATTTTTGTTCTTGCTGTGACCTGCTGAGATAATTTAATGCTTTTATTTTAATATTGTTAGGCTGCCCTGTTACATCAAGTGGCTAATTTAGTTTAGATTTCATTCAAAAACAGTATTCATAAGATAAAGAAATCTAGCAATTACAATCAGTAATTTATGGGACTGCTGTAAAACTGTTGACTAATAAGTATTAATGGAAAACAAAAAGTAATAAATTTTGCTGTTGATAAAACAATCTGTAATTTTTAAAAATAGTTAACAATTTGCAAAATGTTGACTCAGTCAGTTTTTCTATGTTGTTGTTTCTTCTCTTTCAGCATTCATTCTCAAACTCCTGCTGGATCTCTACCATGGTCATACTAAGTTTCCAGCAGGATTTAGTTCATAAAATGGAAATTTGGTGTGTTGCCATTTTATTTTCATCAATGACCTGACACATCCGTCATTGGTGGATGTTGTTTCAACTCCCAGAAATTGCTGAAATTACAATAGATTAGTTTTTACTTCCTGTGTGTCACATGGTGGATCTCTCGAGTTTGATTTCATACCCAGAAAACCAACTCTGTGCAATATTTTGAGAGAGAGAACTCCTACTTGGAGAAGTTAAAAATGTAATTGCAAAGATGAAGTGGTATAGAGCTTCCACTAAAGGAAAGTTTCACTAAATATAGTCATATCATCTACTAGGAGCTTGCAGTTTGCATTGTGGTTGTTCTGGTCAGTCACTGGTGAGATAATTACACATGGGAAACAAATAATATAGAGATATACATATATGATGCATGTAACAATTAACAAAAGTTATAGAGTTGTACATGTGAAACTCCTATCCTTGAGACAAAAGTCACATCAACAATATTTCCACTCAGAAATGTTTTTATTCACTAGAGTGTAATCAGATATCTCTGGTTGTGATTTAATAAGAACAACTACAGTGTGCTACTAATTGGCAACAAAGTTATATACAATATGTATTGGTATACTAACATTAATTCTTCCTGGATCAATATAAGCATCATCAGGATTGGCAGGCATCAACTTCAACCTGATCTTGTGAGGGAAATTTGTTATAAAAGAATGCGCTATAGAGGGATTCTACTTTATATAGGAGTAAGCAGCTTTGACATGCCGTGCCTATGTAGAATTCTTGGAGTTATATGGGACAGACAACAAAGTCAGTAACACTGATGTATTGGAAAGAATATGCAATACTTCAGTCTTTTCTATGCTCTGTCTGTGCAGACTCAGATGACTAGGATACATTAGGAGGGTGGAAGATGACAGAATACTAAACAATCTTCTTCAGCATTCATTCTCAAACTCCAGCTGGATCTCTCTTGTAGCAGGACCATGGTCATATTAGATTTCCAGCAGGATGTGGTCCAGAGAATGGAAATGCGTTGTGTCGCCGTTTTATTTGCGCAAATGGCCCGGCACATCTGTCTTCGACGGAACTAAACAATCTACTTTATGGAGACTACAGTCTAGAAATCTGCATTGATACAGAAAAAATCATAGGAAAAGGATGGCATGGATTGTATTGTATGTAGAGAGAAAAGATCTATTGTCTTTCCCCAGGAGGTTTGTGATCCACTCTTGCCATTAAGCGTAGGGGTGATTGAAGCTCGAGCTTGCGTTCTATCGCCAGATGTGTAACCTCGGCTGTGCTATGACCGTGTCTATACAGGATGTCACTGAAGTTTTCTATCCATCTTTTCCGTGGTCTTCTTCTGGCTTTGTACCCTGATCTCATTTGGTTATATGCTTGTAAAGATCAGGAATGATATCAAGATGAAGGAGAATATGATAGTAGTTAGTTCAAGGGCTGCACATCTAAAACAGCACACAATGGTACAAGTGGGCCTGTACATATTGTGGACTGTTTGTGGCTCAGATTGGTCATGTGGGTCATGGATTATATTTCTTGTAGTACAACAATAATACTCTGTCTATACGATATGGTCCTTGTTTGCCTTGCAGCATCAGGGGTAGAAGAGTTCTCTGGAGATCACCTTCTTGCATGCTATTTTTAAAGCTGTTTTTACATGGCCTGTGTCTGGCTTTATAGCCGTGATGTCTATGTGTCTTGACCATCTGTTTCATGCTGTCAGTTGGTAGTCTGGAAGTGTATGAAAACCACTTGATGTGTTTCTTCTTCTTCTGCGTTCATTCTCAAACTCCCGCTGGATTTCTCTTGTAACAGGACAATGCTCCTACAAGATTTCCAGTTGAATATAGTCCAGAGAATGGAAATGCGTTGTGTTGCCGTTTTATTTGCGCCAATGGCCCAACACATCCGTCTTCGGCAGATGATGTGTTTCAAAACTGGTATTGTCTATAGTATAGTATGGAACCATGACTACTAATACAATATATACACATTTCAACGTTGCTAATTATTTTCAGTACCTTTTTATTTGGTTGTCTATGAAATGAGGTAGCCTTCCTGAACCCTCCATAGACATCTTTTATGATATGTATTGAGGGTCATAATGTTACAATTATTTGTTTCTGGTAAAAATCAAGAACATACATTCAAAAGCAGCTTATCAAAGGTTTGCTGAAAATGCAGATGGGGCACACATTCTCTTATAGTGTTATTAATCAAGTGACATATTCTTTCCAGGCCATGTCAATGGATGCCATGACTTAACGATTCTGGGCAAGCTTAACTGATTCACCCATGGACATGTTTGAATACGTGATATCTCTTGTCCACATTGTCTGGGTGGCCTTTATCACTTTTACTATCAACCATGCCTTTCATTACCGGTACTAATTTTTCCATGCTATTTCAATAGATTGTTTAGTAGTTCTATATTTTTTCAGCCATGTACTCATGTAAATTTCAATCAATTACTTCTGGATTAGATAGTTGTGTACCAAGTGGAATATATAAAATTTAAATGTGAATGAAAAGAGCTAAAAATAAAATTTGAAAAAGAGAAATCAATTTAGTGACAAAGGGAGTTGGAAAAAACAAATTTTGTTAGATAAGAACTTTACAGAATAAAAAAATGTTCATTTTTTTATACTCCTACTTGCTGAATATGAGATGTTGAGACAAATATACTGGTTCATAGAAACAACAATAAAATCGAAGCTCCATTGACTCCTGAATTAGCTACAAAAAAACGGTGGAGTATATTTAAGAGACAAAATTGCAGGTTTATGTATATTTTAAGTGAATGAAAGAAAAAAAGTACTTGCACATGAACTGAAAAGTATTATTTTACTAAGGGACCTTCCAGAATTACAATTCAAATAAATTATATTGAACAGTAACATTACTGAATTGAGATTCAGAATGAGTTGTGTTTGAAAAGAGCTGTCCAGGCTTGGATTGAAGATATGGAAAGTTACACAAATTGTCGTTATAATAAGCTTTTTGAATTAAAAGAAAAGCTTAGTTCATAACAAATGGCATTTATGTAATAAGAAGAATGTCAGAGATAAAATCTGACAGTTGTGGGCCATATAGTAACATATTGTATGTGAAAAAGATTTCATTTCAAAATGTGTGTGTTAGTATAACAAGTTTTGGTTGTTATGTATATTGTTATTTCAGTTGTGCAGCTAAGCTTGATTTATGTGTATAATATCATTATTTTGGCAGCTGTCTTTCAACACCCCATATGAACATATCAGAAATCATCATTGCTTTCTTTGTATATATTTGAGTGTTAAATTTAAAGATAACTTATAAGACAGCCGTTCCCAGATTTATAAGGGTAAGTTTCGTGATTTATATGGGCCAGTGAATATTTTTTACCAGTCAATTAAGAATATTTTTGGAATAAACTAAAAGATTGCTTATGGTTGAACTAAGAAATATCTGAGGTGGAAGAAATTAAATACTTTGGTACCTGTGTAACCAGATTAGCAGTGGCCATACAAGAAATATCACAGATTAAAAATACCTGAAGGATATGTTGGAAAATGTAGCAGTTTGCTGAAGATTAAGAGTTAATGTCACTAACCACTTTAAATTTGGGAACTGTTGACTGGTGTAAATTTCATGTGACGTGCTTAAGTGCAGTTATTGTTACAACCTTTCTTTACTTGTAGTCATTGCAAAGTGACATTGTCATACCTAAATATAAATATTTGATAAAGTGTATATCAGGAATTTGTGACAAGTTTCTAGCATGTACTTGTCTCATTGAAAAAGACATGTTTGTGGAAACGCTATTCACTTGGGTGTTGTAAAACAATTAAATGTTCTGGTATGATCATATTGGAGTTTTGTCCCTTATTTGAAGTGCTTATTTGCATAGTCTATCAGTATTGCCCGCCGAAGATGGATGTGTTGGGCTATTGGTGCAAATAAAATGGCGACACAGCGCATTTACATTCTCTGAACTACATCCTGCTGGAAATCTAGTAGGACCATGGTCCTGCTGCAAAGGAGATCCAGCGGTAGTTTGAGAATGAACACTGAAGAAGAAGAAGTCAGTATTGTAAGATACGAAACGTCTATATATAGAGTTATAACCTGAACTCTGCAAGACTGGAGGACATCCAATGTAGGATGGTACCAACAAGTTGTGCTTTTTAGGGTTTTTTCCCCTTAGTGCTCCTAGTGTTTTATGATCTCAAAGACACTGTAGGCCTATATCATTATTATGTGCTTTGCTGATGTGTACATGGTCATGGATCTTCATAACTTTTTTCCAGTATCTTTTATCAGAATTGCTGTCGACTACATGTCATGATATCATACTATCTAATATTTTCTAACTCTGTCGTCCTCAATATCTCTTGCAATCTTACCCATTGCAACTATTCTCCAGATCTTTCTGTCTGATAACTTGTGCAGAAAATTAAGATTGTCTTTTTTCTTATTACAAATATTACAGTCATCCCTCGCTACTTCGCGGCTCAATTGTCGCGGCCTCAGTACATCGCGGATTTCTGAAAACATATTTACAGTATGTACACTTTATTTACATCTACGTATGTTACACACACACACACACGATCATATTTATATTATTTATACTTTATTTTATGTATGTTATTTATACTATTATTTTATTTACATGTAGGAACTTTTCTTTAATGTTCTAATGATAACATATGCACTTATATGGTTTCATATACACTTATTGATATTATACATACACAAAAAATGTACGTGTGTTAAAAATGAGAGGATGACACTACTTCGCGGATTTTCACTTGTCGTGGCCGGTTCTGGTCCCTATTAATCGCAATAACTGAGGGATGACTGTACTCCCGTCTCGCATTCGACTCTTTCAGCACATCCTCGCTAGTTTTTCTAACTGTCTATATCAACATTAATCTACAGAACCAGATCTCTGTTGCCTCTAATTTTTCACTATCCAGTGTATTTATTGTCCAACTCTCATCCATATGTTAGAATCTGTGTTGTGTAACACTGCAGAACCAATATTTATATTACATTTAAATCAGTCTAGTTGACAAGTAAAAATGACTTGGCTGACCGTATTTTGCATAATCTTGATTAATAGTAGGGTGACACATAACAGACCTAATTAGAGTTACAAACTCAAGGTTGGCAGATAATTTGTTGCTGCAGAGAATTCGAGACACTCTGTTTCTCAGCAAATATGCCACAAAAAAGAGAGCAGCTTATTGTCTCTTAGGCTATTTTCGCATATGTTCAGAGTGTAGGTGAAAATTTCAGGTGCATATATGACTCATTAGTCTCATCCAGGTGGGTACACAGTCATTATTTTCACCACACTCATTATTTTCACCACACTCATTATTTTCACCACACTCATTATCTAAGAAGTTGAACTCAATTTGTCTTTATTGACTAGTGAACGAACAAAGATGTGAATGTGAAACACATAAGCTAATGAAAATGTGGCAAACTGCTGAGACTAGAGATTTTAAGCTCTGGAAGGGATGCAAATAGTTTTTGCACTGGTCTCATACAACTTCCACTGCTAGCAAATCAAGACTACTCTGCATTCAGGATTCTTTTGATCTTTCTAGAACTCCAGGTCAGATCAGCTACCCAAAAGCAAACAGTCAAGCATGTCTCCAACACCTCATAAACTCCATTAAAGAACATAGTGAAAAACAAAACCTATTTCCAAATGGAAAGAAGACCAAAATTATGACAAACGGCAAAACCACTAGCAAGTTCTCAATCACTATCAACAACAGCGAATAAGAAAGAGTCACCAGTTTTGAATACTGTGATTCTCTTTATCAACAGTAATTGGGATTGCTATGGGTGTGTTTTTGACGGGGGTCTGGGTTTCGGAGAACATGTTTGACCACGTTATCATAGGGGCAGACAGCGGGGGGGGGGGGGGTGAAGGTTGTGGCTACTACGCGGTGTGGGAAGGGGTTGTTTCTTTTGGGCCAGTGTTTGGTGGTGGAATATGCACTGGCAATTCTGACTTTAACCAAACTCAGATCGAAAGACTGGATAGAGTCCGGAAACAGCCATGAGCGTCGTTCTTGGGTGCACAGGAGACACGTCGACGGGGACTGTGCTATGCCTGCTTGGCTGTCCTACGGCAGAGCACAGATTACAGTATTGTCGTGCACAGGTGCACCTTCAGATACATGCAGATAAGGTGCATTCCGAAATACTGAAAGTTAAAGGTAGCAGACTTAAGACAGGGAAGTCGTGGATGAGACGCGATGAGGGTGCCATACAAAGCGTGTGCAGAATGCGAGATGTGGCGGCGAGTGCGGAGTGATTTCAGATTGCCCACACATTTCAAAATTTATTTTGGAGTTGTGGTAACACTTGGCAGGATATGCAGAGAATGGTGACTCACGTCTGTGGAGCAGGAAGTGCAGGCTTTGGTCAGTGAGAAGGCATGTTTGCAGTGGGTGGGCCTTTACAGCTCAGTGCGCATGTAAAACGATCATGGAGGAGAGTGGGGGCATTACTGTGACTACGAGTAGCATGACCATGGAGATTATGGTGGTGACTAGGGCATTTGAGTAGGTAGGCACACAAGGTAACACAGGTCTGAATTTTGAGTGACTGTGAGTATAATTAGGAAGGTGTGGTTGGGTCTGGTTCCTGAGCGGTAGATTAAAGCCTTGGGGGGGGGGGCGAGTTTGAAGGTGGTTGCATTTGTTTTCTTGCCGGTGTACGTGGGTGTTCGAGGCATTGGAAGAGCAGATCAAACGGCGGCATGCGCGATTGTGGTACATGGCAATGGATCGAGCTGACGATTTGAACTCCATGGGAGATGTGGCACGCGAAGGTGAGGCTGATGTGGATGATGATTCCTTTTCGATGGCCAGGATTAGAGATTGGGGTTTGAAATGCGGTGTTGCTAAAGGTGGAGGGTGCAGAGAAATGTGGTCGGTCGTCGGAGGACCTGCACTGTCAGCAGAAGTGTAATGGCAGATACAGTCAGGGAGAAATCGGAGCAACTATGGACGTGTCCAGTTTGCAGTGATGATGATCCGACGGCAAACTTAATGCCGAGCTAGTTGTGCTTAGGCTTGGATTAAACCTTTTGTAAAAATATAGTTCGAGATAATACAATTCAGAACGCTGTGTCCACATTAAGTAGCTACGGAAAATTAATGCTTTTCGGTCAAACATTTAACTTTTTTAAATGTATGACTCGTATATCTACATTTTATTAATATCTTCTTCTTCTTCTTTCGTTCACTTGAAACATGTCTATATCTGTAATTCTGTCTCCTTAATAAAACTCACTGTCTTTTGTAGTTCATACAGTGTCCCATAGAGCTTTGATTCCAGTGTTGTTTCCTCTGGCCAATATGTGTGCCTCAGCGTTTCATGCTCAGAACACTCTTGAAGTATATGTTTGGCACTCTGTGCTGCCTGTCCACATGTACACATGGCAGTGTTGCCAATCTTGTACTTTGTATACATGTGACTGCGGAGTCGGTTGTGTCCTGTTCTCAGACGTAGAATTATAACTTGTTCTAATCTGTTCATAATGTGATAGTCATCTTGTGTTGGTGTTTGTGGCTTTCTATATTATTAATATCTTAAAAGTAAGTAATATATTTTGTTTGTGCATTGGGGGTGGGAGGGACGAGTTGGTGTGTTACTGAAAAATTATACGCTATTCTTTTCCGTGAACTAAACATATCGTATATTTACTTTTTCCTAGAAAAAAAAGGCACCGCTTGTTGTTAATAATTAAATGTCGGAATATTTGATTTCTGTATCTTTGTCCAAATAATTACGATGCGAATTTTTTGTGGTGAAAATAACTTACTAAAGTGCCACAAATGCAACGCGCGTACACACACACACATGTGCGCACCACACATATAATTAAAAAAAGACAGAGCTAAGTTAATTAACTGATAGCACACAGAGAACATACATTGTGATAAGAGCTGATACGATGGGTCTTTGTTTCCAAATGGGAAATAATTATGAAGGTCACTTCGATAGTTAGGCGACAATCATCGCTTATAAAACAGCAATTGCAGCGCCTTAGTTATTGCGTGATATAACGCAAATGATATTTCATGTTAAATTTACATTACATTACAATATACATATACAATACAATATGCTAATACACTACAGGGGTCGGGAACCTTTTTGTCTGAGAGAGCCATGGAAATCACATATTTTTAAAAGTAATTCTGTGAGAGACACACATTAAGTTTAAAAATAAAAATTCACGTAAATGTGTGCATTTTGTGTAATTTCAACACTAAAAGTACAATAATTATGTCTCTGAATTTTTTTAATAACATTGTTATGTTGTTGCTAATGAATAATTAGTATTTCTTACCATTAATGCGACTTCGGATGCTTTGCTACAGTAGTCTTTAGCTCATTTGTAGAATGAAATATTGATATCAAATTAATATGTAGATCAAAGGAGTCTAAAGAAACATTTTTTAAATGTTTGTTTGTTTTTCGTTCGCTCCATTGTAACCATCACGGATATCCGTGCGATTTCCGCCGGGAGCGTGATTACGTTGTGCCACCGTTATGCGCCTTGTAGGCCTAGCACATCCGATTTCGGCATGCCTTGACAATTCGGGTGTGCTACCCTTAGCCTGTGACAGCCTCTATATCTGTCTCCAGGCACGCGTAGTGGAGACTCTTCGCCCAGACGATGTTTTGCTCTCGTCTGACTCGAACGAGGTGTTCCACTGTCTATGAACTTGCCTCGTATAATTGGACGTGCTGTGCCTGTGCCCATTGGGTACCGAACCGTTTCTCATCCGTGAGCCTGGTTCCTTAAGGGGAAGAACTCAACAGAGGAGTTGGACCCTGGCTCTTTCGCCCTCTTAGCCGAGGTGTCATTCACCGACATCGTGTACCCCTTGTCCAAGTTCGAGTCTCACACCACGCGTTTGAGAGCAAGGCGTTCTCGAGCTGAGCGTCCTTGTCCCAATAGCGCCTGAGCCCATCAGGTACTGAACCCTTTCTCTCTTCAAGTGTATTTCCGGTGTAGGAAACTTGACAGTAGAGTTGGGCCAGGGCTAAATCGTTGTCCCTTTTGTGCCTGAGCGAATCGAGTACGGAACCCTTTCTCTCTGCAAGTGTACTTCCGGTATAGGAAACCTTGACAGTAGAGTTGGGCCAGGACTACCATCGTTGTCCCTTTCTTGCCTAAGCCCATTGGGTACAGAACCCTTTCTCTTCGCGAGCATATTTCCGGTTTAGGAAGGCTCGACATTAGAGTTGGGTTAGGTCTTCTTGCTTTACCAAACGCCAGTGGATGGGTCTGGGTCTCTGCCTGTAAGGAACTCAGGTAACTAGAAGCCCGTCTCGAGCTGACGGAGCTTGTAGCTCCCCCTTTCCTAGGGACTTTTCACTTTCTATTTGCAGTTCGCGCTGCCCTCTAGCGCTGTTCTGCCCTTTCATTGTTTCATTGTACTCTGTATGAAATATATTTGTCTCTCGCCATGCATCTACCTTTACGTGCATTTTACATTGGCCGCCCCTCCAATGTTCGGACTGGACTGACTAGCTTCACTGTATATCGACAGTGTCGCTATATGTGGTGCTGCTGGTGGTGTCGGAGATATTGTCTGTCTCTTGTGCAGTCAAATCTCTTTCCATCTGCTACCTCCACATTCTCGGACACGATCCCCAAATGATTTGGCCAGAATCAGCTCGAGCTGTTGTATTTCTGTTTCCAGGGTGCACCGCGTGGAGGTACATTTGGGATCTTGGTTATCTGCTAACCCTGGGTCCGCCTAGAGCAATGCGTTCCCTTTGCACCCCATTTTTTAAATAATAGAGCATTTGTCTGCGAGCCAGATGCAGCCATCAATAGAGCCACATCTGGCTCGCGAGCCATGGGTTCCCGACCCCTGCACTAGAATATATAAATACACTACAATATGACTGTATACGATATGAGGACTTCGTCATCCTTAAGGAGAGTGACCAAAATGATCTGGTTCGTGGGTTTAACGAAAGTATCAAGAACGGTACTATCAATGAAGAATGTCTGCACAGCTACTTATTGTCACGTAGGAATCCCAATAGAAACCACGGAACGTCAACGGATACCGAATAATAACGATACAGAACACCACGGGCAAACTCATTGAGAAAATAATTGCACACCATCTCGCTCAAGACCTGGAAGAGAACCGTATTTTTCCGGGCTACAGTTTCGCCTACATCGTATTCGAGGACTTCCATGCTGGTCCGGAAACGTGTGCTGTCGCGATGGGCTTGAGATCTCTCATTTATTTTCCGAGCATATCTCACAGAATTCATATGTGGCATGCCCTTTCATATCTCAGGGTGAGTTCTGACATAGACTACTCACTAAACAGCGAGCTCCCTCGTGTGAAGGGAATCAGTATTAAGAGAGGCACATCGTGGATGGGTCGTGCAGAGGATACCGTTAAACAGATGTGCGCCCTCAAGGCATAACTCCTGGCGAGGTATGGATACCTATTCTTATAGTCTTTCAAGAGGCAGTCAGGACCGCCATTACACTCAATAGGGAATGCTGGGAACACAGCCCCGTGAGCGTGGATGCTGAGATCAAGGCACTCATCTGCGAACATGCCGACGATACAGATATTGTGATTTACACGGACGAATCGGTCATCTGTCACCACCGATGTTCATGTGCCTTTACTGCCAGATCACACGGAAGAACAGTGCACGAAGCCAGTGGAACCTTTACCGCAACAACAAGCAGTCTCACAATGGAAGTGTTTGCCGTAACGCATGCACTTAACTGGCTGCAATCGCAAACGTATTCCCATGTGTACATACTAAGTGAATTCTCAATGAATGATTCAGAAAGTCAAAACAGGTGATGTACATAGGGGATGGGTAGAGTCATTAGAGAGAGCTAAAATGCGGGCGTCACTACGAAAACTAGTCCTTATCTTTGTCCCTGGATACGTGGGTGTGGAGGGAAAGGAACGGGCCAGTGAATTAGCTAGCCACGCCACCATAACAGATGGTCAGTCTATGGACCGAGCGGGCATAATCATTGCTCTTCGTGAGTCCGCACAATCAAAGGATTTGGAGATTAATGAGCAAGACTCAATATCGAGAATGTGCGAATTGGGAGTGAAGATGAGTGTGGCCAGTAGAGAACCCCTGACAAAGATTTCAAAAAGAGCAGTGAACCAACATAGAACCGGAACCATCAGCCGTTATTCTCAGAGAGATTTACTGAAGCGGGGATCTGAGCACTTATGGACATATCCGGTGTGCGAGGAGGATAATCAATAAACAATACCAAGCTCAAATGAGCTTACCGAGACTCCCTTAACGAGAACATCTCTAATCTATATGATTCCAAAGGCCAAATTGGAGGGTTACGCCAGTGAGACGTGATAATGCAGAATTGAACAAGTTAAAAATGTTTTATTTATTGATCGATTATAGGTTGCAACTCCAGAAAAACTGCAATTCGACAGACAAATATTGGAATGGGGTAATTCATATTTTGCTAATCATTGGAAACACAGGGCAGCACACACACACATCGACGCTTCGACCGAAAGGTCTTTATCAAAACCATAAACACCCACCTCCAGGAAGTTAGTCAGTCAAATAAGCAAAAAAAAGTCCCAACCCTCTGCAACCTACTCTTTTCAGACAGCGTGCTGCTCTTTGAGGGGGGACAGGACAGAGTAACATAGGGAAACCTGACTACAATTATAAATCTATCTCCATTTATACAATTACTGCACGCATATTAACAATCTATCTCCCTTTATGCAAAAATTGCACGTGCAATAAAAACATAGGCCTACAGCCAGTACCAGATCATAATATCAAAATTAGATAAGAAATCAACATGCTCTTTCATAATGGCAAGAGATTCATATCTCAAGTTGAAAAGCTGTGTCACAGCTTAAAGACTTTAATCCCATACTTAACAATCAAACATAAAAGACAATCCTCAGCGTCTTGTGGGTGTATGTGCTTTTAATCAGAGACTCAAGCGAACTATAAATACAATATACCAACGAGCTTATACTTAATGCTTTTCTGTAAAAGAATTACAAGAAAACGCGTAGGGTATTGACTTCACTATACTTACGTTTCATATATGCCTCTTATTATCTTATCAAAACGGAACACTGCTTGTCAAGAGTGCCACTCATCAGGATCGTAGATACGTCTTTGGGAGAGGGGACACCTAGAAAAAGTTATTCCTCGTTTTCGTAGTAATTTCCTCTTTTTCTTCTCGTTTTCAGTTTAACTTGTCTACACAGTATTGCCGGTTCTCTTGATAAATTCTGCTGTATTTGACCCCCCCCCCCAAGGCTCCTATATAGTTTTCTGTGGATCTGTGGGTCAGTGTTCCTTTCTCAAATGGTGTAATGTAATGTAGGATATGCCTGTGTTCTGCCCTCTGTGATGCCTGTCCACACGGACACAGAAGTGATGGAACCAATCTTAGTCTATTTAAGTGGCTGTTTATTTTGTTGTTTTCTGTCCTCAAGCGGAAGATGACAACTTGCTCAGCTCTTTCGAGATAGTGATAGTTGTCTTTTGGATGATCGACTTTCCGAATAGTTTTGATGATGGTCCTTTTTTCATCGTTAGTGATTTCTTGGTCTTTTTTGTTTCTGTGATGCTCCATCTTTTGCTAGCATATCTTTCAATTTCCGGTTATGCCACCGTGAGATGATATCCATTGTAGTACTATCCTTATTTTGATGCTCACTTCTCACATGACTTCTTTAGGTCTGACAGTTTATCGCTGACAAGACCTTTTAGGACAGACGTTGCATCAGTAAGAAATACCACCTGTTGACATTGCGTTTTAAATGGCTTCTAATCCGCAACACATACACAGCAAAGTGGAAAAAATAAATGGAAGGGGAATACGAACATGATGCAATACATCTCCTCCAAAGATATCAACAGACCACAATATTTCGCCTTAGAACAGGCCACTGCAGACTGTTGGGTCACCTTTATCGATTAAGGATCTCATACACAGATGCATGTCCATGTGGATCCGGAACCCAGACTCCGGAACACATACTTCAGGACTGCTCAACATACAAAGAACAGAGACAGCAGACCTGGCCAGAGGATACAGACTCGAGGCAAAAGCTATGGGGCAGTCGCTCTGACCTGGAGAAGACAGTAGACTTCGTCTTGACGACAGGCCTGACGGTATAGCATGACCACAGATGCTGAACGCAGAAGAAGAAATGGCTTCTGTAGCAATGTGTAAGACATGTACTGCCGCAGAGTAGTTGGAACCGAAGATTCCAGTATGTGAACATGGGGGATTCAGTGTCTTTTTCTGGATATTTTTATGTAAGCCTACACTCTAGCACCTCAATTCTTCACTGCTCTGATTTGTCTTTCTTTTAATATAGGCCCTACGTATGTCCAAAATATTTTATTCGTTTGATTTTTATTTCCTGAAATAGTTCTTTTTCATATGAAGTGTTGCTAGAATCACTTTGATTTCTTCTCTTTCCACGAAGTACCCTTTAATAATTCTATGACAATATAGGCCCTATAAGTCCAAAAGGTCAACTTCTCTTGAACATTGGACTTATTAATTTCAAAATTTATATAACAAGTTGTTACCGCCTTAGTTCGTCACGTGACATCGTCATCTGAACAATGTCCTTGGCCTTAGAATCATGTTTTTCCTGTTCGCTGCACATATTGCAGGCACTTATTTCACATTTCACAAGTTTAGAGTACCTTGACGATTGCCATTGATCACATTCACATTATCTTTCTGACTGAAACGATTCAAGAATGGCATCTCTTAGGACTATTTCTGCAGCCAGGTCAGCTTTTGGCAGAGGTAAACTAAATTGGAAACTAGATTGTGTAATTAGTAATTTGTAAGAATGTAAGTTCTAGGACCTATTTTTCTTTTTTTTTTTTAAATGCTGAAGTAGTGCAAGTCCTAATAATACCTGAAACATGACGCAGCAGTTTAGGTATACCAAAAAGTCTGAAGTCTTCTTTACTTACAACTTATGAGTAGTAACACATAAGTTTGCAACAAAAACAATTTGTGTGAAGTCCACTTTTGCTTTTAATGAATTAAACGTACTTTACACTTCATTATTTAGTGATATCCCTGACTGATACTATAAAATACTATAATACTATTATAGTATAATAGTCTGTTATAGAATTTTCTCCCAACCTTTTTCTTAACATGCCCCACCTAAGCTTTTCTAAAATTCTGATGCTCACTCTATGTAACAGAAACATTTTTTTTTTATATTCAAAAATTGAATTAGGCCTATTTCCTAATTGAAACCTAATTACAATTGTTCAAATTGCCCCCACTGGACAATCAAACTGCCCCCCCCCCCCGTGTGGGACGTGGCCCCACATTGGGAAATATGGGTCTATAGTCTATGCCTTGATAATTTGATAGATGGTAACCTGTCAGAGTAGCTTAGTCTATGCCTTGATTGATGGTATCTGAGATGAGTATAACATAACTGTAGGTCTACTAGTCTACGGCTATGTACTGTAGTTAATTTATAGTTAAGTACTACCAGATCTTGTCTTATCATCTTCATGTCCAATATTTACCTGAGTAATTTTAGGTAATCATGGCTATTAGAACAGAGGGGAGCAGTGACTTTTAAAAATATTGGCCTAGGTTATTGTGGGTTATGATAGGGTTCAAACAAAATTTTGCAAACTATTTGAGATGAGCAGCAGTGCCCATTATTTTTGATGTTCCTAATATAGGCCTAACTAAATTGGACTTTCTGGTGGAGAAATAAACACCAAAAGAGACCGGTTTTTTAAAGTCAAGAAACATGTAGTCTTTAAAAAAAACTCCACTGGAATCTTTTATTTTGAAACTCCACATCTTGCTAGCACATAAAAAAAATACTGATAATACTTAACCTACAAGACACAGATATTGCTAATAATGTGAGTTGCATTTAAACTATTTCATTTTTAAATAGGCAAAGTATCTCCCTGACATACTGGTTAAGCAAGCCATTCATCTTTTCTCAAGAGGTCACGGGTTTGAATCCTTCTTGGGATATCTTGTTTATAAAGTGAATTTTATGGGGGTCCAAGGGGTTTATATCTTGAAGCTATGGAGTTACGTGCTATGAGTGGTACTCTCTGCAGTCGACATATCACTTCATTGAGAGGTACATAATACGTATGGGGTTACTCAAGTGCAGTGAGGTAAATCCTCTACTTTTGAACTTTTTTATTTTAATGAAATATAATTGCCTGTGTTAAAATAATGGTGTACGCCATAGGCCTATAGTTAATATGGGTTTCATCAGAAATATCAGTAGCTGTTCTATCTTTTATTATTACTTGCTGTGTTTCTTCAGTACTCAGGGCCACAAATTAAATTTAATACAGATTGAGAACACAACAATTCTGTATCACTATATACCGCTTGACTAATACTTTAGGCTACACTAATTTACACTACTGTGTTGTGCGGACTCAATTGCCAAACTTATTCCTATTCCATGTCTCACACTTCAACACCAATGAATATAACAATAGATAACACCAAAGTGAAACAAGCCAAAGAATTTAAATATCTAGGCAGGATTTTTTCCGAAGATGGAAGACTAGACAGAAAAATAGAAACAAGGTGCCAGAAAGCAAACACAGTGACTTACCAACTTTCACCATTACTTCTTCTTCCAAATATCAAGATGGAAATTAAAAAATAAATAATATCTACAATTCAAGATAACCTTGAACAAACATGGACTAAATGCAACCTCGGCAACACATCTGGCCTTGAAATGACAGCTTAAGCTACCACCTCTACGCTTAACGGCAGGTGTGAATGCGATCAACAATCATTCACCTGGGAAAAGACAATAGACAATAGACATTTTATTATTAATTTTCATTAGGATTATGAATTTTTATTTTAACCCTTTCAATCCAAGCTGTTCAGGAAATAATCAGGCCTTAATTCCCTGGGCAAGGGGAATAACTCAGCACAAATCAGAAGTGATTGTGCAATAAAATTAATATAAAATACAATTTGCACTCAATTTTTATGATTCAAAGTCCGATTAACAGATAAATGGAAGAGGTACTTATCTCTTACAGTATCTTTGTTAATGTCATGTAAGATAAGTTTACTTATCATGTATCATGTGATAGGGAAAAAAATGAGCACCAGTTTCATGTTGGCTTCATTTACTTGTGTCAGTTTGTTTGCTGATAAATGTTCAAATAAAAGTTGCAAAGCAGTCTTCCTTACACAGCATGACAACAACATTCTGTAATTGTTAACTACTCTAAACATATAGGTTTGTAAAAATGTTGTAGTATTTTGTTCAAACACAATAATTCTAAAGGTCTTCCATCATGAATTTTGTTGGCCATTTTGTGATACTAGTTCTGGAACGAATACTTGAATTTTCCTAATTGATCGGCAAAAAAAGTGAAACATTTTCATAAGAATTACGCATATCAACAAAAGCTCAAATAATCATATAATTTTTATTTGTGCATAGAAACATTTTAAACTTTCCAAATAGTTGCAAAAATGGATATACTTTACAAAACAGTCAACTTTAGATGATAGTCACATGTTCCTGAGTCTTTTTAGGCATACTGTTTTGTTTTAGAGTTTTGCGGTCATTAGACATATGTTTTATTGAATACTTTCCTCTAATGTACTACTATTTCTGCTCTAAACAAGAAAATAGACACATACTCTAGAAATTAAATTCTACACATTTTGATGAATAGTACATCACTGTAGGTTTACAAATACATAAAATATTACAAAAGGCTAACTGTAACTTGGAAAATGTAAGGTTTTTTTGCAAATTCTTCAAGCATGTCAAAAAACACGGAAATCGTCACAAAATGTTTATTTGTACATAGAAACATAGTTGCACAAATGGTTATAATATACAAAACAATTAACTTTAGATGCTAGAGCCGTAAACCAATGTCTGACATAAAAATATTAAAAAAATTTTTTATTAAAAAAACTTTTTGATTATGTTTTATCAGAAACTTTCTTCTAGTATACTTTTTCCACTTTTCAAACAAGATAATAAACACATGTCCTGAAAATATCATTCAGTACTGCACATTGTGATGTATAGCACATCACTGTATGTTTGCAAATAAAAAATTATTTCACATAGACTAAATGTAACCACACTCTTAATTTCAAGATTCCAGAAATAAGATATGCAGATGACACAGTCCTCCTTACTACACATCCTGAGGGACTGAAACAGCTAATCATAACAACATAGAAATACAATGACATACAAAATTTATATCTAAACACACAGAATAAAAATTATGACAACAGACAGAACATAGATCAAATCTATAATCAAAATAGATAATGTAGAACTGGAATGTTAAACACATTCAAATATCTGGGGGAAAATATACCGTAAATAGCTCTGGAGATTTTTCAGTTGAGATTTTCAATTCAAAAGAAGACTCGCAATTGCAACACAAAAAATTTACTCAAATGAGAAAGCCATGACAAAGTAGTAATAACAACAACTAAAATAACCTTTTTAAGATCATGTGTTTTTCCAGTGGCAACACATGGATGCAAGACTTGGACTTCAAACAAGACAATATCCAAAAGGATAAATTCATTTGAAATGACGTGCTACAGAAAGATCCTACGAATATCATGCACAGAGAAAAAGAAGATCATAGATATTTTGAAATTTCTGAAACTAAATGAAGGGTGGCCTTTGATACATTTCATAAGAAAAAAGCTACAGTATTTTGGACAAAGACATGATGGCTTCGAAAGGCTGATTCTGGATGGCAGAGTGCCAGGGAATAGAGAAGAAGAGGAAGACTAAGAAGAGAAGACATCAAAGAATGCATGAATGTCTCTGGCCATCTCAGGCCTGTTTGCCCAGGGCAGAGAGGTGTTAGAGTATCCACGACAGAGACAACGTTCTGGAAAAAATGTGTCACTTGATATATATAATCTGTAGGTCTTTCCTTTCCTATCAATTTTTTCATACCAGTAATTGTTTTGATATTCAAGTAACAGTTGGATAATGGGTATAATATGGGAAGAAGTGCTTGCATTCCAACTTGTTAATATGTGCAGTTTCATTCTAACTTTATTATAGTATGCACAGCGTTCGTGTCATCACTGAAATTACATCACCGGCAGACTGTTGCCACGGAAACAAAATAGCTAATTTAATCGAAGATGTCTGTTTACTGAGCTTCAAAAATCAGTAAAACCCTTTCTCTCTCTCTCTCTCTCTCTCTCTCTCTCCCTCCCTCTCTCTCACAACCTCAACCCAACTCTAATCGTAACCCACACCTTAAGACTATACATCCTCCCCAAACAAAAATATGCCTACTACATTAAAAAAAAGGTATATAATAAATGTAATATTTATGCTAACACTGCTTACCTTCCCCTACTTCATTTCATTAAATGATGTTGGCTGAGTTTTTGTCAAGCTTGTGGTGCGTTTCTTTAATAATGTAGGCCCCTCTTCCTGTATTGAAAGGATAATGTTTATTTCTTGGTACTTGCGCTAATGCTGATACTTTTAGCGAACTAAAATGAACTGACCACTTACAAAGAGTACTCTCACTGCATAGGTATATTTTCCATTGTTATTGTCTGTCAGATGTGCAGACTATTGTTGAAAAGTCTGATCATGTCACGTCTCGTCACTTTCCTCTCTTCTCGACAGCTTTTTGCATAAATCTAGACCCTGAAGTTCCTGCATGATAGCATGATTCAGTTGTTTCTTGAAAGTCTTCTTTTTAAACTGGTCCTAATTATGAACAGGCATGTCACAGGAAAATATATAATCGTGAATCTATGTTGATAGCATTACAGACGGCATCATAAAGGTCAAGAAAATTTAATTGTGGTTAGCTTTGAAGTTTGCGATCAGCGTGTAGTACTGGGACCAGTTCTCTGTTATGGCTGGCCTACTAGCGATATGGGTACAGACTTCCACTGTTCAGTGGAGATGGTTAAAAACCATGAACATATCAGTTACCATAGCCGAAGTCAGATGTGTAGGCCATTGGCACAAATAGAACGTTTACAATGCATTTCTATTCTCTGGACTACATCCTGCTGGAAATCTAGTAGGACCATTGTTCTACTACAAATGTGATCTGGTGCAAGTTTGAGAATGATGCACCTTTTCAACATTTAAAAAAAAAAACATCAAAAAACATCAGCCTTCCATTTTTGCTTCAATAAGAAACATAAGATGAGTCTTCAATAAGATGGCTGGGTTAAGTCATCTGTCACTTATATAGCTGTCTCCTTCCTTATCTTTTACTTGAGGATAAAGTCGAGGAGAGGCAAGCAAGTGGTGGACAGATATACAAATGGTAAACATCATGAAATGGACAGGTTACAGTTTAGTGCACCACCACGACAAGATAAGGGATTGTTGGAGGTCCGTTACAAACCTTGTTACAGAAACAGCACTTGATGGTGATGACTTTATCCCAAGACCTTCCTCAAATGGTATCTAATAAATGGTCTTCTTCATTGCTGTCCACACTGCTACAGATATTTCAGAACCCAGACTGAACTCCTCAGTCATCTGACTCACAAACAGCAAATCTGACATTTTTCAATGACATGCTCATCTTCGCTAGCGAAGACGAAACATTATCGAACGTCTCCTTACAGAATGTGCTTTTTCCCCCAAGTATATCTGTGCTCTCATTGTGTATGTTTCTGTGACATTTGATTAATGTTTCCAGTTCTGTGCATAACCCTCCTTATACTTTACAAATGCTTGCTATGGTTCGGTGAGCCTATTCTGCTTCAGAGCCTATTCATTCCTCTGTAATAGGGACCCAAGTATCAATGCAGTAATTTTTTTGTTCTGTGTTTCCTCATTTAAACAAAAATATTTTTTGTAAAATGTTATTTTAATGAAGTCTCAAATTTTAGATATAAAAAAAAATTAAACTCTGTTCTGTCTGAGTCTTTGTTCTGTCTTTCATGGTCCACAGCCTTATCAAGGCACTTCAACACAAAACCGTCAGCTGCCAAAAAGAGCGGAACAATAGTACTGGGAACAGCCATAGCTGGGTTTACAGGTTATGGAGTCTACAAATACTTGGGCCATAATAAGGATGATTTGTTGAAGCATGTTCAAGAAGTTGTCGCATCACCTACCCTTACAGCAGCCTCTCCACCAAGTAGTCAACCATCTGTAAGCATTTTTGTAATGCATATTTCCCATCTCTGTTGAATAATGTGCTTTTTTGTTTAGTTCATATTAAATATATATAAAATGTTATAGAAATAGTTTTAAAATACATTAACATTGACACGTATGGGCATCTTACTACTATATAGTACAGTGTATAAGCAAAGAGTTAAGAGAAACATTGATCTACTACTGAGGTAGGGGGATGTTTTATTTACGAGGCGTGTTCAAATGAAAACGGGACTTGTTACACCACGCGTGATAGAGCGCACTGATATTGATGAAATTTTGCACTAGTAATGAGTATCCAATAATTTACATACGGTCACGTGTTCATCTTCCCAGCATGCATATGTGCTGCAGAAGACTGTTAACAATATGGCGGGTGTGATTCCGAACCCGTCCAAAGTGAATCAGCGTGCTGTGATCCAGTTTCTTTCATTTGAAGGATGTCAAGCAGTAGACATTCATCGGAGAATGAAGGCAGCATATGGTGACAAATGTTTGTCGAGGACCAGAGTGATGGAGTGGGTGCGTATGTTTAAAGACGGACGTGAGTTAACGGCAGATCTTGCACGGCCAGGTCAGGCGCATATTGTTGCAACAGAAGAAGCCATAGCCGTGCTTGATAAAGCAGTACTGACTGACCGTCGTCGGAGCATTCGTTCGCTTCCAGAAGAATTCCATATGTCAATTGGGACAGCCCACATGGTTGTTCGGAAGAAATTGAACTATCGGAAGGTGTGTTCACAGTGGGTCCCACGGATGTTGACTGACCACCATAAGGAAGAACGGATGGTGTGGAGTTTGAACCACCTGATGCGTTACAACGCTCGTCCGCACGTCGCAAAAATTGTGCAGGAAACATTGGCAAAGAAGAATTGGGAAGTTCTTCATCACCCAGCCTATAGTCCCGATTTATCCCCGTGTGATTTCCATTTGTTCGGACCGTTGAAGAAAGCACTAAAGGGACAGCGATTCAACAGCGACGCAGACGTGAAGACAGCGGTGACCACATGGTTCAGAGAACAGCCACGCAACTTTTTCTCGGACGGCATTCGACGTCTACCTAAACAGTGGGATGCTTGCCTAAATGCATACGGAGATTTTTTCTGATGAACCCAGGTGCATTCTTATTCACAAGTGGTTGCTTTGTTCAATTCCGTTGAAAATATTAAATTGCGTATGATACTTTTTAAATAAATCCACAAGTCCCGTTTTCATTTGAACACGCCTCGTAAATGATATACCGGTACGTCATTTGGTTATACACACACACTGAAATATAACAGAAATAGGCTTACCTGTACATTTTGAGAGTTGCTGCATTCAACACAAAACTAATTCAAATTCTTAAAAACTAGAATCAGCGTCTGAATTCCTATACCATTATTGGAATTGATCCTCTGTCAATGGAGTACTGTTTGTCATCAGAAGACATCCACTAAATCAGTTTGTCCTAAAGTCTGTTCTTAAATGGTTTGTTGACCTGTGGCATTATTTTTCTACTGTGTGCTATATACACTGTTTGGTTTAGGTATGTTGATTGTCATCTTCGCACGACAGACATGTCCATTGGTACTCAGATCTTTGCTTCAGTAAATCTCTCAGAATGTATAGGGTAATTGACACTGACATTCTGTTCAGTGTTAGTTGTGTGTTAGTTTTTAAATTTTTGTGATGTGTTCTCTCCTTGCTACACCAATCCTCACTCCCAATTCATGCATTCTCAATATTGACTCATGTTCATTGATCTCAAAATCCTCCAATTGTGCAGACTCTCATAGAGCATTGAGTACGGTACGGTATGTCTGCTCTATTCATAGGTTGACCACTTGTTAGTAGAACCAGCCAACTTGTTGGCTCACTCATTTCCCTCCACACCTGTGTGTCCAGACGCAAAGATGAAAGTGATTTTATGAATCATAGTATGCATGCATGAGGATAGGCTTGCGATTCCAGCCAGTTTAGGGCATTCATTACAGCAAATACCTCCATTGTTGACTACTTTTTGCTGCAGCAAAGGTCCCACTTGCATCGTGAACTATTCTTCCATGTGATCTGGTGGAAAGATCTGCACGGTCACATGCATGTTTGTGACGGATGACTGATCCATCTGTGTAAATCACATCTATGTCATGAACATGTTAGCAGATGAGTACCTTGAACTCAGTGTCAACACTCTCAGAATTATGATCTCTGTGCTCTTTATTGAATATAATGATGGCCTTTTAAACCCCTGGAAAATTGTTGCGACAGGTGTACATTCCTCACCTATGTACACATTTTTTGCCGCTGATAATCACATAAAGAAATAGAAAAGTAAAGTATTCTTACTCTGCTTATACACCGGTCTGCTTATACACCGGTCTGCTTATACACCAGTCTGCTTATACACCGGTCTGCTTATGCACCGGTCTGCTTATACACTATAATATACAGTAATAAATCATCACAAAGCCATATGCTAATGATTGTTTGCTCATTTTCACTCTAGTTGCCGAAATCGGATGTGCTAGGCCTACAAGGCGCATAACGGTGGCACAACGTAATCACGCTCCCGGCGTAAATCGCACGGATATCCGTGATGGTTACAATGGAGCGAACGCAAAACAAACAAACAAACATTCACTCTAGTTATCACTAGTATTTTTCTTCTTCTTCAGCGTTCATTCTCAAACTCCCGCTGGATCTCTTGTAGCAGGACAATGGTCCTACTAGATTTCCAGCAGGATGTAGTCCAGAGAATGGAAAAGCATAGTGTCGCCGTTTAATTTGTGCCAATGGCCCGACACATCCGTCTTCGACAGAATCTCTAGTATAACAACACAGATGCTTTTGCAGATTTAACTCTATGTTGTGCTACCATATACAGCACAGGTGTGCTATTTTGAAAATCTCAGCCTAGCACATCGGAATCCAATATAGGACACCACATTAGTATTGAGTTTGCCAAATAGTGCATGTCCCAAACATATCCCTTAAATACTGACATTTTTATCTCTGGAAGTTCATTTTTAGATAAGGAAGCGCTCTTCAGTAAAGTGGGACATGGATTGCTTACTTATTCTTAGGTGATACCTCTGTAAAGAAATCTTGTGATCCAAGATTGAGTCTCAGCAATTGTAGTGACACATATATCACACTTTTTTGGGGGGTGGGGGGATCTCCCTGGCATAGTGGTTAAGCTGTTTACCTTGTGTTCAAGAGGTCACGGGTTCGAATCCGGCTCGTGTCATCTTGTTTATAAGGTGGATTTTTTTCGGAGATCCCTGTGGATTATCACTTGAAGCTACGGAGTTACGTGTTATGAGTGGTACTCTCGGCAGACGGCGTGCCGCTTCGTTGAGATGGGCGGAGTACATATGGGAAACCGAGTATAGTGAAGTCAATCTTCTACGGCTTTTAAACCCTTTTTTTGTAATATCACACTTTTTATTTTACTGGAAGCATGTTATATTGAGAGAGCATTGCTTGAAGTATTTGGTTGGTTGCTTCTGCTTCCACTCACTTTCATCAGATTTTGTACATGCCTCAAGCACCATCCTACAACACAGAAATAGAGATGACAGAGATTAGACTGAGAGATTAGACGCAGGCAGTGGCTATCTGACATATTCATTCAGGTCACTGTCAATGTGTGTTCCTTCAGCTGATAATAAGCTGCTTTTGGATGTGGTGCTGAGAAATGCTACTTGTCTTGTGATACATACAAATCTTCTTTACTAATCAACATCTGCAGTTTGCTCTTGATCCCTAAGCATCGGGGTGGACAAATATGTAGTGTCTGGGCTGGATGTTGCGCTTACAGGACAAGGATTGTGATGTGAATCTAGTCTCTCACAATCGAGGTGCAGCTGATGCTGCAGAAGCTGCTGTCCTGTCTGATATTAAACTTCTAGCATATATCCTCTCATGCTCAAACATATATCCTCTCATGCTCAAACATATATCCTCTCATGCACAAACATATATCCTCTCATGCACAAACATATATCCTCTCATCCACAAACATATATCCTCTCATGCACAAACATATATCCTCTCATGCACAAACATGCTATAGTAATATTTTGCATGGTGCCTCTGTTAAAAAAAGAGCTAGATATGGGATCGATCGAGTGCGTGGCAGTATGACCAGGTCTCTCCTTTCTCTTTTCTTGTCTAATATATGCAATTGCATTATGTCCCATTTATCCATCTTCAACACTGCGAGTAACGGTGCTTTTGAGGAAAACCTGCTTGCTCTCTCATTACTGTTTTCACTTGGTCACTATTTGCTATCTCATTACTGTTTTCACTTGGTCACTATTTGCTATCTCATTACTGTTGTCACTTGGTCACTATTTGCTCTCTCATTACTGTTGTCACTTGGTCACTATTTGCTCTCTCATTACTGTTTTCACTTGGTCACTATTTGCTATCTCATTACTTATCACTTGGTCACTATTTGCTCTCTCATTACTTATCACTTGGTCACTATTTGCTCTCTCATTACTGTTTTCACTTGGTCACTATTTGCTCTTTCATTAATGTTGTCACTTGGTCACTATTTGCTCTCTCATTACTGTTGTCACTTGGTCACTATTTGCTCTCTCATCACTTATCACTTGGTCACTATTTGCTCTCTCATCACTTATCACTTGGTCACTATTTGCTCTCTCATCACTTATCACTTGGTCACTATTTTCTCTCTCATCACTTATCACTTGGTCACTATTTGCTCTCTCATCAATTATCACTTGGTCACTATTTGCTCTCTCATCACTTATCACTTGGTCACTATTTGCTCTCTCATCACTTATCACTTGGTCACTATTTGCTCTCTCATCACTTATCACTTGGTCACTATTTGCTCTCTCATTACTTTTGTCACTTGGTCACTATTTGCTCTCACATCACTTATCACTTGGTCACTATTTGCTCTCTCATCACTTATCACTTGGTCACTATTTGCTCTCTCATTATTGTTGTCACTTGATCATTGTTTGCTCTCTCATTACTGTTGTCACAGTCTGATCTACAAGCCCTCGAAAACTGAAATCTAACAGCAGAAAAAATCTGAATGCAAGTTCTGATAAACTGTTGAAAAAGGGAGTAAGTATGCCTCAACCAGGAACTGCCACCAATCATAGAATGGCAAAACATATGATCCGCAAAACTGTGAACTACAGTGGATGGTTCCTTCAAAAGGAAGAGTATTATATGCAGACATGTCCTAACCAAATCTCCATGACAGCATAAAAATCTACACAGCAAAGAGCACACCACAATATTTAGATAATACATGTACGCCTTAACAAAAACTTACAAAGAGTTACTGCTACCATACACCATACTGTGATCACTGCAACAGACAAGAGGAGGAATCTGAAACAGTCTTGTTGAGTGCCCTTCACTATAAGACCTGAGGAAACAACTATTACCATCAAACCCCTCCGTCACTGACACCCTCTCTACAGATATAATACCACAAGACATGGAAGAAAGAGCAAAAGCTCACAACTGTAATCGAATAAATTGGCAATCGGTAAATGCTATGATTTGATAATGTACAAAATATATTTTTTCTATTTCAGCGTTCATTCTCAAACTCTCGCTGATCTCTCTTATAACAGGACAATGTCCTACTAGATTTCCAGCAAGATGTAGTCCAGAGAATGGAAATGTGTTGTGTCGCCGTTTCATTTGTGCCTATGGCCCGACACATCCGTTTTTGTTGGTAAAAAAATATAAGAAATTACAGTTTTCCAAGACCATCATCATCAGGTGCCATGCTGGCTGGCGTAGGGGTCATGGCTCTCCACAGCTCTCTGTCCACAGTATTATGTATCAAGATCGTTGTTGTTTCTTTGCCGTGCCAGGCTGTCAAACTGTCTAATATTTTCTCACGTTGTTGCCCTCTGTCTCTGTACCATCATGATAAAGATTTCTAAAGCTTCAATGAACAAAATTGAAAAGTATATTATGCTTGAAATTTGGTTATACCATATGTGCAACAAGTTGTCTTTTACTCAGAAATTATTCCAGTTACATAAATAAATTAATATCTTTCAAAAGGTATGGTCCCAGGGCAAAGATCATGCTTTGTACTTGTGGATCAACCTTAAACCTACAGCAAACAGTAAAGAAGTGGCAAAAGTAGCTGCAAAACTTCAGAAATTTGTGGATACAGTTGTGAACCCTTCATTGAGAGACGAGACAGATGAGGTGTGGGCAGGTGTGGGATTTGGACCCAATTTTTATGCCCAGGTAAGGATATGTGGTATTCTCATCATCATCATCAAGTGCCATCTCCGCAACGAAGATTGGCTCCAACTGATTTCCAACATCCTTTGTCTCTTGTTTTGGTGGTGCACTCTGCTAGACTGTAACTTGTCCATCTTGCGATGCTACTCTCCCACTTATATCTCTGCCCACCTCTTGCTAGCTTCCCTTGATTTTACTACCCTCAAGTAAGGTCTCCAACAAGGTGTCATGATTTTTAATCTGTCCAAAATATTTTATTTGCCTGATCTTTATTTCTCTTAATAATTCTTTCTTCATAGTAAGTGTTGTCACAGTGCCACTAATCTCTTCTCCCCTTTAATAAGTCAGATGTTTTGATTTGTACTTTGTTATGCAGCTATACCTTGTTTTAAAGATTTGTTATGAAACTGTTTCATGGATTGCTGCCAACCATGTTTAAGTGGGGACAGAAAGAGAAGAAAATATGAACATTGTTACTCGTCATGCATGTTGTAAGAGACATCTAAGAAGATTTGGGAATGGGGTTAGCTGTTCCATCCCATAGAGAAACAAAGTGACCCAGAGACTATGCTGAAGTCTGATATGTCAGGCTGAAGGGTGCAGATATAGCAGTCAAATTGTAAACTATGACACAATGATTTCTGTTCGTCAGACTACATCCTGCTAATCTGCAGGAGTTTGATGATGAAGATCGATGGCTAAAGAGATTTAATTCAGAAATGGATAAAAGTTCACAGCTGTTATTATGACCGGGGTTTCTGAATGTTGTGAAATATTTGTGATCATTGATGAGTCTAAAATAATACATTTGTAAGTCATATAATGGGCACTTGTCATGGGATGTAAATATACTGGGTTTATTACTAATGTTGGTTTGTCTTTATTTTCTTCTTATTTGCTTGTTTCCCGCCGAAGACGTTGGGCCATTGGCACAAATAAAACAGCAACACAATGCATTTCCATTCTCTGAACTTCATTCAACTGGAATTCTTGTAGGACTATTGTCCTGTTACAAGAGAAATCCAGTGGGAGTTTGAGAATGAACGCTGAAGAAGATTTGCTTGTTTTGCAGAACATTGTTTTTAGTTTGTTTTCTTAGTTTGTCTGGGATAATGTTCTTTGTTCATTTAATTTTTTTGGGTACTATGATCGCAGTCAAACTTCTGTTGCGCCAATTAGTGGCAACCTATGTGATTATTTCCTCTTGCCTGTGTTTATCAGTTTATGTTTATCATTTATTAATTTAAATATGGTTAGGGTTAGGATTAGTTGTGTACAACATAACTAAACATAAAAAACGAATGTTTCAATTAATTATTGATTATTTATTGATTTAATATTTAGATCAATTAACCACAAAATATGTAGGTAGGCACTATTGAGAAACAAGAATGAAAACAGAGGTTGGATTGTGATCATAGTACCAATTATTTTATTGTGACCAATGGTTTTCCCCCATTTAACGCAGTGGTACTCCCATTATTACTTTTATATTGTAAACAGTTTTATTTGTGTAGATTGCCATTTAGAGGCTAATCTCTGAACTATTTGAAATATGCGAATCATACAGTTGAGATTGCAAGAAATCAACAGGAACTGCAAAGCTGGTGGACATAATTGTTTGTGAATGTGAAATAGAGGACTAGTTTGTTCTCAGACTCCTGCTGGATCTCTCTTCTAGGACAATGGTTCTACTAGTTTTCCAGCAGGTTGTAGCCCTGAGAACGGAGATATGTTATGTCCCTGGTTTATTTGGGTTAATGGCCCAACAGGATCGATTTCAACATGTATTTTGATAATGTTTTTGAACAAGCGCAAGTCAAATTGCCTTTCAGTAAAATGAAAAACGTATTCTTGATTAGCAACTGGCCTCACGGCATGTGGGGCATTCCCATAAGTGCTTTGCCCTCTGTTCCAGCAGCCATTCAACTTGATGGTGTTTCTTGATGGCCCTTGCGACAGGTTTCTTTGTTGTTCCGCCCACCCACGCCATGCCCGTAACTAGTTCAAGCACAACGTCGGTCTGTCGGAACAACATTATCGAAGGTTACGACTACGGGATTGTATAGATGACATGCCATGAAGCTTCTATAAGAAGATAACCTCAAAAAACGTTTTATGAATATAGAACTCGTCAATGCACATACATACAAATGTGAATACTAGGGTGTTAAATTGTACTAATACTTTTCAATGAGTGTCATGATCTGTCGCTAAAAATGTTCAATTTTAGCCGGAGTTTACAATAATTTTAGTTTATGAGAATTATAATGAAAATACTATGGACATTTAAAAAAGTTAAATGCAGAGCTACCCTGAGATGCTGTGGAGAAAAAAGATGAAAAATTATGGCATAATAACAGGCACACAGGAAATATTCATAGGCATATGATAATTTGAACATTTAGTTACCATTGGAAGTGTATGGAAAGAATAGACAATGAAAAATAAAGAAGTTTCTGGATGGACTGATTTCTTGCCCTGAGAGAATGTCACAGATGAACGTGTTAACAACACGGCAGATGTTGTTGAAGAGAGACATCATTGCCTATAATCACTGAACATAATACTTGAATTCTACTTAAGAGATGAACATCGTGTAAACTACTCACAGCCATATGTCATCTCTCATACTGCTGTACTTTAATAAAAAAAAACGTGGACATATTATTTTCATTCGTATCTTCCAATACCTCATAAATTTCCAGTACAATTTGAACTTTTGCAGGTGGGAGGAAAAACCAGGAAAAGTTATGTTTACTCACACAGAAAAGGTGCCCTAGGGGAAATGCCAAGCTCTGGTACTATCATTTTTCATGATAACATTTTTTTGGTACTAGTATATTGAAAAATGAAGAATTGTTCCTACTTGCTGTGTATTTATAACTTATAGGTCCATTGATCAAACATGTACAATGATGTGATATTTATATTTCTTTCGACACAAGCAATACTATTCCATGCTTCTATGTAAAATGTTATTAATTACATGTGTGCTCAATACTGGGCTATATCTTCCAGTATTGTAGTAAATATATATAATTCTGCACTTTTGACATATTTCCTCCATATACATTCAGACATATATGATTGTAATGTGTTGTTGTGTGCCACATTGACAGTGGTTATGCCCCTTCACAGATCACAAACTTTATTTCAATAGATTTTATAGATGCTCCACATGCATAAAGTTCAGTGAATGATTGGAAGAAATTTGACTCGTGAACATGTAATTTGAATATTCATATTTATAAAATTTGTTGACACCTTCAGAACGCAGTAACACAGCACCCAAAGCATAATGACATACAAATAGTGCTTGATCATTTTATTTTAGTATACTCGAACCATTCTTCTAAAACTTAATCCATACCCTTTGCTTTTGGTAACATTTTGCATTTGTCTCCTGAAATATATTGATGCTATAAAACTTCTTTATTTGCTTAATTAAATATCTGCTTCATGTTTGTTTGAATTCATATCTGTTTGAATTTGTTGGTATAGTCATTTGAAGTTAGCTAGCATGGCATAACAGATATAGACATGTTTCAAGTGAACGAAAGAAGAAGAAGCTAGCTAGCATGGCTACTGTGGGAATCAGACAATAAATGAACCATTATGATATTCTGAATGTGAACAGGGATATGGGGGGAGAGAGGGAGAGCTAATGTTTGCAAATCAGCAAAATTCAACTGACTGCAAGAACTTAAAGTCAAAAGAGGTGTGACTGAACAAATGTGCTATCAGGTAGCCAGCGCCCTGTATGACAACCCGCGGCCTGGACTTTTGTGGCAGACTCCTAGGTGACAGGGAATGTTAGGTGTTCTGTCACTGCAGATGGGTGAACAGATCTGACAGAAGAATGATAAGCTGGTTGACCCAGACATACAAGCTGCACTCCTGGCAGGATATGATGATCCTAGGATACTCCCACATTGGAATATCTCCTTTTGGGGACTAAACATGTATTCATAAACTCCCTAACACAACCAAGCCTTTGAAACAGTAAACTTTAAGTGAGTTGGGTGTCACCTCAATTATTCACCTGAGGAGAAACTATACTTTTTTCAGAAAGGCTATAGGCTAGGATGTCAGAGTTGCCTGCTCACAGCTACAGGGATTACTCCATATTCATCATCAAGTAGCCAGAGGTGACTAAGAAGCCAGTACAAATTGTCTACAAGCTGTTGGAAATTTTTAGATGTTGCTAGTTATGACAATGGTATGATATGCAGTTAGTTTCATTTGCCAACTATTTGAAGTTCTAGCTCTTCTCTCCCTTTTTGTGATGACATTTTGCAAATCTTATTACTTTCCATGCTGGACAAGTTTATAAAATATAGGCCATATTGGACAAGTTAAGAATGACAGTTGTTTTAACCCTTGCCATCCAGCCCCTTAAACTCCATTTCCCTAATCTCCTGAGCAAGAAACACACAAGAAGGACATATAAGTACAACTAGTTGTCAAATGTATTGCATACACAGTTACTTTATAATGCTAATTTTATACTTAAATGTTAAGTCAGCGACCACAGAACAGAGATTCATGGCAAGATACAGAGCAATGTGTGATGTTTGAGAACATGAGAAGAAGATATCTTCTTCAGTGTTCATTCTCAAACTCCTACTGGATCTCTCGTGTTGCAGGACCATTGTCCTACTATGGTACTTTACATCCAGTAAGATGTATTCCAGAGAATGGAAATGTATTGTGTCATCGTTTTATTTGTGCCAATGGCCAACACATCCATTTTCAGCGGAAGAAGAAGAAGATATAATCTGTAAGAAGTTAACACAGATCTTGCCTACTTTTTTGTGCATTTAGATCCTTCATTATTGAATCTTTATTTTCAGGTGGAGATATTTTTATTCATGCCAAGTCAAACCAAGTCAGCAAATTATTTGAGCTGACTCAGCTTTTTCTCAGAAGTCTCCCCAAAGACAGTGTACAGTGTGCTGAAGATATTTATAGTTTTGTGTATCAGAATGGACGAGATTTGTCAGGGTTCATTGATGGTAGGTGGTTACGCAGCACTGTTTACTCTTTTAATTTAATATATGTCTGTGTGTGTGTACACATTATTTATAAATCAAGAAAATTAAAGGTAATAAAAAGCCCTAATGGGCGTGTGTTGATATCAATACCTACAGCGGTGAAAAGGTCAAAACATGCTTGACTGTGGTTAGCTGTCAGGTTGGTGTACAGTACAGGAGCCAATTCTCTCATACGGCCGGTCTACTAGTGATACGACTACAAATATCCACTATTAAATGGAAGTGGTAAAATGCAGAACGTATTAGTTAACCATGTTGAATTATGATGTGTGTCGGCTACTGGCACAAATACACTGGCAACACAACACATTTGATTCCTGAATTACATCCTGCTGGATTTCTAGTAGTACCAATAGTTACAAGAGAGATCTAGTGGGAGTTTAAGAATGAACCAAAAAAAACACAAGAAGAAAAAGTGTACCTAGAAAGAAAAATGATAGACAAGGATGACCATTTTGTATATCTAGGAAGTTATATTGACCAAGAAGGAGATACTAACTAACAGTTCAGGACCAGAAGGGAGTTTAAGAATGAACCAAAAAAAGCACCTAATTACACAAGAAGAAAAAGTGTACCTAGAAATAAAAATGATAGACAAGGATGACTATTTTGTATATCTAGGAAGTTATATTGATCAAGAAGGAGATGCTTAGGACCAGAATCACAAAAGCAGTGCTAGTACCTTAAATAAAATATGTAAATAACAAATCCTAAAAGAAATTTTGTAGCATATCCAATACAGGATATAGCTATCAACCCAGAATTTTTTGACTGTGGTGTTTTTGTTTGCAGCATTTACATTGTGTAGTTTGTCATTGCTTTCAAAACAGTCTGGATGCACAATTGCCTGAGACGGGTTTCGAATCCTGTACCTTGAATGATCACAGACGCGAACTGTAACACACCGTCACAGAGCAGGACAAAACAATCTTAAGTAAGAATACATCTTAAGACATTCAGTGTAAAAGGTACTTAAACTTGCAAAAGATGAAAGCAGGGAAAAGCTATAGAGAGTTTGGAATGATGTACAAGCACTAATATAATTTGATTGCTTTTGAAATTGCTTGTTCGTCTTTCTTAAAGGTACTGAGAACAGAGCAGATGATGAAGGTAGACAGGAAGTAGCGGTAGAGAAAGAGACAGGGGGGAGTTATGTGGTGAGTAGATACTGATCACTTAATTCAGTGGTTCTTAACTATTTTTACCATGGCCCTTTTTTGAGCTATTTGTATGGCTCCCTCTTGTTCTTCCATCACAAGTGATGATGACCATTTGTTACATCCACTTTTGAAATTCAGTTAGAATTTGATTTTGAGTTCGTATATGGCTAACAGTTCTATTCGAGTCACAAATATCCTTGGAATGACCACTGAAGACGGTTTTTGGTCTACTCGTGACTTTCTAGGAACTCTCCTCTGTTGAGCTGCTGTATTTCTCTTCTTTTCATGCTGTGCTATTTTGACTAGAGTGCCATGTAGCTCTATTTTTTGCAAGTTCTTCCCATGTATCGTGGTCTTTTTCAAAGACTTTCAATGAGATCTTTAACCTTCACCGCGCCTATATTAACACCGGTCGACCAAAAAAAATGGCGGCGAGAGCCGTTGGCGACACACCCCATCCGACGAGATATCGTGAGATTTACACGTACCACAGCCCGTGCACATAGCTTGGGACATGCGCAATCGAAGCCTGTACATCCCCACTTCCGAAATGATCGTTGTTGAAAATAGCTAGCTAAAAGGAACACGTTCAAGAGCAATTAATCTGACCACATCTGCACACCGGTACGATGCCATGATGGTGGATCGGTTGTATAGACCTTTCTTTCATCGTATTTAGAATAAAATAACATTGAATCGTGGCTTGAATAATGAATTATTAGGTTATTTAGTTTCACAGCAGTGAACATACAGAATGTCGTGTTGGTTTGGGGACTTGTAGATGTGTGATATCGAATATAAGTGGCACCAAAAATGACTCTAGGCCTAAGCTCAAAGAGCGATTTTACTGCAAATCTACATGTTTTATACAGTTTCCCTGGCAATATTTTGATAATTTCGCAATGAAAGAACATAAATACAACAGATTTACGTGTGATTTAGTGTGTACAGTGTTGCCAAGCAATTCGATAAGTAAGGTAAGTAATTTATTTTACTAATTTTTTCCTCTTTATTTGTTATAAAATATATTTTTGTGTGAAAAACGTCTTTACCACTTTCTCATACATCTGGTATCACACACACACGTACATAAATTACACCAATATATGCAGAATTCAATTCTTTATTTATATGTCAAATATTATTTAAATATCTCTAACAACCAAAAAATTATCACATTTTCAAAACAGTCACCATCAATAACGCAAATTTTCAAAAAATAATCCGGTGGTAGGGAGACGTTTTGTATTTTTTAATCTGGCTTGCTAAAGGTTAATGCATTCTTCTAGATCTGCAACTCACTATAGAGAAGTATCTTTGGCAGATGATGATCTGGCATACATACCAAATGGTTCCCTTAAGTGCTTAGGTACTGTAATTTGGAATTTGAGGACCTGTTTGTTTGCTAATTTGTTCATTGTTCATACTAAGTTGTTTTCTCTATAACATGTCTATAATAATTTCATATAGCAGTCATTCTGTGGCCCACTCAGACAAGTCTATGACCTACCAATTGTCAATTTTTTTGTCCTTTGTCACTCCTTGTGGGTCATATGGCTAAGGTTGGGAACACCTGGCTTTGTTCATAGATATATCACTAGATAGATGTCACACACTGTCTTTCAAGGACTACTGTTTTGATAACATTGACGCAGTCATACATGAAGATGTGATCTTGAGACTGGAAATTCTGTAACATGAGACTAGACAGACATAAATTTCAGGTGGCATCTGTTAGATGTGTGTATAGTCATAACTTCCCAGTAATGTAAAATTTCTGCTACCATTTTCTATCTACTGAGAAAGACTAAATATCTAGGGGTTCACCAAAAATATGATGCAGTGACTTTGTTAACTAAGTAGTTAACAGAGCAATGTAGTAACTTAGATACAAAAATTGAGTGGACGGGAGTGCAGTAAAACTGCATCGTATAGTCAGTGAATATTAGAAGAAAAAATAAAAAGGGTTAAATAGCTGTTTTATATGGAATAATACAGATATTCAACATTTCTGCTAAAAGGTCTTTATCAAGATAGTTAAAAGAAAAGACAGATCTGAGCCACAGTATGTACAAGGAATCGGAAGGTTGATTTGTACCATAGTGTGCTGTTGCGTGTATTCTTAGATATGCAACCCATGAACTAACTTCTATTACTTTCTCATTTGTCTTTATACCATTAATGATCTTCCTCTTTCATGCAACATGATCCATGACAACCTATTCCCAAGATTTTGTATCTTCTGCGTTCGCTCTCATATAACCACAACGAATATATTGTGTGATTTCCGCTGGGGATCGTGAAGTACATTGTGCTGCAAGTTCCATAGTAAAATTGTGTTATTTGCACCTCGGTTGGCCACTTTGTGGTCTGGTCGTCCGAGGTCCAGCACATCCGTTTTCGTCATGCCTTTAATTCAGGTAGTAGGCTTCCCTAGTCTGTGACAGCCTGCTTATCTGTCGACGGACACGCTGGTGTGTAGTGACTCTTCGCCGAGACAATTGTCGTTCATGTCTATCTCGCATGAGGTGTTCCACCGTCTATGAACTTGCCTGTAATTGGACGTTCTGTGCCTGTGCCCATTAGGTACTGAACCTTTTCTCATCCGCGAGCCTGGTTCCAGATGAGGAAGAACTCGACAGAAGAGTTGAACCCTGGCTCTTTTGCATTCTTAGCCGAGGTCTGTTGTTCACAGACATTGTGAACCACTCGCCCAAGTTCGAGTCTCACACCACGTGTTTGAGAGCACGGCGTTCTCGAGCTGAGCGACCGTGTCTCATTTGCGCCTGAGCCCATCGGGTACTGAACACTTTCTCTCTGCAAGTATATTTCCAGTATAGGAAGCTTGACAGTAGAGTTGGGCCAGGGCTGACATCCTTATCCCATTTGTGCCTGAGCCCATCGGGTACAGAACCCTTTCTCTGTATTTAACCCTTTTTCTTTCGCGAGCATGTTTCTGGTATAGCAAACCTTGATATTATAGTTATGCCAGGGTCTTCTTGTTTTGCCGGGCGCCCATGATTGGGTCTGGGTCTCTGCCCATAAGAAGCACACATAACTAGAAGCTTGTCTCGAGCTAACAGTACTTGTAGTTCCGATTTCCCTAGTACGTTTTCACTTTCTGTTTGCAGTTGGCGCTGCCCTCTTGCGCTGTTCTGCCCTTTCATTGTACTCTGTATGAAATCTATTTATCTCTCGCCATACATCTACCTTTTTGTGCCTTTTTCATTGGTCGCCCCTCCAATGTTTGGACTGGACTGACTAGCGTCACTGTGTGTTGACAGTGCCACTGCATGTGCTGGTGGTGTCGGAGATATTGTCTGTCTCTTATGCAGTCAAATCTCTTTCCATCTACTCCCTCCACATTCTTGGACATGATCCCCAAATGATTTAGCCAGAATCAGCACGAGCCGCTGTCTTTCTGTTCCCAGGGTGCACTGCGAGGAGGTACATTTGGGATCTTGGTTATCTGCTAACCCTGGGTCTGCTGAGAGCATTACCTTCTCTTTGCACCCCAATTTTGTATCAATGTCTGTATCTTGAATATCGCATTTGCATACGTCTTTGTACCAAAGTAGAGGTTGACCCTATCTTTTCCCAGAATGTAATTCTCCATAAAATAGATCCTTCAGTTTTTATAGGAGTTAAAAAACAGAGCGAAGAAGAAAAAAATCCTGTATCTTCCATCCTGCTACTGTGCACAGCCATCTGAGTCTGTGCAGACTGGACATAGACAATGCTGTAATATTGCCTGTTCTTTCTAATACATCAAAAAATCTGAATCTATTGATGCTCTATTAATCTAATCTATTTATGACAATTTCTATTTTTCACAGATTACTCAGAAATGGATTCATGACCTGAATTATATTAATAATGAAAAACGTAAGCACAGTCTTTGTGATTTATTATTTACATCTGTGATTTTATTTTATGTGTATGTGTCATCGTGTGCATATTTCTATACATATATACATATGAAGGAAAATATATAAATGTGCATAGAATTTTCATACATGTAGGTATAATATACTCTCTTATTTTTAGACATGAAGTAATATTGGTAGTGTGATGGATAATTAAAATTAGACCACAAATAACTTGATTTCAACTTTGGAAAACACTATCAATATATGGAGTACCATAACATTTAATTAATATGTGTAAGAGCATTTATACGAAGTAAGAACAAATACAGAAGTGTCCAATAAGTTCCAGATCCAATCAGTAGTTCACCAGGGATGTGTCTTATCTCTTCTACTTTTTATAACATATATCAACCACATCTGTAAACTAACAAGCACTTACGAAGCAGATAACATGAATGACAAATTGAACAAACTACTCTTTGCAGATGACCAAGTACTAATAGCAACATCAGAAGAACAATTGCAAGAACATATGAACAGACTCCACACTACATGTCAAAAATTCAAAATGAAGATTAATATTGAAAAGACCGAAATAATGGCAATAGCAAAGAAAGAAAGAAATATCACTATCTCCATTGATAATAAACATCTTGAACAGGTAAAGGAGTTCACTTAGGAAGCATTATATCGAGTGAAGGGAAAAACAGTAAACAGATACAAAATAGATGCAACAAAACATACCAGATCCTAGGACAGATGACACATATTTTTAAGAACAAAAATGTTAATATAGACACTAAAGTTGCATTATACAAGACTATTATTATTATCCCATCACTATGCTACCAGTGCCAAACCTAGACAATGACAGCACAAGACAAAAGAAAAATAGTCGCAGCAGAAATGATGTCTACGAAGAATACTTGGAGTGTCATTAAGAGATAGAATTAGAAAAGATAACATCAGACAGATAACCAAAACAATACCAGTATTGGAACACATCAAAAGAAGATGAAGTGATTTTCACACACTTCAAGACTACTAACAGACAGATTGCCACAGATGGCCGTGACACATAGACATCACGGCTATAAAGCCAGAGGCACACCATGTAAAAGATGGACGACAGAAATCAAAGAAGCCACAGAAACAAGCTTACAAACAGCACAGAAGAAGGCCATCTCCAGAGATCTCTTCTATCCCTAATGCTGCAAGGCAAACAAGGGCCACAGCATATAGATAGATAGATAGCTTGATTTCACCCAAGATTATTTTCATCTGGTCAAGCATTGACTTACTAATAGCTTACCATTTATCTGGGAACTTGACAGTGCAAATAGAAAACACACCTTTATCCTCCCTATCACTGCTACACATATAATGTATTTAGATAATTACCACCTTATACTTGCTGTAAAATAATAATATGACATAATGTAATATCTCCTTGGAACACATAAAATGATGACACAAAGCATATGTTCACTGGAATTCACCCTGCTAGAAATCTGGTAGGATCTTCACGTTCGCAGTTTAACATGTCAACACAGCAAGTAAATTTTGTTGTGAAGATGTTGTCTATTCCTGTTGCTTGATACCATGGTTGCTGGTGCGCATCTCTGTCTGGTATCTCTGACTTTAGCACCAGTGATTTCTTAAGCAGGGCCGTGGTCCTGTTCGATGTTACGGATGGCCCATCCAATCTTAGTTTCCAGCCTCTGTTGACTGGACTAAGTCTCATCTCCACTTCAAGGAGTTGGCGTCGATGGTGTGGTAGGATCAATTTCCTGTTGCAGGAGAGATTCAGCAGGAGTTTGAGAAAGAACAATAAAAGAAAATACAATGAATAACTCCTTGCTTTGAAAAAAACAAAGAGTACACATGTATTTATTATGTAATTATAATAATTACAATTTATTATTATTCCTGGATGTTTATAATCTAATAATCATGCAAGTACAAAAGCATAAAGTGTCAAAATATGATATACATTTTAAAAATTAAACCACAAAAAATCTGTCAGAATTAGATCTAAAATATTCAGTACCTATGTCTTCTTCAGCGTTCATTCTCAAACTCCCGCTGGATCTCGCTTATAGCAGGACCATGGTCCTACTAGATTTTCAGCAAGATATAATCCAGAGAATGGAAATGCGTTGTGTCACCGTTTTATTTGCGCCAATGGTCCGACACATTCGTCTTCGGCGAGCTGTACCTTTGTACAACTCATGTAACTTATTTTCTTGAATATATTTTACTAATGTCACAAAAATTAAAGTGTAACCTAAAAATAGAAATAGCTAGAAGATCAATGACATGGAACCCACAGGGAAAACAAGAAGACATAGAAGACATGTGAAGAAGAGAAACTATGAAAGATTTGACAGAGATTAGAATCACGTGGAATGAGGCTGATAATGTATCCCAGGATAATAATGAGACACATAGCCCGTAAGGGTGCCACACTGGATACATCAGCACTAAAGCTCTCCAAACAACTCTATCCTCATCAACCATTCAGAGGAGTGTAAAAAAAAATAACATCCAGACCATTCCTTGATGTTACAGATTCAGGAATTTCTCTGTCTCCTCTCCTTCCACCCTCGACTATTTCTTGCAGAATAATTTTAGAAAGCGAGTCATGTCTCGTTATATGTCCAAATCAAACATGTTTATGCCATTTCACCACTGCCAAAAGCTGCGCTTGATATCTTGCAAGATTGTTTATTTGCTATCAGACTAATATATTTGTCTTATACTCTATATAGCTAACTCTTAACAAACATCTGTAGCACTTGTTTTCTGAAGCTTGAATCCTTCTTTCTGTGTTTGCATTGAGTGTCCAACTTTTGTATTCGTATAAAAGTATACTTAGCACTAGCGATCTGAATAGACTGATCTTTACTCTAATCCTGATCTTACATTTTCATGTCATATTCAACCTTGCCATGGCAGCCAACATCATATCCATAGATGGTTGGTTGGTTGGTTGCTGATCCAGCGGTCCATGGGCTCATGCCCTTTGACCCAATGCCATTGTGTGATATATGCATGTGTTTGTGAGTTGTTGTTTTGTTCCATATAATGTGTTCCATTTATCTGGCCCTGGAGGGAGAAGCATTTTCCTGATGTCATCCAGCGCTGGACATTCAAAAAGGTGGTGGTCAACAGTTTCATATGGATGAGTGCACAGCCGGCACCCTGGAGTGTGTTGTGGTTGTATTCTGTTCAGGTGATTGTTAAGCTGTACATGTTGTGTGCGCAGTCGGAATATGATACTCTGGTCTTTTCTTTCCAGGAGGTTGATATTGTCTTTAGGATTTGGGCTGGTCATATATTTATAGATTTCCCTCCCAGTGTTTCCCATGGCCCATCTGTTCATCCAATTTTCTTTGTTCACAGATTTCAACATCATTTTAACTGTGTGCATTGCTGTTTCTGTATAAGGCTGTTCTTGTTGTGCTCCCCTCTTTGCTAGTCTGTCTGCCTTATCATTACCAGGTGTGTTTGAGTGGCCAGGAATCCACTGCATAACAATGTTGACATCATAAGATGTGAGCAGCTGGTTTGCATGGTGGTATATTTCAGCTAGCTCGGGTTTGCAATGTCCATATATCCATAGATAGAAACAAATGAAAATCCCATGAAAGCTGTGCGTACTATAACAAAGTTGGAATAAAACTGCGCATAATATTTAAAAATAGAAATGTAGTTACCTCATATTGAACTGAAAATCCTTTTCTGTGACTTATGCAGCCATGGTTGTGTAAATTCATAGGTGACTTAAAAGCTTGATTGATTGATTTAAAAATATAAGCAATCAATTCTATGTACCAGTTTTTTTTCCCCTATTATTTTTCACAAAATATGGCATACAAGAACAAAATATGACAATATGGCAAAAAAATGAATTACATATCACCTATTGCCAACAAAGATCAAAATATGCAGTCATAGTCAAATAGTATGAAATCTCAAACATTCTAGCCCTAGTAATTATTTATCATTTTCTGGTTTTGTGTTGTTAATCACCCTACTGTTTTCTCATGCACATTACTTAGCCAAGACATTGGAAGCCTTTGTGGGAAGAGAAAGGGCTGATAGTACAGAACTGCAGAAAAAGTCGGTCACGTCACATGTTGCCAGAATGACGTCAGGTATGGAAAAATATGAATTTCTAAACAATATTGGTGCATTTAGCATTAAAGAATTCATTTATTACTGTCACAGAGAAATGTGATTCAGCATAAATATGTAGTTTTCATATACAGTGATTCAATTTATAATCTACCTTATTTAAAAAAATATTTAATGTAATATAGTTTTGAAGGTAGTAGAAGAACATTTCTATATATGCATACCTTGCAACATTCCCATAATTTATGTGTGTACTAATATGGCTGTGGATCTAATTTGGTCTGCCAGATCATTTTTTTACTGGCATACCAGACAGATTTTTTAAAAATTACTACATGCACTGTCCCCTGAGCTCACAAAATGTAAAATCGCAGCCAAGTTATAAAGTATGATACTAAAGAGTGATATGGAGTAAATTATTGTCTAACCTTTGATTTTGCGAATTGAACAGTGTTAAGAATGAAAGACAACTGATCTAGAAATTAATCAATTGACAATGCTCGATATTATTTTTGTGTGCACAGATGAATTTTTTCATCATGGTAATAAGTGGGATTTTCCAGCTGGTAGATGTAACCTGCAAAACACAGTGCACAACTCTGCATTCAGGACAACTAGTTCTAATATGATGAAGGTTGATGTTGTTACAGCTGCCCTCGATTACATCGAGATTTAATTTACTAAAGTAATTCTCTAATATGCTGGGTCTTCATTTACTTGAGTGATTCTCTAATACACCAAGAATTCATTTACTTGAGTGATTCTCTAATACATCAAGACTTCATTTACTTTAGTGATTCTCGAATACATCAAGACTTCATTTACTTGAGTGATTCTCGAATACATCAAGACTTCATTTACTTAGGTTATTATTATTATCAGCCCAACCTCTAATAATTCATCAACTTCATTTACTAAAGGGATTCTTTAATATATCAAAACTTCATTTTCTTGAGTGATTCTTGAATACACTTTAGTTTGCAAAATTGTGAACTGAAAAGAATGACTCTTGACATGAACTGTTTTGTATACCTATATTTGTAACTTTTTTACGCTGTCCATTTTATGGGATTGTCTTATAAACACGTTATTGTGTAAACAATTTAGTATTATAATCTTTTCTTTTACGTATGATCTCATACATTTGCCATTTACTAGTCTAGAGAACACAATGCATTCTATTGTGGCGTGCAGCTTTGCTACACCTTTCTGCCCAATATATCTTACTTGAGCACACAATGTTTGAGTTTCAAATTGCCGTATCCTTGTGATCATATCCCTTATCCTGCTTTTTTGCAACCTAGTGTCCATGATTACTATGTGGAGTTGGAGTAGAGTCTCAGCAGCTATGGTTTCTGCTCCATAGTTAAAAATACTGTTAACCTTTAGCTCGCGGCCGTAGAGTGCGGTCGAGTGTACACGCCCTACAAAAGCCCTGTTGCTAGGTCCCCTGCAATGAATAAAAGTAGCCCCATTTAAAAAAATTTTTTTAGCTACCAGATTATTTGAAATCTGCCAAATTATCCAATTGACTTCCATTTTTTCTGCAAGTGTAGTGGCAACGTGACCGAATCTCAGTGAAATATAGTAATTTTCACAATATCTTGACAATTTCAAACAGAGCAGCGCCATGATGTGAATCGGGTTTTATAGACTTTTGTTTTATCATATTTTCATTAAAGCCATCTTGGATTATTCTTCTAAAAATGGATTCCTGAGAGGTAAGTTGATAATCACACTCGAAAATACGTTAGACCACTCATATTCGTATATTTTGACTTTATAAATCAACTGTCTTATATCAATCAGTTTTGGAGTAGATCTAGATTTATAGAAGGATTTTATGACTAACCTGTATGTTTATTCATTGTTCCTAGTGAAATTATGACAATTTTACCATAATTACTGCTGAATTATGTCTGTAAATGGTGTTGCCACTCCAAAAAAAGTCAGACATTATTTACTTTTTTTTTTTTAGATTAAAAAAATAATAATTTGTCGGTTTTTTATGGAAAAAATGTCTTTGCTACTTTCTCACACATCTTGTAAGATGTACCACAAACAAAACGTAAACAAATATATGCAGAATTAAATTCTTTATTTATATGTCCACATATTATTTAAATATTTCTAACAACAAATAAGTTATAGCGTTTTCAAAAGTCACCACCTATTACGTAACATTACCAAAAAATAATCCAGCGGCAGGAGGGAAGTTTTTTGTGTGTTTTTGTTTACAGCTTACTAAAGTTTAAAATCACATCATATTTAGGGATGAAAAATAAGATTAACTCAAGTTGCAAGGTGAATAGGTACCATCTGAACGGACCTGGTTCAAATCTAATTATCTGTCTTATAATTTGTTCCATATGCTAGCAGTAATCTATGAGTTGTGGACTACAACAGCCAATCATTCACTACCTACATTAATATTTACTCACTGCACAAAACTGAAATCCAATAGGCAAAGCTTGGAATTGGGTAATGAAGCTTTGCTAATCACTGGAAACGCACATAATATCCTACATTACAGTTTATGTTCAGCATGTTTATGAATAAATATTGAATATCATGGCTGTCTTTAACCTTTTGAGACTGGACATCATTTTCATCCACAGGTACTGGTTTAGAAGCGCCTAAACCTTTTGAAATTGTTCGTCAGTCAATGCCTTTTGGAACAGTGACAGGTGAAGCTGGTCTATTCTTCATTGGCTATGCTGCAGATCCAAAAAACATTGAGTACATGTTAGACAGGATGGTTGGAGCTACTACTGATGGTCTTAGTGATGACATTATGAGGTTATCTCGGAACGTCAAGGGCACTTACTGGTACTTCCCAGGAGAGCAGGAATTGGCAAAGTTGGCATAAGCATCAAGTAATCGGACAACCTTGTTCTAATTAATAATATATTTATCTGTTTCTTTGGCTGTGTTAATTAATTGCTTTTTTATTTAATGAAAGTATACTCAAGAAAGTGTTGCCATTAACATTTCACACACATTTAAATAATGTAAATGTGATTGTGATTTGCAATATTCTACCTGAAATAATGTATGGTTATTACTGACAAGTAGCTGACTCTAGAACTTTGATAAAGTCAAATATTTAGAGATCAATCTGTCAAAACAGATTATATTTTCCTTCACAAGGATACTCCAATCAACATCACTAAAACAATGAGTACCTTACTCAGTGTTCAAGAAGGGAACATTTCATGAGCAAGAGGCCTATCAGCTTTTTATTTTCAATTGCTGATGTCTAATACTGTTGAATCGTAAATGCCTTATTCCTGTATGTGATTATATACCCTGTGATTACTCAATTCCTTTAGATGTCTTATTGAATAATTTGGTAAAAAAACAAGAAATATCTCATTTATCTAAATCTTGTAGTTGCATCTCATTTAACAAAAAATGAAGCCATACATTTTTTTTTCCTTTCTGAAATTTCCTTTACTTTTTAATACTTAAGTGAACAATTAAATAATTTATATAGAACAGTTTCAAATTTGTATTTTTTTGACTGAAAATTTACATGAACTGACAAAATTTGGTAGCTAATTGATCCAGTAAGTCTGAAGTAATCTATAATTCATGCCTGCCATATTAATATATATATAATTTGTTTATCTATTGATAAATCCTTTATGCATGGATACCTAGGATGTTATTCTTAATTTATGTGACATGTTTATCAGCTAATTAGTCTATTTGAGGTTTTTAGGCCCAGCTCTGTGGTAGAAAGGAACATAGCATGTCTTGGATGGTCACGATACCAGTTCAAACCTCGCAACAGGTAATTGTTCATCCGGAATGTTCAGAAAACAATGGCAACCAACTGAATGTATTTATATTGCCAGAAAATCACTACAGCCAAACAGTGCTGGGTATAATATAAGTCCAGAATAAAATATGCTAACATTTTAGTATAATATAAATTCGTGTGGATGTCTCATTTTATATGAAAATTTAAAGTTACTTGAACGGCGATCTTCACTCATACTTTCATCAATTATAGTGGACCAATATGTAATTTTCCTATTTATATATGTGAAACCCACTGAAGACGGATGTGTCGGGTCATTGGTGCAAATAAAATGGAGGCACAACACATTTCCATTCTCAGGACTACATCCATCGGAAATTTCGTAGGAACATTGTCCTGCAACAAGAGAGATCCAGTGGGAGTTTGAGAATGAACACTGAAGAAGAAAAATGTGAAATAAATTAAGTCATGACTATGAAGTTTTTGAACCAAGTTTTTATTGGTCCTTGTTGCTTACTTTTTTGTTATGATGTTATACTGTCCATTACTACATTCTCACTTTGTCATTTTGAATCTCTTGTCAGTAGTTATTTCACAGTGTTCTCTGGTTTTGTCCGTCAGTTGCTCCAAAATATATACATGAAAAACATACGTTCGTACATCTGTTACGGATGTCAGAACTAAGTGATCCTAATTATGTTTATTATCACACTGAATCTGTTACACCATTTGATAGCACTATTAAAATAATATAGTAAATATCTATTAGTGCCAAAAATAGAATTCTCTGTGTAGGAAAACAGGCAAGAAATACAGTCGGTAAATACATTATTATCGTTGGTACAGGCAATAAATACAATTAGTAAATAAATCACACAGTCCACATTATTGTTTACATTAGAAATGTTACATGGTAGCTAAATTACATGGTAGGTTACTTCATAAGACGACAGAAATAAACCTAATAATAACTGAAAACTTCAACACTTTCTTATATCTTAAATATACAGTAAAAGAGAATGGAGAAAGAAGAACAGAAATTAAGAAAATGGTAGTATGCTATAATAAAACATAAACATTTATCCAAATAGGTAAATAAAAATGTGTAGTGAAGTTGGCATACAAAACTAATTTTAATGTCTGTGTTGCAGATGTGTCATGAAATACACATTTAATTGTAATGTTTCTTTGTTGCAGAATATGGATACTTAACAAAAAACTTTAGGATAAACTATTTGAGTTTGATTCAGAAAATGTAGGTGTGTGTTGTGTGCGCAGAAATGGACAGATGTTGTGACAAAGGTAGAAGTTAAGAGGGAGTAGTTGAAAGAGATTAAAAGTAGATAAATTAATTATTTAAACATTAATCTATGCTTAATTCAAGCATGGAAAGAATAATGATTAGGATGGAAGTATTAAATTGATTAATAAATAAAAGGTTGATAAAATTCACCATCATGACAAAAATCATGGATTTTAAGCAAATAGCAAATTTCTTTAAAAATAAACAAGTAAATGAAAAAATTGTCATCCTGTCATGAGAAGATGACATCTGTCAACATTAAGACTCATTTGTCTTCCTCTGCGTCTTCCACCATTGCAGTGAACAATGATGAAAAAAACAGGAGGACAAATAAAAGCATGGATGACAACATCAAGGACTAGACAAGACCAGATTTTTCCTCTCTCATCCGCATCATTGTAGATAGAAATCGCTGGAGGACTCTGCTGAAGCATCTATTGTGGTACCCCTTACTACACTGACAGAGTTATAGAATAGAATATCTAATATTATGCTAGTGTTAATGTTGACAGGATGCAAATTTTAGTGCTAGCTTGTGCCTTTCACATTAAACTTGACAATAATATTTCCTATAAAATATATTATCAATTTTTTGCTATTACAATTCCTTGTACATATTGATAATTGCATTATAAACATTCACGTGCCTGCCGTTCATATAAGTGCTGACAAAACATTTATTATTAGATAAATTTTTTCTTGATTGCTACATGACGTGTTTTTTTTAACTACACAAATTAAGATGACTCCTGACTTCTTATTTTGTTTATGAAACAAAGTATAGATTCACTTATTTTAAACCTTCTCATTACTGACACAATATTTACAGTGTTCTAGTATACTGCCAATTATATTACTTAATTGATGTTTTTCATTATCATCAAAATGTTTTATGTGCATGACAATTACGCAATTTTAGCGGTATCTTTTACATCTTTCTGGAGAGCCGGAGGTAGTGGGTAAATAATTTGTTTACCAACATTGCAAGCCTGGTTCAATTTTCACTGACAGGAGTGGGGTCACTCATGGCTTGCACACAAAAACTGTAGGTTTACCCAGCTATCAATGACTACCAGGGCTCATGCTCTAGGAACGTCAAGAGATGGCACCATTTCTGCAATTTGTGCTGAAGACAGCACTGCCTCAGCAAAATAAATTGGAAGTTTCTTCTCAACCACTGCTAAGCAATTAAGCACTTACCGTAGGCCTATAGGTGAAACCATGTTCTGTGATCTTTATTCATAACTAGTACTACATACTTTGTATCCAATATAATATTTATCTGAATACAGTAATCATGCATCTATCCAGTGTATTTTACATTACATTTGAGTGACTGTTCAAGATTTGTTGTAATAAAATAGTTATAAATTTAGAATTACAGATAAAACTATGATTCAATAGGCATATCAGGAAGCTTCCTGGCAGAATGGTTAATAGTTCGTCTTCTGCTCAAAAGATTGTGTGTTCGAATCTCGCTTATGATGTCTTGTTTACAAAATTTATTTTTTCGGAGATGTCTGAGAATTATCGCGTGAAGTTAGAGTTAACATTCTATGAGTGGTACACTCGGCAGGTGGCTTGCCACTTTCATGAGAGGAACGGAGTACATATGTGGTAAACCAAGTATAATAAAGTCAATCCTCTGCCTTCTCAAACCTTTTCTTTCGACTGGCAAAAATTGAAAACATGATAATGAATTTGTTGTTAATCACTGGAAACGCACTGTGTGTGGCTTCCTGTGTGTTGTCTTGTCTGTTTCCAGTGATTAGCAAAACTGCATTACTGTGTTTTCAATTTTTGCTAATAATAAGGTTAGAATATAAAAATCAAATTATGTTTTACCTACGTAAAAACACATGGGATTCAAAGAAACCAGCAAATATGAATAATGTAATAAGGATTTTTCTTTGCATAAAAAAAGTTACAATAATAATTTGGAGCATATTACCAAATGATTAGGATGCTGTCTCACAATTGTGATTGCCCAACTCCTCTCTTCTCCTCTCCACCTGACCTTTTTAGATACACAGTTCTGGATTGTGTGCGCAGTGTTAAATTCCATACACAGTACCTTAACAACAAATGCAACTATGCACATCTTAGAGAAAATGTTGGTGGTGGCTCAGATTCAACTTTAACAACAAATGCAACTATGCACATCTTAGAGAAATTGTTGGTGGTGGCTCAGATTCAACTTTAACAACAAATGCAACTATGCACATCTTAGAGAAATTGTTGGTGGTGGCTCAGATTCAACTTTAACAACAAATGCAACTATGCACATCTTAGAGAAATTGTTGGTGGTGGCTCAGATTCAACTTTAACAACAAATGCAACTATGCACATCTTAGAGAAAATGTTGGTGGTGGCTCAGATTCAACTCATTGTAGAGACTAGACTTTCATATTTTGGACGTAAAATTTGAAATCCAATTTGTACATGTCATTGTTACTAATATAATAAATCAGCCTTATTTTCACTATAGAAAGTCCTGAGAATTTCATGGATAGAAATATGAATCGACACAGGACGTCTGCAAAGTCCTGAGAATTTCATGGATAGAAATATGAATCAACGCAGGACGTCTGCAAAGTCCTGAGAATTTCATGGATAGAAATATGAATCAACGCAGGACGTCTGCAAAGTCCTGAGAATTTCATGGATAGAAATATGAATCAACGCATGACGTCTGCAAAGTCCTGAGAATTTCATGGATAGAAATATGAATCAACGCAGACGTCTGCAAAGTCCTGAACATAGAAGAAGACTAGATCTTCAAAACTATCAAAAATTCAATGTAACATATTTCAGAAATATAAAGAGACACAATTGTTTAAAAAAGATTCATCATGATGTAAAAAGTTCCAGGGAAGAGAACAAGAGGCAGACCAAGACTCTAATTGATACATGACACTAGAAGAAGCTGGTCAGCTTGCACAGAGCTGAATGCCTTAGAGAGACAGTGAGGACAATGATCTGTAAAGGACACGTAACATAGATAAATCTTCCCTGCACTTCTTAACATAAAAAAATGTAACAATCAAAACTTATTTGTTTACTATTTCAAAGAAGGTCTAAGTAAAGTTAATAACAATATTCGATTTTGAGTCAGTCAAATGTTTCTAGCAGTCTAGGAGCTTTCTGTTGTTGTTTTTTTCCTTCTATATTTCTTCATTTCTCTGTACACACTTGTTTGTGGTATTGTCAATATCTATTTCCTGAAATAAAATTAGTTAAATAAAATTATTCATGGTGTTACTTGTGTACTGCCTGTAAAGTGTTGACTGCATTTTATGATATATAATTACATGGAATTGAATGTCAATCAGTTGCGTGGGTGTCAGTTGGTACAGATTTTCCGATATGAATTTCAGGCACACAAAAAACTTAAATTAAAAAAAGGTGCTGCACTTCCAGGCTTCCAACAGATAGCATGCCATGACACATAGACATAACGGTTATAAAGCCAGAGGCAGACCATGTAAAAGATGGATCAAAGAAGCCACAGGAACAAGCTTACAAACAGCACACAAGAAGGCCATCTCCAGAGATCTCTTCCACCCCTGACGCCGCAAGGCAAACAAGGGCCACAGCGTATAGATAGATAGGAATAACGCCTAGAGTTTTGATAGACATGATCACAACATTTACAGAATATGAGTGTTTGTGAACTGTCTTTTTTCCCCTCAAGACGTTGAAATTTACTCTGATGGCGTCCAACAATGGAAGTTCAAAGTCCACCACTCAGCCCTGCCTGTCTGCTCTCTCTCTCTCTATACCTGCTGGCTACCAAGACAACATCAACCTAAAATTAATTTCCTACAAGAGGCAGTCAGTCTGGTCAACAGCACAACCCAGTCAAAGATATAAAAACAGCATTATCTTCCTTACTGGAAGTAGATCTATCTTTCAAGGGCTACTTTCACCTAAATATCAAATATAAAGAGATAGACCTACACGAAATCTGATGACGCCTATCACAAATAAATTAAAGTTGGCATCTGGTGGATCGCACTGTGACATAGTGGATAACAAAAAAAAAGTGTAAACATTTCAAAAATATGGCAAACGCTCATCAGGAGCATCTTGACTCATAGGCCTATAATACCGCTAAATCTGATAACAAACAAACTGAACATTCTAACCCTCGTATAATGACGATAAATCTGGTTTTAAAAAAACGGAACATCGTATAAAAAAAGCTGAACATCGTATAATGAAACTTGAGGGGTGCAGAGACGTTGAAGCGAGCAGCTACTCCTCCTCGTGGAGTACCCCGGGCAACAGAGCAATCTGGCCAAGTTATCAAGGATCGAATGATCTCCAGCTGAGGTGGGAACCTGCTGTGGACTTGGAAACTTCCAAGAGAGAAACGACTCTTCTTATTCGCAGTACGTCCCGGGATAAAAAAGCAAGCTTCAGGATTCTTTCGACAGCCTTTTCGTCATTTTCGTCAAGGCTCAAGAACTTTTCGTCAGTTCCCTGTCCGCACCCAGCGTCGCGATATAACCAAAAAGTCCTTCTTATGACTAGGTTGAAAGTGACGTGTATAGGCATCCCGAGATGGCCTAGTCGAATCAAGTACTCAACAAACAAAACAACAACAATAATGAAGCTTGTACTTGTGTTTCCGGGCCCGAAAAGGGAGCCAGAATATTGACACTGTTACCTGCCATGTAATTTCGTACGGGGCGACTAATTATATTTTGACGGTAGAAGTCATGCTGAATGTGTCATACTGAAATTCGCTTATAGGCCTATCACAGCGAAGCTGTAAACCATGGCACAACGCATTCTGATATCTGGATTCAAATCTGCAGGAGTTTGAGAACGAACGCTGTTGAAGAAATTTAATGAGCTAAAACTGTTAACAAACAAGCTCAATAAAAACATCCTAACCCCGTCTAATGAAGTTAAATCAATATAATATCAATATAGAAAGCAGTGTCTCGCCCAACGTGACACACCAGAATGACCAGATGTTACGCATTTTACACCAGGAACACACAATTATTTTTAGAAAAGGCCTATACATAGAGCGATGTCGCCTCTGAGCAAAGATGTATCAATTTAACTTGTTATTCATCCCAGGATGTAGGCATATATGTGGAGAAGGCTCATGGACATCAATGCATCTCTCAAATTTTCCTTCCTCTATCAGGACTGTGGCCGAAGGGAGCCATACCAAAAAATATAATCTCGAATAGGCCTATATGGAAAGTTTTATCCAACAAATAATTATTAAAACTATGAAATAGGTGACAATGAAACTCATGAATGATTATTAAAACTATGAAATAGGTGACCATGAAACTAAAAAATGAATATTAAACTATAAAGTAGGTGGCCATGAAACTCAGAAAAGAGGAAATAATGCCGAAAGCAGGTTTCCCACATTCCTACTTTCTCAACTTAACCCAATATAGTTGAAAAACCGTGGAGCTATCATTATATTCAAAAGCAAAACGAGGGGATGATTCCACTAAACAAAATCTGAAGTAGTGCCTATCACTGGGATGCTTACACATGATGTGCAACAAATAATGAAAGGCTGGGATTTGATATAAAAAAAAAGCTCATTTGAAAAAGGTCACCAGCAATAGCTGAACACATGACGAAGAGCATCAAATATATTCACTGAGATGTGCCCGAAGATACCACTGTTTGCAGTGCACTACATTTATTTAGAGTAGAGACATGCTGGTCTGCATTAACTTCCTGATGATGATTTGTTTGTTCTTTGTTCTTTAACATAGTTATAGCTACAAGCAAGCGCCAAAAACTTAGACATTGAAACATCGATCAGAACATTAGCCAGACTAAATGACTAAAACACACAATGGTTATAGCCTGGGTTTGTTCTTGGTAAATACGAACGTCTGTGATGTGTCCCTTAAACAGATATAGTAACAAAAGTATACAAAAGACACAGATATGTTGGACAGGTCATTTGGTGCGTATGCCAAACCATTATCTGCCAAAGATACTTCTCTATGGTGAGTTGGAGAAGGGTACACGATCTCAAGGTGGCCAAAAGGACTATTAAAGACCTCACTGAAAGCTTTGAAATAGACCAAGATACATGGGTAGAACTTGCACAAAATAGATCTACATGGCGTTCTACAATACAAAAGACCTCATCATATTGTGAAAAGAGGAGAAATGCAGCAGCTCAACAGCGGAGAGTAGCTAGAAAGTCACGGATAGACCAAGATCCGTCTACAGTGGTCATTCCATGCCCGAACTGTCTAAGAACATTTACAGCTGGAATAGGGCTGATTAGCCATCTACGAACACATAATCAAGTACATAACTCTAATTGAATTTTCAGAAGTGGTTGTAACAAATGGTCATCATCACTTGTGATGGACGAACAACAAATATATATAGTTACAAAAGTATACCGCCCTTTCTGTTCTCGTCGTGGTAATCTGTTTACGTTCTGAATTCGATCTTTGTCCTTTACTTTCGATCTTCTCATGTCCACCACTTGACCTTTGATACATTACACATGGGCACGGTCATAGTGTGTACTCTTACTATTATATTTACTATACATAATAACCAAATTAAAAAGCCAGAAAAGATCCAACAGTCTGTTATGGGCCTCAGTAACACAAGTAGGGCCTACAAATTTACTTGTTTAATATAATTACTATTATAGTTACTGTTTACACTATAGATCTATGTGTTATCTTATTTTTAGTATTTTGCTTGTTTTCTCTATTGTCTTTCGTTCTGATGAAGACTTTTTAGTCGAAGTGTCGTCGGTCACTGTGCCTCATTGTTAGTAAAGCAAAATGAGTTAAACAGGTTACTAAAACACTTACCTTGCCTATTAATAAAAATATATTTTTAAAAAAAATTATATATAAAAAACATACAATAAAACTAAACAGGACAATTCTCTACGTATGTGTTCATTAGGTTACTGCGGCACCATCCACTTTGTCGGACACCCTCTGACCATTTGGTTATTTATATTTGCCTCATTGTTAGTATGTTTTGTTTATAAATATTGGTAGCACATGTCCTAATTTCCGTTCATTTTTGCATATCACAGTTTTCTTTACTAATTTTAGGGGAAGTAATATAATTTAAAAACAGACAATCAAGATTTTTAGTTTTACTTTTCTCATAACTTATGAGAAAAGTAAAACATGAACATTTAGTAACCACCGGAAAGATCAAGAGGAGAAGAGAGAGAGGAGTTATTTCTTCTTCTTTCGTTCACTTGAAACATGTCTATATCTGTAACTCTGTTCCTCGAATAAAACTTCCTGCCGAAGACGGATGTGTCAGGCCATTGACGCAAATAAAACGGCGACACAATGCACGTCTAGTCTCTGGACTGCATCCTGCTGGAAATCTAGTAGTACAGTGGTCCTGCTACAAAGAAGAATCAACGGGAGTTTGAGAATGAACACTCAATAAGAAGAACTCACTGTCTTTTGTAGTTCATACAGAGGCCAAAAGAGCGTTGATTCCAGTGTTATTTCCTCTGACCAATAGTTAGAGGAGTTAGTCAAGGTATAGAGGCGAGACAAATGATGCACTCGGAGCCAAGCGGATGAAAGAATGCTGTCAGGGAACGAGCGTCTACGGAAAAAACTCAATCATCTCAGAGGTCCTTTCGAGAAAATCGTCGTAACCGCTACATAAGCGACGCAGGCGAAGAAGCTGAGAGTACGGTAGAGAGTTGCGACAAGCAGGAGGATGAGAAGAAGTGTGGAGCAGAAAACCATGCGCATCAGTAGGTTTATAGTAAACGGATGTGCTACGGTAGGGGGATTCTTCTTCTTCTTCTTTCGTTCACTTGAAACATGTCTATATCTGTAATTCTGTCTCCTTAATAAAACTCACTGTCTTTTGTAGTTCATACAGTGTCCCATAGAGCTTTGATTCCAGTGTTGTTTCCTCTGGCCAATATGTCTGCCTCAGCGTTTCATGCTCAGAACACTCTTGAAGTATATGTTTGGCACTCTGTGCTGCCTGTCCACATGTACACATGGCCGTGTTGCCAATCTTGAACTTTGTATACATGTGACTGCGGAGTCGGTTGTGTCCTGTTCTGAGACGTAGAATTATAATTTGTTCTGGTCTGTTCATAATATGATAGTCATCTTGTGTTGGTGTTTGTGGCTTTCTTATTGACTTGATCATCTGTTTTTTCTGATGGTAGGTGATTGGTATATCTGGTTGATCTTCGGCAGCACCTTCCTTAGCCAGTTGGTCTGCTTTTTCATTTCCTGGTATTCCACAGTGAGAGGGTATCCACTGCATGGTTACCCTATACTGGTAAGACAATTCGCTAAGTAGTTTTTTCAAGTCTGTTAGTTTTCCAGACTGGAGAGCTTGACGCACTGACCTTGCATCTGTCAGGAATACCACAGGCTGTAGGTCAGAGTTGGAGTTCAGCAGTTTTTTCCCCCAGGTAAGGGGGATGAATGATGTCAAGGAAGTTAACAGAAGTAGTGGAGGTATTAGATTTAAATTGAATAGCAGGGTTGAAACTGTCGATGAAGGTGATGAAACGAGACAATTCCACTTCGGACATATCGGTGATACCTATCCCATCGTCAATGTTTCTATGGAAAAGAGATGGGAACGGACTATCATAGGTAGACCAAACTAGATGTTCAAGATGTCACATGAACAGACACGCATATCTAGGTCCCATTTTGGTTCCCATGACAACGCCACTGATCTGATCGAAAAAGTGTCCATCAAATTCAAAAAAGTTGAGCGTAAGCAACATGTTTAGCAAGGCGGATAAGAGTATAAGTGGATACAGAGGGGCGGGGACTCTTGTCAAGAAAGAACTGTAGAGCCCTGAGACCATCTGAATGGGTTATAGAAGTGTACAAAGAACAGACATCAAGCAAGAATAGATGATAGGTACCTTCAGAAGACAACTGGACGGAAGAAAAAATGGTTAGGGCATGCTTAGTGTCTTATAGGATCTCCCTAGTGTAGTGGTTAAGCTGTTCGTCTTGTGTGCAAGAGGTCATGGGTTCGAATCCGGCTCGTATCGTCTTGTGTACAAGGTGGATTTTTTCGAAGATCCCTTTGGGTTATCGCTTGAAGCTACGAAATTACGTGCTATCGAGTACAGTGAAGTCTTCTTCTTCTTCTTCTTTCGTTCACTTGAAACATGTCTATATCTGTAATTCTGTCTCCTTAATAAAACTCACTGTCTTTTGTAGTTCATACAGTGTCCCATAGAGTTTTGATTCCAGTGTTGTTTCCTCTGGCCAATATGTCTGCCTCAGCGTTTCATGCTCAGAACACTCTTGAAGTATATGTTTGGCACTCTGTGCTGCCTGTCCACATGTACACATGGCCGTGTTACCAATCTTGAACTTTGTATACATATGACTGCGGAGTCGGTTGTGTCCTGTTCTGAGGCGTAGAATTATAACTTGTTCTGGTCTGTTCATAATATGATAGTCATCTTGTGTTGGTGTTTGTGGCTTTCTTATTGACTTGATCATCTGTTTTTTCTGATGGTAGGTGATTGGTATATCTGGTTGATCTTCGGCAGCACCTTCCTTAGCCAGTTGGTCTGCTTTTTCATTTCCTGGTATTCCACAGTGAGAGGGTATCCACTGCATGGTTACCCTATACTGGTAAGACAATTCGCTAAGTAGTTTTTTCAAGTCTGTTAGTTTTTCAGACTGGAGAGCTTGAAGCACTGACCTTGCATCTGTCAGGAATACCACAGGCTGTAGGTCAGAGTTGGAGTTCAGCAGTTTTTTAGCTGCCACACTAATTGCCTGGATTTCTGCATCATAATTATTGCAGAATTTTCCTGTCGGTGTTCTGATTGTATCTCTAGGCTTGTGTGGATATTCTATATATACACCTGCACCTCCATTCCTCACGGCATTCTGTGCTGACCCATCTGTGTATACTCTGATCCATATGTCTTGTGGATATTCCTCATCCAGGAAACTGAGGGTGACTGTCCTTCGCTGTACACTGTTCTGTTCGTCCACGCTTAGTATTCCTTTCACATGGGTCTGAATGTATATTGGCATTCCATGTCTTTCACTCCACGGAGTTTGTTCTGGTACAGGCCTTAAGGGGCTGTCAACTTCAGGTAGGTCTGTAAGTTGTCTGCGGAGTCGTTTAGCTTGATGGATAAAGCTGCTTCTTTTCAATCGTCCCATTGCTAGATTTTGGAATCTTTCCTTCATTGGATGACTTGGCATACACTGAAACTTTTCTGCCTGAATTAGTACTTAGGTGTCTCTGCGTTCGCCAAGTGTTTGCATTCTTCCCATTTTCTGCATCTCTGCTATGGGTGTTGATTTCATTGCTCCCAACATTATTCTAAGTGCCTGGTTTTGCACTTTATCTAGATCTTGTAATGTGGTGTTTGATGCAGGACACCACGCAGCTGAACCATATTCCAGGTGTGGTCTTATGCCTTGCTGGTAAACTTTACTGAGTATATTCCCACTGGCTCCCCATGTGGTTCCACTTAGTTTTCTCAGGATAGCTAACTTCCTCCTGGCTTTTGTTGTTGCTTTGTTTATGTGCTGCTTCCATGTCAGTTTATCATCAAAAGTAACTCCGAGGTATGTGGGTTGTTTGTCTTCTTTCAAGAGCTCTCCATCTATTTTGATATGACCGGCTTTTTGTTTTGGTGAGAGGGTAAAAAGTGTAGTGCTGCACTTATCTGTGTTAATGCTGACGCACCATCTATTAGCCCATAAGGTTAGGGCATCGATAGCTCTTTGTATTTGTTTAGTGGCCACTGTCGCATGTTCTTCTGTGCACCAGATCACCAGGTCGTCAGCATACATTGCCACTTTGATCCCGTGTGGTAGTTCAGCAACTAGGTCATTGATGTAAACCAAGAAAAGTGTGGGCGACAGGACTCCTCCCTGGGGGACTCCATGACGCAGTAGAACCTTCTTGCTCTTGCGACCATCTAATTGTACCCTGGCTCTTCTATTATGCAGGTATGCTTTTACCCATTTGTACATTCTTGAGCTAACCCTGCAATTTCGCAATTTCTTTAGGAGCCCTTCTTTCCAGACCTTATCAAATGCTTTTCTGAGGTCTATCCATGCTGCTAGTACCAGTTTCTTATCTTGGAAGGCATCCTCAATCTCTTGGGAGAGGTAGGTTGCCTGATCTTCAGTAGAGTAGCACTGTCTGAAACCTGCTTGCTGTGATACCAGAAGGTTTTCACTTTCAAGGTACCACTGCATCCTAAGATTGATAATGCGTTCCATTGTTTTGCATAGACAGCTTGTGAGGCTGATGGGCCTGTAGTTGGAGACTGTGTTGCCATCTTTTCCTGATTTGAGGAGTGGTATCATTATTGCTTCTCTCCACGCCTGTGGTACATTACCCGTGGACCAGCTTGTATTAAAGATCTGCAGTAGCTTTGCTCTTGCTGCAATTCCCAGGTTTCTAATCATTTCATTGGACACTCCATCAGCTCCAGGGGACTTTTTCATTTTCAATTTGGATATTGCATGCTCCAGTTCTCTCATTGTGATTGGTGCCTCCATGACTTCAGGTATAGGTTCGCCTTGTCCAATGTTTTGCTGGATCTCTCGAACCTCCTGTTGTTTGTCTGGGCTGACTTTGATGTTATTGTCTTCTGCAAAGGAATCTGCAAAGTAATCAGCTGCATGTTTACCTGTTAAAATGTCTCTATCTTTATAAAGTGTGATCCTGGTATTTCTCCCTGTACCTTCATCATTTAGTTGTTTTACAAGTTTCCATAATTTCCTATAATATATATATAATATATAATAATATAATATAGTATCTCTTTCTAGGTTCAGCAACTCTGTTTTTTCTTTCCAGCTGCTACGTCTGGCTTGTAACTTGGCTCTTTGAAATTTAGCCTTTGTTTGCTGATATTTGTTGTGATGTTCTTGGCTAGGTCTGTTCTCAGCCTGCTGTCTAGATGTTTCCATCTCATTTTGCAGCTTTTCCAGTTCATCATTCCAGTAGGGTTTGTAGTTTTTGCGTGCCCCCCTGGGTATGGTTTTACTAGCAGCATGTAGTATACATCTATTAAATTCACTCACTGCTCTATTGATGTCTTTGTCCAAGTTCATGTCCTTAGCTAGAACACTGGTTAAATGCTGGTACATTTTCCAGTCTGCCCTCTTATAGTTCCACCTAGTGAGCGTGCTGCTGTCCTTGGTAAATTCATTGTGAATTTCCAGAAATACTGGTCTGTGGTCACTACCCCCAAGCTGCTTTCCAACGACACGTGTGATGTTCCATTTCAGGCCTGGTGAGTGGAATGCCAGATCTGGTGTAGAGGTGGTGTGCCATGCTCTCGAGTAGAAGGTTGGTGAGTCAGCTGGCTGGTTAATAAGGATGAGATTATATTCATCCTGCCAGCTCTCAAGTTCCTCACCTCTCTTGTCGATATGATCGTAGCCCCAGCTCTGAGAGTGGCTGTTGAAGTCACCACACACCATAAGTCTCTCTTTATCTGGAATTGTGTCTAGTGCCAATGGTTTATCATTTGGGCAGTAGTAGTTCAGGAGATGGAATTCTGCACTGTCTGTTTTTAGGTGGAGCATCTGGTATTCTGCCCCTTCCATATATACTTCCAGCTGACATACGCTGATATTGTTTTTAACAAGTGTCAGAATTCCACCCTTTCGCCTGTCCTTTCGGTCAGATCGGTAGCACTGGTAGCCTCTGATTTTGAAGGCTATGTCGCTGCTGAGGTGTGTTTCTTGGATACAGCATATATTAACTTGTTCTTCACTGAGGACATTTTCAAGTTCCAATTTTTTGCTGTATCCATCTCTTTTACTGTTGACACCCTCAGCATTCCAGTGCATTATTTTTATTGGTCGTTTAAAGTTTGTTTGGCCAGTAGCTCTATTCCCTTGCCTCCTGGCTCCTCGAGGCAATTGAGAAGGACTTTCAGTAACTGAGGTTGGGCCCTTTCGAGGTATAGGGCCCGGCACCGTCCCTGCCTGAACGTCCGCCACAGGGCAGGCACCATAACTTTTTATAGATACAGACATGTTTCCATTGTGTTTTGTGCGTGGCATCCTGATTATCTGTGCGCCTTTTGGCTGGATGCCTCCGTCTTCAGCACTCTGCTTACTTGGGCAGGACTATGGTCCTGCTCGAATGGGACTGCCCGACCAGTCTTAGTTTCCAGCCCCTGATGGCTGAACTAAGCCCCATCACCACTGCAAGGTGCTGGCCTTGATGGGGTACAGTGAAGTCAATCCTCTACGTCTTTTGAACCCTTTTTGAACACTTGAACAAACTTAAAGCAACCAAGGCGATACATCTAGACTTGGAACGAAAATTGAAGCTCCCACCCCTATTCTTAACGGCAAGTGTGGATACTATCAACCATTATTCACCTGGATATAGACAATGGACAATAAACTATAGCGTCGGACAATCCAAAACAAGTGTTAGTGTATGGTCTCCATGGTTGTCGAAGGGCGAGTACTCCATTGATTTTATAATGATATCTAGAAGGGAGGTAATAATGTATATTTACTTTGTTGACAAAAATGGCGACTGCTGAATGCGAAAAAGAGGAATCTGGATTTGATCGCCTTTCAGATGATGTAATTTTATGCATACTAAAGCACCTAAGTTTGAAAGACTATTACAATCTAAGACAAGTTAATAAGCGGTTTGCAGCAGTATGCATGGACAAATCGATCGTACGGTGGGTAAACTATTAAATTCCATCAGATCCATCATGTGACCCAGATATTCTTCTGAGATAGATATCCATCTCATCCACATTTGAACTTCATCCCAGGGTTGTGATAATTACTGGGCATCTCATTTACCTAGTCTTTCAATCAATTCAATATGAAATTATTTTTACAGGATATAAGATCATTTGATTAAAAGTGTATATGTAACGTATGTTGTTATACTTTTATAAAGTTTAATAAGTGATATCTTAGTCTTAATTAACACGAACACAAATTAGTAGACTAGGTAGGTCTACTAAGACTGGAGACGACAATCAACTAGTAGGCATAAGCTAATCAAAATAATTGCAACACGTTTAATTACTGCACTGAGTATTGTGGAAAATTGAGTAACTATTGTTTCTAAATAACACTTGGTGTATGTATATATTCTAGAATTTGGCATTGCAGTTAGTTATGAATGGCATAGGCCCTGTTATTGTTAAGTAAGTAGTGTCTTCAATTTTTACATCCATTTTTGAGTATGGACTATGTTACTATGTAGGATTGTAGATAGGCCTGCTTGGGCGGAATTTTCAAAGTGTAGTATATCGCTAGATAGCTATTGAAAATTATATTCAACAATTCCCCCAACCAAATCTATCCAGAAATAAGTTATGGATTTTATTTCGAATTAATTTGCCATCAAAATAATGTTGATTGCATCTGTTGATCACGTAGCTGTAATTTTTAGATGCATGCGTAACTAATTAATATTCAAAATGGCGGCTAATTTACATAATTAAAATGAATGTTGGTGTTTTTAAAAATTAATCATTGTTTTCTGCCATGTCGTACATTCTTCTTCTTCTCCAGCATTCCTTCTCAAACTCCTGCTGAATTCTCTTGTAGCAGGACCATTGTCCAACTAGATTTCCAGCAGGATGTAGTTCCAGAGAATGGAAATGCGTTGTGTCATCGTTTTATTGCGCCAATGGCCCGACACATCCGTCTTCGGCAGTGTACATTCTTAATAGTTCATCATCATCATTAAGTGCCATCTCTGCAACGAAGGTTGGCTGCAACATATCTCCAACATCTCCTGTCTCTTGTCTTGGTGGTGCACTCTGCTAGACTGAAACCTGTCCATCGTGTGATGTTACTCTCCCACTTGTATCTCTGCCTACCTCTTGCTTGCTTCCTTTTGACTTTACCCTCAAGTAAGGTCTTCAATAAGGTGTCATGTCTTTTAATGTGTCCAAAGTATTTTATTTGCCTGATCTTTATTTCTCTTAGTAGTTCTTTCTTCATATTAAGTGTCTTTAGCACCTCTTTATTTGTTTTCTTCTTTCCATGATGTTCTCCCTATTCTTCTATATACCCAAATCTCAAAGGCATCAATTTTGTCTTCTAATTGTTTATTTAGTGTCCATGTTTCTGAGCCATACATTAATATTGAATAGATGTAGCATTTTATAATTCTCATTTTTAACTTGTTTGTAATTTGTTTAGATATTAATAATTTCCTCATGTCATTGAAGGTACTTTTAGCCATTCATATTCTCATTTTAACTTCTGTTTCACATCTGCCATCATTTGTGACTATGTGTCCAAGATATTGATACTGTTTTACTTGTTGTAGTTTCTCTCCCTGTATGTTTATGTTTTCCTCTTGTTCTTCTGTGTCTTTGCTGATTATCATGGTTTTTGTTTTTTGGATATTTATATCAAGTCCATATTCATTACTTGATTTATTGACTTGATCTATTAGCCTCTGTAGTTCATGTTCACTTTCTGCCAAAAGAACAATGTCATCTGCATATCTAATGTTGTTTATTATTTTCCCATTGATCTTGAGTCCTGGTATTTCTTCTATATTTTTAAAGATATTCTCTGTGTAGATCTTCTTTTACATATATCAAAAGAAAATGATTAAAGAGCTTAATAAATCAAGTGGCTAACCAGTGCTCACTAAATTTAGAAGGGTTGTAATGGAATAAGCTTAACCTGAGCACTAAATTATGTATTAATTAAATACAAGATAATAGTTATGTCAGAATTTATGACCACCATGTGTAGCAAAAATGTTGTTTTATCGATATTTGGGTATGTTTTGTCTATTTTCAGTTTGTGTTCTTTTACCTCTGACCGAGTTTTTACTTTCCCGGTGTGTATATATATTTATCTCTGCCATGTGAACATGAATAGGGCTGTTCTCACTCACTGTATTATGTTGTAAATGTGTTCTCAATAAATGCCTTTAGGTTGAAATGTCGATTTGTGTGTGTTACCAGTGATTGGAAAAACTTCATTACCCTGTACTTTAATCAGAGTAATTTAAAATATAATATTGCATTATTATGACTGACATTCACAGAACCACTAACAATGGATTGGAGAAACTGTGCACCTATTAGTCTGTCCAGGTTTTCTATTAGATTGGTTCTGCTTTTTCATAATTTGGTCTAGTTGTTGTTATGTGACATATCTTTTCAGAAAATTGTCTTCTTTATGAATTTCTTGAAATCTCCATGGTTTTGGGTGAGTTGTCTTGACTCCTCCAGCGACATGGCCTATGCATACATTCTTGGTTATCTTTTGCCCAATGATGTCTTGAGTAACTTTTGTCTCTGTTCCCTTCTATTGTTTCCTCAAGCAATACTCTTTCCATACTATGTCATGGCTTCATCCACATTCGTCTGGTAGAATCATGTATATCTTCGTGCATACATCAGCAGAAGACCGGGTTACAAGGCACGAGGACGACCCAGAACTAGACGGTCAGAGACAATCAAAGAAACATTAAATAGACATGGACTTTCCATACTGGTCTCTGTATCTTATATCGTATGCACAATCTTATCTCTGTATATCCGATTAGTGTGATCATGCAATTGATCCCAGGACATAGCGATATAGCAGGAAACAAAATAGCGGACAGACTTGCAAAAAGAGGTGTCTCAAAACAACAAAAGTAAAGACCTTGTTGTATGGAAACAGTCAAACAGATTCTTAGAAACAACACCAGGGAAATATGGCTGAATCCCCCCCCCCCCCCCCGACACAAGTGGAAATGACAATAGGTAGATAGATAGTAAATAATAAAAACATGAATGGTCTGGGACAGATTTATCAGTCAAATATAATACTACAGAGAACAGTCATAGGTAGATGAAGCATAGCAAAATAGACAAAATATTAGACATTGACTGTTATTGTGTCCGATTATCAGTCCAGGCTTTGGAAAGTCCTAAGTGGATGGCTGCACCATGAATGAGCAGGATACATAGATACTTCTGCACTTCAGGAACTCATATGGATCTACTATCCTGGTCATGCTGGAGTACCTGGAAATGAGTGAGCTGACACGCTGGCACCTGTGGTAGACACTGAATATGGACAAAGGTGATATTTTGAAAAGAATATCTGATCGTCTATTGGAGAATGAAAATTTACTGGATGTATCAGTATTACAGAGACTAAAGGAATTAGGGATCAAGCATGGGATAAGTAGAGAAGGTCAAGAGAGGGATCATATTAGGTGCATGAAATTTCAGTGTGCAACGGGAATGATGAGCATACATACTCTTTACTATCTGCTAAAAGAGACTGAACACCTGTGTTTCTACTCAGAGTGTGATGATGTCAGTTCTTAAATACTTGAAATACTGGACAGATAACATCAAAGAAAGGATCATAGTTTCTTCAATCATTCACATTGCTAAAGATAAAGATAGAGGAATGTGCTTGTTGATGCATCTTTGGCTATATTTTTCAAGGAGATGTCTCAGATTGTTTAATGCTCCTCGCCGCTGTGAACAGGTCAACTTGTCCAGAATGGTGAAGAGTTCAGAAGATCCATAGAGAAGACTGTTCTAGAAAGAATATCGATCTATCTATTGTCATTTCCACTTGTGCCATTAAGCATCATGGGGGGGAATTCATAGTTTTTTGTCTTTAGCCAGTTGAGTTGCATTTGCCATGGTAAGCCAGTGTCTTTTTAATGTTTATTTGATTGTCTCTGCCCATCTAGTTCTTGGTCTTTCTTGTGCCTTGTAGCCTGGTCTTCTGCTGATGTATGCACAAAGAGTTGGTTGCACAGGTTCCATTCTCATGACGTGACCAAACCATCTGGTTTGTTGCCTCCCGATGTAGACTTGATTTTAGATAGTCTTTACTTCTTTCCTGATATCTTCATTTCTCCTGTGGTCTCTTCTCGTGACATTTATAGCTTTCCTCAAACATCTAATTTCACAAACTTTTATTTTTTCCGCTAGTGTGTCAAGGGCCATGTTTGACATTGGTACCACAGAGTTGGTATAAAAATAAAATTTATCAATTTTTGTTTTGCAGCCATGCAGATTGATGAGTGTTTATGTATTGGTGACACAGCATTGGCTTTTTGGCACCTTGTTTCAATCTCTCTGTCGAGTTTGCCATCCTTCGTAAATATGCTTCCTATGTTTTTAAATTCTGTCTGGGACTTGCTTTAGTTTTGTACCATTGAAAATACATTTAACTGGCCTGGTGTTCTGCTTATATTTATAGTCTCTGTTTTAGTTTATGAATGTCACCTGATTTATATATATATATATAAATATATATATATATATATGAGGTCCAGGGTTCAACTCCCAGTAAGGACTTTTTTGTGGAGGGTAAATTAAAAAAACCCACCCTGTACATGACACAGCAACAGCAAGGGTAAACAGCCTTTATCAAACAGCCGCATGTGCCTCGCTGCACTCCCTACTGGAAGAACATGCAGTAATAACAGTTATTTGTTTTGTTTTTTACTTGTGATGTTTACTTTACTAGTCTTGCTCTCTATATCTCTATTTCAGGCATTTGTCATTTGCAAAGAATTACTGGCTGACATCGGAAAAACTTCAAGAATATATTAGACCTGTTGTAGACAAAATTGAAAGAATGAACATTAATACATGCTACTGGCTGCGTCCTTCTGGTTTAGACATCATTTCAAAATGCACAAATGTTTCATCTTTGCACTTAATACAAGTGCGGATATCATTCAAGAATTTGTGCAATATTATGTCCAGTCTTCACAGTTTGACAAGCCTATCTTTCTCGATTTCTGATATCAGAGATTTACACCCAGAGCTGTCAGCATCAACAGGTGCTCAAGAATGTTTAGCTCGACTTATTTCTTTGAGTTTACACTTTCGTCATCAGTTAGTTTATTCAAATCGACCTGTGATTAATTTTTGTTCGGGACCTACTTTATTTGAATATTGTAGAAGCTTAGAGGAGTTTCATGTGTATGGTTTTCCAAGCAATGCAAGGGGAATTCCTAAATACATCTTCCAACCACAAATTTTGAAACCTGACAATTTAAAAAATGTAAGAGTAATGACCTTAAATGATGCAATGGACCCTGCAGCAAGAATGTTTTTCTTCGGAACTCTTTTAGCTGTTTGTAAACTTTCAGTCAAATTTAAGACTCTCCTGCAGCCGTCTGGTAATGTGGACCAGCTGTGGACAATGGATGGCTATGCAACATGTCTTCAGAACATGGAAGATCTTGTAAATTTTGATCCATCACGAACAACTTTTCAGATCCCAAGCAAAGTTCTTAACTTTGAGTCTACCCACAATTTGCAGGTATTTATCTAAATTATGTAATAATCCTGGAATGTTTTCTATAAAATACACAAATACATTTATCAATTTTCTTGTGTGTATTTATTTTCTTTACTTGTCAGATGTTTTTTTTTGTCAAAAAAATTTGTAAATTTTTAAGCTCTTGTTGCTTTAGAGAATTTTCTCTTTTAGACATTTTGTTTGTAGTTACTTTTTAATATTTCTGTGCTGTATATAGTATTAAAATATATAGTTTTTAAAGCAAATTAGTAATATAGAGCTCCTGTGTGTTGTGGGACCTGAAAGGGAAGCAAAGAATGGCAACATGGTTTACTTTACAGACATGTTGTAACAGGTGACTAAGGAGGTTATGGAGTGGAGTTTGGTATCCCATCCCATACAGGGTCAAAGTGAACCAGAAGCCATGCTGAAGTTGAATATGTCAGACTGAAAGCTGCAAATATCCCAGCACAGCTGTAAACCATGACACAATAGAAAAACATATTCTCTCAATTACATTCTGCTAATCTGCATGAGTTTGAGAACAAATTTAGAAGTAATATGGAGATTTTGTTTTGAAGTTTCATAATTATATTCTATGATAGTTGGTCAATAAGTCAGTCACAAACGAATGAGTAAAGAATAGAAATGCAATAGATGATAGCCTTTTTCTCCATACCATTGTGAGCAATACTACCATCTCATCCCTGAATAGGTTGCAGAACCAAGCTCTGAGACTAATCTGTGGAGGGATGCGATCAATATTCACAGCAGTATGTGAGATATAAGTAGATATAAGTATATGAGCAGTAAGTAGATGCATCTGTAGAACTGCTGGATACCAGATGGGAAAAGAACACTGACGGAAGCGGTAGAAAGGCACAAGAGACAAAAGAATAAAATAAAATACTTATTGACACTTGGAAACAAACGAAAAGACTAAAACTACTGTCTCTACTGGATATATCTGAAGAGGAAGATGACAAACAGCATCTACTGCAAGAGATAGAACTGGAAAATAAATACCTCTGACCATCCCCTTGGGAGAACCTGCACTAACCACTATCCAAACAAAATTATTAGATAAAACAGCCAGTAAGGGAACACTACCATCAATCCGGAGGACATGTGTCCTAGAAACTTTAAACAGCTACCCATCATCCGCAATCAAGGCCTACACTGATGGATCGGCTTTCAAGACCACCTGTTTTGCTTGATATGGCATCTATATTCAATACCGTGATGGATCTGCATGCGAGTTCTGTCTACTCTTGTGGTAAAAATTGCTCAAATTATGAAGCAGAGGCTGAAGCCATCAAGACAGCCATTGCGTTAATACACCAACAGTCTGATCTTATGGAACATAAACCATAAGACAGTCATTTTTACAGACTCTATGTCAGTTTTGGAAGCACTTAAACATACCCCATATGAAAATCAAGATATTCTTTACATAGCATAGTCTTATCTCTACATCATTGTTACCATGCAATGAATCCCTGGACAACATAAACAAACTCTGCAGGAGAAACCAATCCCTTATCTTTCAGTTTCGAACAGGACATGCAAGGACCAATAGTCATTTAAACCGTATAAACCCTAGCAACTACCCACTTGTAGACACGGCTCTCATCCAAATGAAACAGTAGACCACCTACTTATTGACTGCCCATACCTTTCAACAACCAGGAAAAATCTTATTCAAACACTCTTAACAGTCACTAACTTACTGCATGGATCCCTAAGTCAACTTCAGAAGACCTGAACTTTTTTTAAGAATGGCATTGTGCTGACAAAATTAGCATCACTCGTCAGCAATTGGATATCAACAACATGCAATAGATGATTTTTAAAGGTTAGTTTATGAGATTACAGGATCCAGGTATGTGATCAATGTGCGTGACAGACGATAGTTGCATCATAGTTGTACACAGATGTGAAATATCAATTGTACATAGATGTGAAATGTAATGCCATGCTCCAGGAATGGTCACCAGTAGTTGTTGTACACAGATGTGAAATGGAAACTATGCTTCAAGAATGTTCAAGGAATGAACAATGTGCAGTTGTGTGTTTTTTAGGCAAAATGACTGTCTGCTAATAATATCCATAAGGAGATTGTTCTTGTTTACTCTGAGAGTTGTTTATCACATAAAGCGGTGCGTTACTAAGTAAATCAATTTTCACAAGAACGAGCATCAATTAATGAAGAGAAAAAAACTTATACTGTATTTTTCCCGTTAAGGTATTATAGGGAGTATTCGGGTGGTGTGTGTGATAAAGATCGCATGCCCTTGCTGTCGCCACATCATGTTAAGAGTGAGTTTTTAATTTACAATCTGACAAAAATACTTTGCTCGTACCGGGGATCTAACATAATGCATGATAATAAATCATTGAAATTCCCAGAGAACTGACTCATTAGATATTTTTATGCTACAGGTATTGTCGCACTGATAAATCATTGGAATAACTGTATCATTGTTGGTGGAAATAATGTGCAGAATTAAAGGAACAATGTCGGTTAAAAATTATATTGTTTTCATATTGTATCATATTTGTTATTTTTTTCCAGCCATTTGTGACTTAGTTATTGTCTTCTTCATCCAGTTTCTTTTTACATCATTTTATGGGAGCATCATTACAGAAGTCTTGCATACAGTTTTGTGACTGATTTTATGATACTAAGTGTGCTTCAAAAGATCCATTTGAACTATTTACAAAATGGCTAGAGTTGATGGAGAGCTACTTTCATTTCCGTGATCAGCACTGTGGCATACTAGGAAATGAAGAGGCAGATATGCTGGCAAAAGTTTGAGTAATACAGGATAAAAAAGAGAAAGAAATCGCCTACCAAAAAAAAGAGGAGCCTCATCAAAGCTATTAGGAAAGTCAACCACCCAAAAGACAACTATCACTATCTTGACAGAGTTATCATCATCCGCAGAGTGACGCCTGTAAAACTCTGAAGGGTTACGGGTTTGATGATGATACAACAGAACTGCTATATTTGCACCCGTCCAGAAAATACATCAATTTTCTGGAAGCTTTTTTCTTTTTTTGAAGAGATCTGGAAATGTTTCGATCCCCAAAAATTATGAGCAATTAGTTGTTGCTTTAAAAAAATCTCCAATGGGATGGTATGTCTAGAGCTTAGGTCGGGCAATCTGGTTTGGATAGGGGTAGGATTGAGCAATTTACTTGTGGGATGGGGACAGCAAGCATTTTTTTGGCCCTCTCAAGTATCAAGTACTCGTCTTCTTTTTCTGTGCTCATTCTCAAACTCCTGTAGATTCGCAGGATGTAGTCTGGCTAACGGAATGAGTTGTATCATGTTTTACATCTTGACTGCGATATGTGCATACTTTGGCCTGATACGTCTTACTTTAGCATAGTCTCTGGGTCACTTTGACCTTCTGTTGGATGGGGCAGTCAACTCCACCCTCAAAACCTCTAACTAACCTCTCAAAACCTTTTACAATGTGTCTGGCAGGTAACAGTGTCACTACTTTTTGTTCTCTATTTGAATCCAGGCAACTCACAGACAGCCAAGTGTGTTTTCTATGGTCAGGAGTCAGTGAATATAATACCTGTAAATCAGATATAAACTATTAAAAAAATGCAAACTAACATATTTCCGACACATAAAGAGACACAATGGTTTAGAAAGATTAATCATGGAGGGAATAGTTATAGGAAAGAGAACAAGAGGCAGACCAAGTCTACGATGGACACATGACATTGAAGACCTTCTGAACATGACACTAGAAGAAGCTAGACAGCTTGCACAGAACCAGCTTACAGACTGACATTGTGGACATTCTGTAAAGCATATGTCACATAGATAGATAGAGATCAGAAGGCCAGGTCAGACAAAATTAGTGGATCATGATTTGGCCAACGGGCCATATTTTCTCACCTCTGCTATATAGAGTTCAGTGATGTGAAATGCCTTTAGAAGCAATACCAGAATGGGTCTAGAGGGACCCAGGAATAAGTATGATGAAATAATACAAATATTGTAATGAAAACTAAACTTCATGTTTAGTCCTTCTTAAGGATGCATTTCTTAAATTAAATATTTTCCAGTTCTTGAACTTGTCTGACAATGCAGCAGTCACTTCTGAAACACTTCACTTACTTGCTGATACATGCCCGAAGCTGACAAGTGTTAATCTCCAGAATTGCAACTATATATTACTTGGTCCTTTAAAGGTAAGCAAAATATGTAACTTTAAATAGTGCAGGTATCACAATCACACACAAAATATGTACAGTAACTTTAAATAGTGCAGGTGTCATGATCACACACAAAATATGTAACTTTAAATAGTGCAGGTGTCATGATCACACACAAAATATGTAACTTTAAATAGTGCAGGTGTCATGATCACACACAAAATATGTAACTTTAAATAGTGCAGGTGTCATGATCACACACAAAATATGTAACTTTAAATAGTGCAGGTGTCATGATCACACACAAAATATCCTGGTTTAAAAATGTATTCTTGTTGAGCACTATGCCACCAACTGCGCAAATTGAATTGTACCACAACGTACTCCACGCTCTCGGTGGAAATCACATGAAATTTTTGATTTTTAAAATGGGAGTTTCCGCCAAAGATGGATGTGTCGGGACATGGCGCAAATACAATGGCAACACAACGCATTTCCATTCTCTGGACTACATCTGCTGAAAATCTAATAGGACCATGGTCCTGCTACAAGAGAGATCCAGCGGGAGTTTGAGAGTAAACGCTGAAGAAGAAGAAATGATAGTTAATGCAAAGAAAATAGCAAGCAAGAATGTCCTATGGCAGCGCAGAGATTACAGTATTGCAGTGCACGGACATACCTTCAGATACATGCAGATAAGGAACATCCATTGCATTCCGAAATACAGAAAGTTAAAGGTAGCAGACTTAAGAGAGAAAAGTTGTGGATGCGACGTGCTGAGTATGGCATACAAAGCATGTGCAGATTGCAAGATGTGGCAGCATGTGTGAAATGGATAGGTCTACCCACAGATTTCGAAACATGTTTGAGAGTAGTATTAACACTTAGCAGGGAATGCAGAGAATAGTGTCCGACGAATGTGGAGCAAGAGCTGCAGGCTTTGGTTAGTGAGAATGACAAAGAGGGGGTTGTGATTATATACACTGATGGATCTGTGATTAGACATGTTCACAGTGCTTGGGCCTTCACAGCTCAGTACGTAGATAAAACGATCAGGGAGGAGAGTGGGACCTTTGCTGTGACTACTTTGCTAGAATGACCATGGAGATTATGGCGGTGACCAGGGCATTTAAGTGGGTAGGCATACAAAAGGTATGCGAACTTTCCAGTCAGCGAACTATTCCTCATGTATAAAGTCCATTCCATTATGTTTCTAGGTCCCAAACCTAATTTCTTCGGTATGAGCCATGTTGGACAATAGCAACCGTAAGATTAGACTTAGGTCCCTAGGTGACCCCTACACCTCCATAGGTGAGCTGCTGCTTTTTCAAACACACCAGGGGTCTGGGATTTGACCTCTTCATTTCTCACGCATTTGCCTTGGCCATTTGTGATAGCTTTTAAATTAGTCACGAAGCACTCTTCATGTTTTGTCTCCAACATTGAGTTGATACCCAAAAAAAGTAGGTAGATTGTGCCTATATTGGACAAGGAACTTCACAGTTGGTGAACAAATCTCATGTAAGAAAGACATCATTCCCCCCTGTGCCCTTGTGTACTGAACCAAATATTCTCTGTATGAGCGATGTTGGGCAATGGCGACAGTTGAGTTAGACCAAGTTTTCTATGTCCTCCAAGACATGGACTTCCTCCCAGTCTACCTTTCTCACAGTCTCCAGAGTCAGTCTCTCTACACTGCTTTGGTCAGAAATGTGAACAATATATGCTCCCTAACATTTGTTCGCTGCTTTTCCTTTGTACAGTGGGGAGCTGTATTCAATGCTTTTTTCCATACCCAGGAGTACATGTTAAAGTTAGTGCATCCAATACCTGAATGATGACTAATACTTTGAATGGGATCAATTGAGGTGGGAAGCATGGACTTGTGTGTTCTCGACTATGAACAACTCTTCCACACTGGAAATTATAACTTCACTGCCACTCTATCATTTACCATACACAACACTGATCTCTTGCATGTGTTGCAATCTCCAGATTCAATGTGTACTTTAAGCATTGTAACATTGGCAGTCCCTCCATTGCGTCTGTATTGTGGTTGACAGAGTCGCAATGACGTGCGTCACTGTATGTTACTAGTGCCGCTGGGTGCATTTGTGCAAGATGTTGGAAATATGATTTGTCTTATTTGAAGTCAATTTTCAACAGTCTACACATCCACAGACATGATCCCTAAAAGTGTTGGCCAGCAACACAGCATAAGCCGGAGTATTTGTTTCCAGGGTGCACCACAAGGAGGTATTTTTAGGATCTTGGTTAACCCGGGTACCACACAAGTGCAATATGGAACCCTCTGCACCCTATTGTATGACTTCAGTACACAACCACATAATATAGGTTGTAGTAGTAGTAATAATAATAATAATATATGGAAGCATATCCTATAATCACTTTTTAACTATTGCACACTAATTCCTCTGACACACTAGTTTCTTTTACACACTAATTCCTCTGACACACTAGTTTTTCTGACACACTAATTTCTCTAACACACTATTTCCTTTCACACACTAATTACTCTGACACACTAGTTCCTCTGACACACTAGTTCCTGACACACTAATTCTCCGGACACACTAGTTCCTCAGACATGCTAATTCCTCTGACACACTAGTTCCTCTGAAACACTAATTCCCCTGATACACTAATTCCTCTGACACACTAGTTCCTCTGACACACTAGTTCCTCTGATACACTAGTTCTTCTGACACACTAATTCCTCTGACACACTAGTTCTATGACACACTAGTTCCTCTGAAACAGACACATTATATGTGTTATACATTATTTCCTGTGCCTCTATTTCTTTGAATTTACAGCAGCAGAACAACCAGGAGCAAAGGCGGGCCTACAATGACATTAGTGGTTTGCAGGCTTTGTTACTTGCTTGCACAGAACTTCGCAGTTTAAATATCAGTGGCATACATGTCCACACGCAGGACTTAACAGCTACACCTTATAGCAGCCTGGCAGCTTTGTTGGCTCTGAACAACAGTAAGTGAAATAGCTTGCAGAGATTTGGGACAATTGGGGCATAGCTAAAATGCATAATTGGGAGAACAAATAAAAAAGACCTTTACATAACCAAAGAGATCTAAAAAATATATGAAGATGGTTACATAATTATAAAGATCAATATGAAAGAAGTGTGAATTAAAGACTTTATTTTGGGAGGTCTGGCTCTGTGGCGGCATTTATGATGGTCAAGGTAACACGTTGAAATCTCACAGCAGGTTGATGCACTCATCTGGCCCATTCATAAAGCAATGGCAAACTATTGACATATTTATATTAAAATTTTATTTTTGATCACATTATGAGACAAGTAGGTACGGAGAACATAAATTACAACAGACAAGGTGAAAAGTAAGAGAGGTCAAGGACGACTGATTGAGAAAGTATTAAATAGTCTGACATTGTAACTTGTCAAAGAGTCTCAAACTCCTGCAGAATAGCAGGAAGTAGTCTGGAGAACTTGTCACTCAATCTTAAGTGTTCATCCTAGCCAGTGGTTGATCAGAAACTGCTTGCCTAGAGTAGAGATAAATACCTTTATTATGAATTAATTCTGACAGACACAATATTTATGTAATAACCAAAATTTTTTATATACAATTATATATATTAAAGAATAAATAAAGAGGGGATTTTGAAAAGTATTATTAAACATGGGAATTTTTGGTACAATCCCAGATAAAGAGCCTACTTTCACACTTTTTATAAAATCTGCGCCATTCTGAAATTTTTTGTAACTTTGTGACATCGCTTACTGCTGGCTCATTCCTGGATACAAAATGCCTAGCATAACTGTAAGTTTGTTAGACATGTAGATAGTCTGTTACAGTTGCGAGGACTGCTGCTGAATTCTACAATTTGCCTTTGTACAATTTGCTAAAAAGCCCCCCTTTGTATGTGCCATCCACTGAGAAGCCCACCCATACAACTCCCCGAAATAAAATATCTTGACCCTCAACTACTGATCGGTAATTATAGACAAGGGAAATAATTTGCTGGGAAAAAATTGCCTAAATTTCATTTCGCTTTTCACAAAAGAGGTAGGCCCTATATCTGGGATTGTGTCGAATTTTGTTATAAATGTATGCACTATGTAGGAGATCCACTGTATGAGGTTAGGAAGTTTACAGAGAATAAAGTAATAGATAATGAGGTGTAGCCCAACGGCAATGACAACATTTCTCAACCTTGCCTGAGCCCTGGTTCCTTTGCCCTGATGTTTGGGTGGATGTTTTCTTTTGCAAACTGTGAATAATGAGTGAATTCAAAATCAAGGTCACCTGATTAATGGGTGAGTGATTTAGAGACTACACTACTGCTGCTCCTTACCAACCCATTTTTTATTTTTATCCAATTTGACGAAATTTACCACAAACCCTTCCATAGGAAGTATTACTTTGACTTGCGTAACAGTTTTATATTATATATATACACGCACACACATACACACACTGTTCCAAAAATAGGAATGCAACTTTTTTTGGGGAGTTTATTTTATAAAATATATTTGCTGATTTGACATCATTCAACTTATCAACTGTGTCCACCTGGTTGTTAACTTTTTGTGGTTACCTGAATTGTACTCACCTCATGATTCATGAGGTCATAAAATAGGTCAAGGTCAAAACATTTTTGGCAATAACTCATGACATGTTCATTAGAATCCTGTGAAACTTAATGAACACAAAACTCTCTGACCATATTATTGAATGCCTATAAAATATTGACAGCCCTCGAAAAAATTCAATTGAAAATTCAATGCTCAAGTATGGCTCATATTACTACAGAACAACGATATATCATCATTGGATGCTTACAGACTGGACAGTCACAACGTGTAGTATCCAGACAATTTAATGTGGTTAGAAACACTATTAGTCGCCTTTGGAGGCGATTTCAACAACTGGCTCAGAGGCAGACCGGCAATGCAGTGGAAGACCCAGTCACAACTCCTGCACAGGCTGCTTCATATGGCTGCATTACCTCAGAAATTGATTTTCATCTGGGTTCTCCACAGTCCAGTCAATGCCAGCAGCTTGTTGAATTTAAGATCAAATTGTCAGGAACCAGCTGCACTATACTGGTCTTTGTCTAGAAGATCCTACGAACCAACTGCAGTGGGTGAACCAACATCATCAATGAACCATTGAAATGATTGAAGACAGTTTTAGTTTAGTTGTCTGAAAGTTTCTTCATGCCAAGGTCGAAACATTAATTCCGAAAAATAAAATTTTGGTACATGTTTGAAATAATGTGACATTTTTTTGGGAATAGTATAACATGCTGGTTTTGCTGTAACTAATTTGTAATAATTTATTTGTTCCTCTGCAGATTGGAGGTGTCTTTCTATGTCACCATGCTGCCTAAGTGTAGAGAGAAGTTCTAAAAGCAATAAGAGAACATTTTCTTTAGTACCAGAAGGTTATCTTGTCAAACGCAGAAGAATAGGGACCAATACAGCTTCAAATCAGAATTTTGCTATGGTAATAGGACTATTCTGACTTTTCTATTTACTATAGTTTTCTATAGCTTACTACATGTGAAATGAGATGCCTAAGAAACCAACATTGTATTATCAATGTCAGATATGGACATTAAGAAAAGAACAAGAGAGAAAGTTTACTACGTGTGAAATGAGATGCCTAAGAAACCAACATTGTATTATCAATGTCAGACATGGACATTAAGAAAAGAACAAGAGAGAAAGTTTACTACGTGTGAAATGAGATGCCTAAGAAACCAACATTGTATTATCAATGTCAGACATGGACATTAAGAAAAGAACAAGAGAGAAAGTTTACTACGTGTGAAATGAGATGCCTAAGAAACCAACATTGTATTATCAATGTCAGACATGGACATTAAGAAAAGAACAAGAGAGAAAGTTTACTACGTGTGAAATGAGATGCCTAAGAAACCAACATTGTATTATCAATGTCAGACATGGACATTAAGAAAAGAACAAGAGAGAAAGTTTACTACGTGTGAAATGAGATGCCTAAGAAACCAACATTGTATTATCAATGTCAGACATGGACATTAAGAAAAGAACAAGAGAGAAAGTTTACTACGTGTGAAATGAGATGCCTAAGAAACCAACATTGTATTATCAATGTCAGACATGGACATTAAGAAAAGAACAAGAGAGAAAGTTTACTACGTGTGAAATGAGATGCCTAAGAAACCAACATTGTATTATCAATGTCAGACATGGACATTAAGAAAAGAACAAGAGAGAAAGTTTACTACGTGTGAAATGAGATGCCTAAGAAACCAACATTGTATTATCAATGTCAGACATGGACATTAAGAAAAGAACAAGAGAGAAAGTTTACTACGTGTGAAATGAGATGCCTAAGAAAACAAGCAAACAGAACAAGAAGAGATCATGTGAGAAATGATTAGAAGAATTATTGGAACAACATTTGTAGTCAAATATATTGAAAAATAGACTGAAATGGTTCAGCCATTTAATGAGAATAAACTCTTGTTAGCCCGTGGCAAGAGCATACAATATGAAAATGGAAACGGCAAAATACAGAGGAAGACCAAGAAGAAGGTGGATTGTAGGAGCTACCAACATTCTGAGATGTCACAATATTACTGCATATCAAGCGACCAAACACTCCATTGCCTGAAAACCGATCGTCATTCAATCCTGCGATGCCTTACAGCAAAAGCAGAGAAAAGACAATAGATAGATGGGTAGTTTCTGCAAAACTGTAATTAATTTCTTATTGATAGCGTATCCCATTCAGGACATAGCCATCAACCCAGCATTTTTTGGCTGTAGTTATTTTCTAGGGAATATAAATACATTTAGTAGTTTGCCATTGCTTTCTGAACAGTTTGGATGTACAATTGCCTGTGACGGGATATTAATTTCTGATTGCAATGTTTTAATATGCATAAATGATAATCATCTATCAGAAGTGGAAAGGTTGGTGGAGAATATTGATCATTTGTTCCATATTTAGAACATAATTTGTTGAATCCTATTTCTTTCTCGTAGTTTCCAGATGCCAGTTCTCCTTCAACATCACAGGAAGACCCATCAGCATCATCATCTCCGCCATCATCCTCCCCATCCTCCAGTTCTCCATCAATGTCAGATGAGCCAACATTTGTGCCTGAGTTAGAGAAGTTGGTGCGGAGTTGCCCTCACATGGAAAACTTTGAACTCAATTGCTCCGGTTTTAGATCTGCCTTTAATAAATACTTCGGTGTCCATCCTACAACTTGTACATCAAGTCCATGGTAAATTTAATATTAAATAAGTATGATTTATTATTACTATCAGACTCTTTGCTACATTCCGTTTCATACTTCATCGGCATTCACTTTCATATAATCAACATAAAATGCTTTATGTAGTTTCTGTCAGGAAGTTATATTTACATTGTCCTATCATTTGATTTTGATTTGCACTCTGTAGACCAACACATTCAATTTTGGTATGCTTTTAATTCAGGTGAGCTTTCTGTCTGTGACAACCTTCCTATCTGTCGCCAAACGATGAGTGTATATGAACATATAATGCATGTATATGAAAATAGTGTATATGAACATATGATGAGTGTATATGAACATATGATGAGTGTATATGAACATATGATGAGTGTATATGAACATATGATGAGTGTATATGAACATATGATGAGTGTATATGAACATATGAGTGTATATGAACATATGATGAGTGTATATGAACATATGATGAGTGTATATGAACATATGATGAGTGTATATGAACATATGATGAGTGTATATGAACATATGATGAGTGTATATGAACATATGATGAGTGTATATGAACATATGATGAGTGTATATGAACATATGATGAGTGTATATGAACATATGATGAGTGTATATGAACATATGAGTGTATATGAACATATGATGAGTGTATATGAACATATGAGTGTATATGAACATATGATGAGTGTATATGAACATATGATGAGTGTATATGAACATATGATGAGTGTATATGAACATATGATGAGTGTATATGAACATATGATGAGTGTATATGAACATATGATGAGTGTATATGAACATATGATGAGTGTATATGAACATCTGATGAGTGTATATGAACATATGATGAGTGTATATGAACATATGATGAGTGTATATGAACATATGATGAGTGTATATGAACATATGATGAGTGTATATGAACATATGAGTGTATATGAACATCTGATGAGTGTATATGAACATATGATGAGTGTATATGAACATATGATGAGTGTATATGAACATATGATGAGTGTATATGAACATATGATGAGTGTATATGAACATATGATGAGTGTATATGAACATATGATGAGTGTATATGAACATATGATGAGTGTATATGAACATATGATGAGTGTATATGAACATATGATGAGTGTATATGAACATATGAGTGTATATGAACATATGATGAGTGTATATGAACATATGAGTGTATATGAACATATGATGAGTGTATATGAACATATGATGAGTGTATATGAACATATGATGAGTGTATATGAACATATGAGTGTATATGAACATATGATGAGTGTATATGAACATATGATGAGTGTATATGAACATATGATGAGTGTATATGAACATATGAGTGTATATGAACATATGATGAGTGTATATGAACATATGATGAGTGTATATGAACATCTGATGAGTGTATATGAACATCTGATGAGTGTATATGAACATATGAGTGTATATGAACATATGATGAGTGTATATGAACATATGATGAGTGTATATGAACATATGAGTGTATATGAACATATGATGAGTGTATATGAACATCTGATGAGTGTATATGAACATATGATGAGTGTATATGAACATATGATGAGTGTATATGAACATATGATGAGTGTATATGAACATATGATGAGTGTATATGAACATATGAGTGTATATGAACATCTGATGAGTGTATATGAACATCTGATGAGTGTATATGAACATATGAGTGTATATGAACATATGAGTGTATATGAACATATGATGAGTGTATATGAACATATGATGAGTGTATATGAACATATGATGAGTGTATATGAACATATGAGTGTATATGAACATCTGATGAGTGTATATGAACATATGATGAGTGTATATGAACATATGAGTGTATATGAACATATGATGAGTGTATATGAACATATGATGAGTGTATATGAACATACGATGAGTGTATATGAACATATGATGAGTGTATATGAACATATGATGAGTGTATATGAGCATATGATGAGTGTTTATGAAAATAGTGTATATGATCATATAATGCATGTATATGAAAATAGTGTATATGAACATCTGATGAGTGTATATGAACATATGTTGAGTGTATATGAACATATGATGAGTGTATATGAACATATGATGAGTGTATATGAACATATGATGAGTGTATATGAACATATGATGAGTGTATATGAACATATGATGAGTGTATATGAAAATAGTGTATATGAACATATGATGAGTGTATATGAACATATGAGTGTATATGAACATATGTTGAGTGTATATGAACATATGTTGAGTGTATATGAAAATAGTGTATATGAACATATGATGAGTGTTTATGAAAATAGTGTATATGAACATATGATGAGTGTATATGAAAATAGTGTATATGAACATATGATGAGTGTATATGAACATATGAGTGTATATGAACATATGATGAGTGTATATGAACATATGATGAGTGTATATGAAAATAGTGTATATGAACATATGATGAGTGTATATGAAAATAGTGTATATGAACATATGAGTGTATATGAACATATGATGAGTGTATATGAACATATGAGTGTATATGAACATATGATGAGTGTATATGAACATATGAGTGTATATGAACATATGATGAGTGTATATGAACATATGATGAGTGTATATGAACATATGTTGAGTGTATATGAACATATGATGAGTGTATATGAACATATGATGAGTGTATATGAACATATGATGAGTGTATATGAACATATGATGAGTGTATATGAACATATGATGAGTGTATATGAACATCTGATGAGTGTATATGAACATATGATGAGTGTATATGAACATATGAGTGTATATGAACATATGATGAGTGTATATGAACATATGATGAGTGTATATGAACATATGATGAGTGTATATGAACATATGATGAGTGTATATGAACATATGAGTGTATATGAACATATGATGAGTGTATATGAACATATGATGAGTGTATATGAACATATGAGTGTATATGAACATATGATGAGTGTATATGAACATATGATGAGTGTATATGAACATATGAGTGTATATGAACATCTGATGAGTGTATATGAACATCTGATGAGTGTATATGAACATATGATGAGTGTATATGAACATATGATGAGTGTATATGAACATATGATGAGTGTATATGAACATATGAGTGTATATGAACATATGATGAGTGTATATGAACATCTGATGAGTGTATATGAACATATGATGAGTGTATATGAACATATGATGAGTGTATATGAACATATGATGAGTGTATATGAACATATGAGTGTATATAAACATCTGATGAGTGTATATGAACATATGATGAGTGTATATGAACATATGAGTGTATATGAACATATGAGTGTATATGAACATATGATGAGTGTATATGAACATGTGATGAGTGTATATGAACATATGAGTGTATATGAACATCTGATGAGTGTATATGAACATATGATGAGTGTATATGAACATATGAGTGTATATGAACATATGATGAGTGTATATGAACATATCATGAGTGTATATGAACATATGATGAGGGTATATGAACATACGATGAGTGTATATGAACATATGATGAGTGTATATGAAAATAGTGTATATGAGCATATGATGAGTGTTTATGAAAATAGTGTATATGATCATATAATGCATGTATATGAAAATAGTGTATATGAACATCTGATGAGTGTATATGAACATATGTTGAGTGTATATGAACATATGATGAGTGTATATGAACATATGATGAGTGTATATGAACATATGATGAGTGTATATGAACATATGATGAGTGTATATGAACATATGATGAGTGTATATGAACATATGATGAGTGTATATGAAAATAGTGTATATGAACATATGATGAGTGTATATGAACATATGAGTGTATATGAACATATGTTGAGTGTATATGAAAATAGTGTATATGAACATATGATGAGTGTTTATGAAAATAGTGTATATGAACATATGATGAGTGTATATGAAAATAGTGTATATGAACATATGATGAGTGTATATGAACATATGAGTGTATATGAACATATGATGAGTGTATATGAACATATGATGAGTGTATATGAAAATAGTGTATATGAACATATGATGAGTGTATATGAACATATGAGTGTATATGAACATATGATGAGTGTATATGAACATATGAGTGTATATGAACATATGATGAGTGTATATGAACATATGATGAGTGTATATGAACATATGTTGAGTGTATATGAACATATGATGATTGTATATGAACATATGATGAGTGTATATGAACATATGATGAGTGTATATGAACATATGATGAGTGTATATGAACATATGATGAGTGTATATGAACATATGAGTGTATATGAACATATGATGAGTGTATATGAACATATGATGAGTGTATATGAACATATGATGAGTGTATATGAACATATGAGTGTATATGAACATATGATGAGTGTATATGAACATATGAGTGTATATGAACATATGATGAGTGTATATGAACATATGAGTGTATATTAACATATGATGAGTGTATATGAACATATGATGAGTGTATATGAACATATGATGAGTGTATATGAACATATGATGAGTGTATATGAAAAGATTGTAAATGAACATTTGTCTACGATTCTCCAGACTAATCTGCAGGAGTTTAAAGATGAATGCAGAAGAAGATGAAATCTCTAGTCCAGAAACATACCAGATTTTTAGGGAGACAAAGTTTTTCCAGTTTTTCCTATCACTTCTAGGTTTTGAGATACGGACACACACACAAACATACATATATTGTATGTATGTATCTTGAAAACTAGATGTAATGAGAAAAAGTGATATCATTTTTGGAATTAACATTTAGAATACCCCAAAAAATAGGTATAAAGTCAAGGCGGCCAAAAAATGTTGTTTTCTTGTTGAATTAGCATGAAACGAGCATTGATATGGAGTCATGAGAGTGGGATGTTTTGAATTGTGTTGCATGGAGGGAAAATATCGGGAATGGTATAGATAAATGAGAAAGTGATAGCAAATAGTTAAAGAGCTGCGTTTCTGGCGGCATATTCATGTCACTAACCAGAGATAACCTACTCCTTTCGCCATACACTTATATGGCTCTGATAATGTGTGTCAAGGAGGACACTATTTGGCAGACGATGGTACAAGAGCTGTGTGTCAAGGAGGACACTATTTGGCAGATGATGGTACAAGAGCTGTGTGTCAAGGAGGACACTATTTGGCAGACGATGGTACAAGAGCTGTGTGTCAAGGAGGACATTATTTGGCAGACGATGGTACAATTTGATTCATTTCACATACTGCGGAAGACTCTTAGTGACTCTGATAGGTCTAGTCAGTCACATCCATCAATACATGGATCATGGATTATGTTTCTTATAACACAACAATAATACTATTGTCTGGAAAAACAGATAGGGCCTACTGTATTATTATTAGAAATATCATGGGTGTTGCCATGAACTAAAGGGGAGCAAAGAATAGCAAAATTGACCTGCCATGCATGTATGGTCATAAGAGATAACTAAGGAAGTTTGTTGATGGAGTTCGATGTACCATCCTGTAGATCAAAATGACTCAAAAGCCTTGCTGAAGTTGAATGTGTCAGACCAAAACATGCAGATATCGCAGCGAAGCTGTAAACCATGACACAATACATTTTATAATCTGGACAACACCCTGCTAACCAGCAAGAGTTTAAACCTGGGGGTTTTAGCATATTGAATGCGAAAGAAGAAGATGTAAATATAGACATAACATCAGCAATTTGACACTTCATAAAGACTTAAACTCTTTATTTCCTTCTTAAACTGTGCTTGTTTTCATTTCAGCATGTTCTCTCTGACTGTTGGTGATCAGGAACTCATGTGTATAGGAAGGTGGAAATATCTCCGATCTCTACAACTAACTTCAATACCAGGTACAACATCACATTTATTGTTAATTATATATTTCTCAGTTATTCCGCAACAGGCAATTGTACATCTGGACCATTCAGAAATCAATGGCAAACTACTGAACATATTTTTTATTGCCTAGAAAATCATTACAGCAAAAAATTGTTTGTTTGATGGCTACATGCTTTTAACATTAACAATTTTTAAAATATTTCTTAGACTTAACGGGAATATATATCATGAGTTATGAACTGAACTGTTCCTTTCAGTATGTTTTATTTCTGTTGTTTATCTGTTTAGCAAGATTTCTATGGAACTGATCCTCAGAAAATGGATATCAGAACAAGTTTATAGAAGGCTTGTGGAGGCTACAGCTGGTGTGAGACTGATCGTTATATCTAGCTACTACTGGTCATTAAATAATGCAGACATAATGTCATTTTTCCCAATATGTTTCAAAGGTGCGATGAGTGACTTTACTTCAACTGGTACTGTCATTTATCGTGTATTTTTGGATACACTCGGCTGGAATTTGGAAGACCTATTGATGTGTCAGGTGTGCAATGATGACTGCAGGATTGCTATATTGGCAGTTTCATTGTCAACTTTGTGAAATTAGCCAGAACATAACCAGGAAACATAATGCAACTTAATCTTTTAAATGCTATTATTAGAATTAGAGTTTTCAATTGAACCTGTCATTTTTGAACATGTAATCTGTCTTCATTGTCGAATGTGGTTGACTGCTGAAACAGATGTGTTGGGGCGTTGGGGCAAATAAAACGGTGATACAACACATCTATGTTCTCTGGACCACATCCTGTTGGGAATCTTGTAGGACCATTGCCCTACTACAAGAGAATTTCAGTGGGAATTTGAGAATGAATGCTAAAAAAAAGCACACCCAAGCTGGAAGCCATGATACAATGCATCCATCATCTGAACTTTGTCCTGAAAATTCATGGCTTTTCTTTGAGAATGAAAATAGAAACAGATGTACTGACAACATTACAGAAATAAAATAATGATTGCTCATAACAACCATAAACAACTGACTTGGTACAGAAACTGCAGCATAAAAACCATAAGCAACTCATTTGGTACAGAAACTGCAGCTATCCACGATGTCTCATGTCAGTTAGGACAATAACAAGTAGGATACTTTCCTCATACTATATGGATGTAACCCTTTAGAAGGGTGTTAAGTAAAGTGATACGTAGGTCACTATTTGTTAACTGTGACAGATTGACTGACATGAATTCCCGCATATATGGCTAGTGCATGTGTTGATGAGTGACATTCTTTAAGATCAGTGATGTTAGTGTAATAACAAAAGTATTTTGTATCAACATTTAACACCCCTCTAAAGGGGCACGTCCATGTAGTCAGGTTGTTAATAGGTGATGCACCAAATGTAAAGAATGCATTCCCTTATATATTGTTATTATTGAACCTTCTAAATTGTCTTATTACAGGAGTGAACCAAGGTCACTGCCTGTTAGCTATAGCCAAAGGTTGTGTAGCCCTTCAGCAGCTATCTATTGCATGCCTTGGCCAGATTGCACATTGTTTATATAGGAGTGGCCTCCTTGCAGCTTTTCCATTCTTCTCACAGCTCAAAGATTTCAGGTACATTACAGTTGCTTTTATGACACTATCAGATTGTTTATACACATTATATTATATAAGAGGTCTGTTAGACGAAAATTATCTAATTTTAATTATATAAAATTATCTAATTTTTATCATAATTTGGATTTGAAATTGTACAAAACACTATTTTACAGTCTATCAGAGTTTGATATTTTTACCTGTTCCTAAAACATCACATGACTTCGAAACCTATGTACACTGAGGTACAATCCAGATAAAAAGTCCACCTTTTTTGCGGACAGCGAAACAAAATTTAGGCAATAATTTTTTCCCACAGTTGAATTCCTTAATCTGATCTGTCTATAATTACCAATAAACGGTCGGGGGTCGAGATATTTCATTTAGGAGGGTTGTGTGGGTGGGATTCTTAGTGGATGGCGCGCACACAGGGAGGCTCTCAGTGTGTGGCACTCACATCATCGAATCCTGCATCAGTCCTTGTGACTGTAACAGACTATTTACATCTCTAACAAACTTAAGATTACGTTAGCCATTTTGTTTCTAGGACTGAGCCGGCGGTCAGTAACGTCACAAAATTTAGGATCAGTGAAGATTTTATCGAAAGTGTGAAGGTAGACCCTTTATCTTGGATTGTACCTAGACTTATTTCCAAAATATAAGTTGTTAGCAAAGCACAGATGATATCATATTTTTCCATGATGTTTTTGTTTTGTTATGTTGTTTTGTGTAGAGTGCAAATTGTAGAATTCAAATTATTCAAGGAATGTATGTTTATTAATAATAATACTCACATGGAAGACAGGTAATGGAGTTCTACTTGATGACGATTAACACACTATCACTGACGGATGTCTACATGAATTAATATGGTACTAATATCCGTCAGTGATAGTGTGTTAGTTGTCATCAAGTAGAACTCCATTACCTGTCTTCCATGTATTATTTTCAATTATGTTCTACTAGCAGTACTACCTTCTATTGATTATGTTTATTAATATGAAGGAATGTATTTAATAAAAATTAAAAAAATTATGTGAAATTAACATTTCGTCTCCTCTTGAACAGTGTGAAATATTTCATTTGTAATTTATGATGATGGATTATCATTAGAATTAACAAGTGTGTTTACGATTTGTAGCAGAACTGACACAGGAAATTATGACCTTTACATATTATGTGTACTCACTTGTTTTCTAAGCTTATTCTATGTAAATCTTTGTATGAACATTTTCAAAGTTAGATGTTATTTTAGAAATATATACAGTGGAATCCCTCTATAAAATCTTAAGACTGACAGGAATTGAACTAGGTCCATTCTAGCGGCATTAAATCATCTTGCAACTTAAGTAAACAGTTTGAGTGCATGTGCAGGTTGAATATTTTGACATGATCACATCTTTTTGGGGGGATATAGTTGGTCAAGTATGGAAGACAAGTTTACTTGATTTGTAAAGCGATTCAGTGCAGTTAGAATGGACTTGGTTCAATTCCTGTCTTACACATTTTTTAATTTATCTTCATGCTTCCTACTTGAATTTACTTGTATAAACCCCTCTATAGTGCATTCTTGTGTAACAAATTTCCCTATATAACAACACTGTTCAAAATCCTTAATTATATTTATTCTATAATTTTTGTACTGTATATAGTGAATTTCTGTTATTACATACATATTTTGTGAATCTGAACTACGTTGTTATAACGGGATTTCACTGTACTAATATTTTGTTCAGGTAATAAAAACTGTGTGTAATTATTCAGTACACCATGTGATCTGTTTGTGTATGTATTGTTTATATCTCTAATTGTCTTACATCAGATCTTAAAATTTGTTTATATATTTAAAAAAATGTATCAATCCAATGTAGACTGGAACACCCATATATGAAGATTGATGACAATATGTTGACGGCCATGTCTAAATGTTCCACACTAGAAAGGGTGTGTATTATTGCCAAAAATGGGACTATGGATACAGAGGGTGTCAAAGAATTATTTGAAAAGGTAAACTATAGAAATGTTGCTTACATTTTGTAAATGTAAAATAAAGAATTTAGTTCTAAAATTTCGTTTGATTTCTCTTGTAGTAGGAAAATGATCCTAATAGATTTCCAACAACATGTGGTCCAGAAAATGGATACGTGTTGTACTTCTGTATTATATTCGCTGTGGTTATATGTGAGCGAACACTGAAGAAGAAGAAGAAGAAGAACAGTAATGTATACCTTGATGCTTTCTGAAGAGGCTGTATTACTTATATTATTCTCCTCTCTTCTGTCAACTCCCTAACCTCATACTCAATCTATTACTTCTCTTTTATCAACTCCCTAACCTTATTATCTATTACTCCTCTCCTCTTCTGTGAAATCTTCTCCTTATATTTTATCTTTCTCCTCTTCTTCTTGTATGCTTTGTTACTAGCCATATTATATATGTGTTACAATCCAGATTCATTGTTTTTCCTATTTTTCACATCCTGTGATGGTCTTATAATGGAAACTTCATCTATTGTATTGTTATTATATCATTTGTACTATTGGTAACACTTTCATTTCCTATTTCCGTATTTACTCACATTTTCCCTATGTTACTACAACTTACATACAGTCATATTATTACAACTTGGTCCGGATCAACAAAATATTTCTGTAATAACAGAATTTTACTATATACAGTACAAACAATATAAAATAAATAAAATTAGGGATTTTTAAAAGTGTTGTTATATAGGGAAACTTGTTATAAAAGAATGCGCTATAGAGGTATTTCACTGCATTTCTAGTTTGTTGGGTTATACCTGAGATTCTGGGGATTTATCTTACTATATGCCTCAATTTTGGGTTATACATGAGACTCAATGTTGTTGTGTTGTGAAGGACTTTGCTTGCTTTCAAGATACACTATAACTTGTACGTATAAGAATAGTTACATGTGCATTAATGGGGTCTGAAATGGGAGCAAAGAAAAGTGACACTGTTACTTGCTATGTACATGGTAAGAGGCAACAAAGGAAATTTTGGTGGTGGTGTTGACTGTACCATTCTATATAATGCCAAAGTGACCCAAAAGTCATGCTGAAGTCGGATGTGTCAGGTTAAAAGGTACAGATATCGCACCAAGCTGTAAACCATGACAATGCATTCTAATCACCAGACTATATCCTGTTTATTTGCAGGAGTTTGAGAACAAATGCAGAAGTAAGAATAGGAGGTAGGTTTAATGAAACCTGCCCGTGCTGCGTCACCTATGCCAGTACACAAGGAGTGTGAAGGCTGATCTATTAGAATACATTAATGAACAATTGGTCATTCTCTTCATATGCTTAGTGTCCTGAGTGGCCGGTGTGATAATGAATCTGACCAAATTTGACCAACGAGCAGTGGTTCAGTTTCTTACAGCCCAAGGATGTTGACTAACTAACATTCATCAAAGAATGCAGATGGTGTGTGGTGGAAAAAGATTTTCAAATACAACAGTGAATGATTTGGCAAGAATGTTTTGGATAAGGCGACAGGTAACAAATGAGCTTTGACAGCGCAGTACTGGCGGGTTTCATTTGAACAGGCCTCATATATTCAAAACACATGTAAAGAAAAATTAAAATTTTCATTTACAAAGTAAATACTGCATGAAATCTGATACAGGAACATTTTCATTGAGTGTCATAATCATAAGATATATTCTTTCCAGAACGTTGTCTTTGCAATTGATATCCTGAACCCAACTTTATCCTGTGCCAATCTGCCTATCTCCTCCAATGATATCTTCATGTAGTCTTTGATGTCATCTTTCCATCTCCTTCTAGGTCAATCTCTTTGTTTACTTCCTGGAATTCTGCCCTCTAAAATGCGTCTTTCCATGCCATTGTGTCTTTTTATATGTCTGAAATATTTCAGTTTTTTATGTAAAATTGTATTCACCAGCCATCCTTCCTCTATATTCAGCATACTCAAAATCTCACTGATCCTTATCTTTTCTGTCCATTGAGTTCTGTACATTCACAGGTTTGTATTAATCTTTACAGGTAGAAAAGTTAATCAACTTTCAACTATATACAGGGAGATCTGTGAGTGTGTGTCGTGGGTTGCAAGCATTTTTGATCAACAGGTAACTGGTTACATTTGATATTTGTATGCTTTTGTTTGTGCCTCCCAAAAATTATAAGAAAGGTTAAATGGCAGTTTTGAACAATACATCCCACCTTAGACGGATGTGTCGGACCATTAGCTCAAATAAAATGAGACAATGCATCTCTGGACTACATCCTGCTGGAAATGTAGAATGGATCATGGTCCTGCTACAACAGAGATCCAGCAGGAGTTTGAGAATGAACACTGAAGATGAAGAACAATACACAAGATTGATGTTTCTACCAAAATGTCTTTATCAAGAAAGGAGTGAACAAATACAGAATGGAACCACAAAATGAAATGGAGATTGTGTAACAGCTAAATCAACAGTCTCCATTTAATTTTGTGCTTCTATTTTGTGTTTGATTGTCTATTTTTTTAATTAAGACCTCTTGTTCCAAACTTCGATTCAATGTAAAACTGCTATTTAACACTTGTATTTTTTTTCTAAATTTGTTCTTACTATATGGTGCACAGTTGTACTGCATTCTCTAGATCACTCCTTTTGTGCTAAAAACAGATGTCTTGTGCTATAAGAAGCAGACACAGTTCATGTTTGCTCAACTTCTTTTGCAGAATGCGAAATGAAATAAATTACAAGGGGCAGGCACATCTGTGTTCTTCGTTGTTTAAGCGATTATTTCCCTTGGCTATAATTACCGATCAGTAGGTGAAGGTGGAGATATTTATTTAGGAGGGATACATGGGTTGGGCTCTCAGTAGGTAGCGCGCACATCTATGTATCCGACAGCAGTCCGCGTGCATGTAACATATATACTGCATCTCTATCTGTTGCATAAGAAACTTACGGTAGCCATTTTGCATCTGAGTGAGCAGTCAGTGACATAACAAAATTTCAAGTTGGCAGAATGTTAATAAAAAGTTGGATGGTAGGGCCCATTAAGCAAACAAGTACTGTTATTACTGTTTGGCTGTAAACTAGCAACACAGCATATGAAGGCTGATTAAAAATAATCTGACATTTAAAATCTATGGTTTGTGTGGCATGTGACCTTTAACCATAACACTTTCTTGACCAATTTAGATGGCCGCTGAATATCCGTTATAGATCCTTGGTGACCACTTTCGATGATCGTTGAAAACACAAAACACTATGATAGGTCAGAATACGGGAACACCCATTGCAATAATGTTACTAAAAATAGCATTTCCGGGAAATTATGTTGTGTAAAAATGGTGGCACATGTGGAATACAGATATAGACATCATAAATGCATTTTTATCATGAAATATCGGAGATTTTGAAGGTAATATTGTATGATATATAGAAATTAATGTAAATCTAGGCCGAGCATTATGATAAGTAGCATTTTGCACTTGAAATATCTCTGGAGCTTTCACATTCATTCAGAAAGTGCAAACTGTCGTTACAACATATAGAAAGTGTCAAGGCTCTCTCACACTAGATCGATTTTATACAAATTTTTAAAGGCGGCAATGTCAATGTATACAATTTTGCATGCACCCTCGGTAATGGCGGATAAGTGCGCTCTGGATTGCTGGTGAGCAAAGTGTTATGGTACATGCTTCAATAGTGCAATTTTTGTATAGTGTCTAAATAACCACCAGGCAGCTGTGATATCACTGGCCACAAACAGCTGTGATACACTCACTGTCCACAGACAGCTGTGATACACTCACTGGCCACAGACAGCTGTGATACACTCACTGGCCACAGACAGCTGTGATACATTCACTGGCCACCTCACTTCCAAATACTAAATATTAGTACTGCAAAATTCTAGCACTTTACATTATACGATATGTGGATATCTTTACCATAGAATCTATATAGTTTTTTGAAATATTTAGGTTTTTTTTTCATAGCTTGTTTGCAATTCAATTAAACTAGATTTCACTTCCACAGCTTTGACTAATTAGTGCTCAAGTTATCAAAGATGCTTCTTAAATTTTGAGAAAATCAGAAGTTTGTTGGTGAGATTTGATTCCCGTTAGTTGAGCTGACACCAATTCATCTCACAACTTAACACTTTTCTGACCAGCAATCCAGAGCGCACTTATTCGCCATTACCGAGGGTGCATGCAAAATTTCATACATCGCCGTCTTTAAAAAATCTGTATAAAATTGATCTTGCGGAGAGAGCCTTGACACTGTCTATATGTTGTAACGACTGTTTGCACTTTCTGAATGAATTTGAAAGCTCCAGTTATTTCAAGTGTAAAATGCTAGGCCTAGATTTACATTAATTTCTATATATCATAAAATATTACCTTTGAAATCTCTGATATTTCAGGATAAAAACTCATGTATGATGTCTATATCAGTATTCCACAAATGCTGCCATTTTTACACAACATAATTTCCAAGAAACACTATTTTTAGTCACATTATTACAGTGGGTATTCCCGTATTTCTAATCTATCATAGTGTTTTCGATGATCATCGAAATTGGTCAGTATGGTGTAATGTCAATATATGTGCAAAGGTTTCGGTAAAAACCACCCCATTTCACATCGAATGTAAGAACTAATCATTCATAATTTATGGGGATTAAAAAAGCAGCAGCAAATAATTTAGTAAATCTTCATCCCTAAAACAAGAATTTGCCAAAATTCACATTATTTTGAGTGGTTTTGATTGACTGTTGGTAAATGTGTGTCAGCCGTACCAGACTAGGATTGAATCTCGTCTATCACCTTCAGATTTGTTTTTGTCAATAATTTTGTGAAATTTTCCATTAAATAATACATGTCTTAATAATATTTGAGAGAGAAACAATTTCTATGACAGTTTTGATAGCGACACAGAAAGCAACAAAGAACATCAAGAAAACGTGACAGCTTTGGGTGTTGGTGACCAGCATGTAGTATGGGAACCAATTCTCTTGCCAGTAGACCCTTGTACTGCTGGCCTACTAGTGATTTGGTTACAGACATTCATAGTTCAGATGAAGTGGCAGAAACACTGAACATATTCATTATTACTGTTGAAGTTGGATGTGTCAAGTCGTTTGCACAAATAAAATGGCAGCACAGCACATTATCGTTATTTGGACTACATCCTTTTTGAAATCTAGTTGGATCATTGTCCTGCTGCAAGATAAATTTGGTGAAGTTGGAGAACAAACGGGGGATAAAATGTTGACAAAATAATAGAATAAATTGTTAGTACATGATGATATGTCAGCTTGGTACAGTGGAATCCCTCTATAGTGCATTCTTTTATAACAAATTTCCCTATGTAACAACACTTTTCAAAATCCTCAATTAAATTTATTCTATATTGTTTGTACTGTAAATACAAAATTTCTGTTATTACATACAAATTTTGTTATTCTGGACAAGTTGTTATAATGGGATTGCACTATAGTAGAGTGGTTAAGAGTTGAATCACAAACACAACTCAGTTGAACTGGCTCATGGTTCAAATGCTGCTCATTCACATTTTACTGGCAATGTGATTGACTGTATTAGTGGTGCCTAAACATTCTATGATAGTTGATCAGTATTTTCTATTGTTCAATAATTGTTACAATAATTATTACATATTATAACAGATACAAAAAGAGCCGTCCTGCTATCAGCATATGCATCCATCCGTTGTTGAGTGGGGGACTTCAAGAAGCCATAGCACAGTTACCAGACCAACACATTGATGAGATGACTATTCTCAAGTCAACTGTTTCCATTCGACCACTTGGCTGGAACATTTTAGGATAAAGTTTCTCTCACTAATCGTAGTTCAGAACTGCAGGAGGCAGCTTTAGAATATGCTTTGTATTACCCATAGTGCATCATTACATTGTGTAGAGAAGTTTCTTAACTTGTGGTATGTGGACTCTACAAAGTTTTTCAACTTGTGCCTAAGGCATCCAAGCATAGCTGTTGTTACTACTGATTTTATACAATATGTGACATTTTAGTGAATTTATTTCCTTATCCACATTTGTAGCTAGTCTCTAGTTTCATAATGTCTACAAAATTATTGACTTCACAGAGGGTTCTTAAAACCTAATAGCTTGAGAAATACAGATGTAGACAATTGATTATTTGACAATGTGGCTTCTAGAATTGCTTGTGCTTATGTGGACTAGATGGTTTGGAGAACTACTAAACCACACATCAAACTCACTCATTAAGTGACACTTAATGATCTTATTTTGAGATCTACAGGCCTAGATTATGTGTGTGAATAGTGATATTTCATGCACTGCGCAGTCTAACAAGGTACACGGTTTAGAGGGAATGTCGATTATCATGATGATGTGTAACTGTGGGGATATGTCATGTCAGGTACAGTTGCCAGCATTCATTGACTGAGTTTCTGTGCCCAGTTGCCAGTGTTCATTGACTGAGTTTCTGTGCCCAGTTGCCAGCATACATTGACTGAGTTTCTGTGCCCAGTTGCCAGCATACATTGACTAAGTTTCTGTGCCCAGTTGCCAGCATTAATTGACTGAGTTTCTGTGCCCACTTTAAAAGAATTCTTAAACTGAATAAAAAATATCAGGTGTGTGATGCTCATAATCTTGAGATCTAAGTTGTGATAAATATTTTATCAGAGGTGTAATAAATATATGTTATCAGAGGTGTGATAAATAGGAAGGTATGGGGGCTGTTCATAAATTATATCAACAATTGTCTATATGAATTGAAAATGCTTCTTCATCTCCTGCATCTGATCTCAAACTTGTGCAGCTCTTGGTATGAGACATCTGATTTAATCACTTTCTGCACATAATTTTTAATCACTTTCTACTTCTGTGTGCTGAAAGGGAAGCAAAGAATAGCACCACTTTTTATCTTCCTGCATATTGCAGAAGATGAAAAAGGAGGTTTTTATGGGTGGAGGTGATTGTCCCATCCCATAGAGAGTCAAATTGACCCAGACGCTATACTGGTAGGATGTTTCAGACCGAAAGGCGCATATCTCGTAGCTAATCTGTAAACAATGGTACGACACATTCTGTTCTCTGGACTACATCCTGTTAATCTGTAGAAGTTAGGAATGAACACAGAAGAAGAGATAGGGTAGCTAACTCTACATCCAACTATTTTTTATCTTTCTCTTGTGATAGAACATGTCAAGTCACTTTGTTCCTATTATTTGTTTCCCTTGAAAACCCAGACAAAACAATAAAAATAATAGAGCAAGTTTTCATAGTACAGACACACATGAGATGAAGAGGTTCTGCTTCCATCGTTATAGTCACTATTTGGATTAATTCTGTTGCTTAGTTTTTGTTCTGATACTGAACTGTTTAATAAGTTTAACTTTGTGCTGCCTACGCAGACAACATGGTGGTTCTTTTAATTGATATAAAGAGATTGGAATAACTAATCAAGAACACAAAGAAATACAGCAAATCATAAAATCGATATTTAAACAACACAAACAAAAATCAGAATAGACAATACCGAGATAGAATGTGTGGATAAATTTGAATACTTCAGAGCAAACATCAACTGTGAAGGAGACTGAGCAGAGATAAGGAAGAGATTGGCAATGGCATATTGTAAAATATTATGGTTGAAAAACGTGGAAAAACAACAAAAATAGAAATGAAACTGCTAATGCTACAAACTTTTATTTTTCCGGTTGCAACATACGGCTGTAAAACATGGACTCTTAAGTAAAACAGCGGCAAAGAAGATCAACTCATTTGAGATGAAATGCTACAGAAAGATACTTAGAATATCATGGGGGAAAAAAAAGAGATACTCAGATATTATAAACACATTGAAGATTCCAGAATGTTGGTTACTAAACACAATAGCAAAAATAAAACTACACCTTCTTCTTCTTCTGCGTTCAGCATGTGGTCATGCTATACCGTCAGTCCTGTCATCAAGACGAATTCCACTGTCTTCTCCAGGTCAGAGCGGCTGCCCCATAACTTTTGCCTCAAGTCTGTATCCTTTGGCCAGGTCTGCTGTCTTTGCTCTTTGTATGTTGGGCAGTCCTGAAGTATGTGTTCTGGAGTCTGGGTTCCGGATCCACATGGACATTCATCTGTGTATGAGATCCTTAATCGATAAAGGTGACCCAACAGTCTGCAGTGGCCTGTTCTAAGGCGAAATATTGTGGTCTGTTGATATCTTTGGAGGAGATGTATTGCATCATGTTCGTATTCCCCTTCCATTTCTTTCTTCCACTTTGCTGAGAAACTACACCTGTTTGGTCATATAAAGAGATGCAACTGTTTAGAAAGACAAATAATGGAGGGCAGAGTACATGTGAATGCCTGTGGCATATTTCTATTACACTGTGCCATGAACATTGTAATAATTACGAGACGTCCTCGTAAAATAAGGACTGAAATGGTTTTGCCACTTAATGAGAATGAACTTATTCTGGTTAGCAGGAAGAGCATACAACTTGGGAATGAAAACAACAAGGAGTAATGGAAGACCAAGAAATGATAAATGCTATATAAAGTACAAAGGTTACTATTAAAGCCTAACTATCAATGTAAAAAATAAGTCAACAGCAATAAACAAAAGAACAGACTTTTTTCCATGTTCCAGTCCAACTGGGACCTTTCTCAAGAAACACATAAACATTGAACAAGAAACATGGAATTGCAAATGATAATACAGAGATAGGTGGTGAGAGGTAGATGACGTGTGATATAATAATAAACATATACTAAGTGAAAATGAGAAACCGATGAGGAAAATGTGACAACCAAGAAGAAGACTTATTGAAGGAGTTACCAAAGTTCTAAGATGTCACAATATTACTGCATTTCAAGTGGCCAAAGGTGCCCAAAAACCAACCGTCATTCAGCCTTGCAATATCAAAAGCAGAGAAAAGACAATAGAAAAATACCACTAGCAAGTTCTCAATCAGTATCAACAACAGTGATTAGACAGAACAACAGTTTTTAATACCTTCATAGTAGATTGCTATGAAAAGTCAGAAGAAGGTTGGCTACCATGTCAAAGAAGCTGATGCAAATGAAAAGCATATGGCGTAGCTGCTGCAAAACAACAAAACTAACATTCCTAAGAGCTTGCATATTCCCAGTGGCAATATATTGGTGTGAATCCTGGACAATCACCAACAAAGTGAAAAATAAAATAGCAGCATTTGAAACAAAATGTTACAGAAAAATCATCAGAATACTATGGACCAAAAAAGATCACCGATGTAGCCATCCCGAGAGAAATTAATGTAAAAGATAACTGGCTAAACAGCATGGTTCTTTGCAGAAAACTACAATATTGTGACCATATCAAATACCATGACGGCCTAGAGAAGACAATAATGGAGGGGATGATGTCAGGGAGACGAACAAAAGGCAGTCCAAGAAGAAGATGGACGCAAGACATCAAAGACCACTTGAACATGATAGTAACAGAAGCAGGAATTCTGGCTCAAGATCGACAGAAGTTTCAAACGTCTGTGATGATTGCTACATCCTGTTCAGGATATGTTACATGATAATGATGATGAATCTTAAAAATACGAGGGGACCTCTCTTGCATAGTGGCTAAGCCATTCGGTTTATGCTCAAGAAGTAATGGGTTTGAATCCTGATCACAACATTTTGTTTACACAGTGAATTTTTCTGAGATCCCAGTGGATTTTTCTGTGATCCCTGGGTATCGCTTGAAGCTATGAAGTAATATGTAATAAGTGGTACTATTGGCAGGCTGCGTTCCGCTAAGTTGATAGGCAGACATGCTAAACAGGTGGGTTGCATGATACTATGGTTGCTGGTGCACCGATCAACCTGGTATTTCTGACCAGCACCTGACCTTACTTGACTGTTGTCCTGTTCGATATAGGGGATGGCCCAACCAATCTTGGTTTCCAGCCTCTGTTGGCTGGACCAAGTCCCATCTGCACTTCAAGAAGTTGACCTCGATGAGGATGTTGAGAGTGACTGATTATATAATCCAAGTTCAATGAAGTCAATTCAATCCTCAGTGCCCTTTCAACCTTTATCTCGAAAATACTAATAGCTGAAACTATTTTCATTAAAATTAACATAAATTAAAGTCACACAAATTAAGGAGAAACATATGGAGATATGTGTAGAAATAATGTGACAATATGTTTAAAGTGTGGCAACGTTGTAGAAGTGTGCTAGCAATGTGTGAGGAAGTTTAATAAATATGTAGAAGTGTGCTAGCTATGTGTGTGGAAGTGTGGTAACAATGTAGGCTGTGTTAGCAATGTGTGTGTGTGAAAGTGTAGGGACATCTTGCAATTCTCTTGTTCTCTGTATTAGATTGCAATTTTCTGTTTGCATGTTGTGTGTGTATGGTCATGTACATTTTTTTGCATAATGTGTATATGCATGTACATGAGTACATAATGTGTATGCGTTTACATTCTTCCAAATATACATACCGGTACATATTATTATGAAGTAGGTCCTTTAGCTGTGAGCAGGTAGCTCTTGACAGCCCATATCTTTTCTACAAAAGCGTAGGTCCCCCTGAGTTGAGTAACCAAGGTGACAGCCAAGCTCATATTCAATTTGTTGTCTCAAAGGTATGATTGTGTTATGGGATTTATGGTTGCATATTTGGTCCCCAAAGGAAGTCACTTCAGTGCTGCAATACCGGAATCACTTCAGTGCGGCAATACCGGAATCACTTCAGTGCTGCAATACCGGAGTCACTTCAGTGCGGCAATACCAGAGTCACTTCAGTTCAGCAATACCTGAGTCACTTCAGTGCGGCAATACCGGAGTCACTTCAGTACAGCAATACCGGAGTCACTTCAGTGCGGCAATACCGGAGTCACTTCAGTACAGCAATACTGGAGTCACTTCAGTGCAGCAATACCGGAGTCACTTCAGTGCAGCAATTCCGGAGTCACTTCAGTGCGGCAATATCTCAGGATCATTATTTCCTGTCAGCAGCATAGCATATATTTCTGAACCAACTAGTTCATCATCATCATTCTTTCATCTTTGATGACTGTAAAGATGAGTGTTAGAATGCTTTATATCTAGTGTCTATTGTCTTTCCTCAGGTGATTGATGTTTGGTCGTATCCACACTTGCCTTTAATTGTAGGTGTGGGAACCTCAGTTGTTGTTCCAAGGCCAGATATGTTGCATTAGTTATGTTGAGTCTGTGTTTGTTCAAGGTTGTCTTGATGCTTCCTATCCAGTTTTATTAGTCTACCTTTTGCTCTATTATCAAAATATTCTTTTATAAATCTTTTAGATCGGAGATTTCACTGGAAGAAAAAAAAAGCCTCACTATATAGTAATATCAGCTACGAGGCGTGTTCAAATGAAAACGGGACTTGTTACACCACGCGTGATAGAGCGCACTGATATTGATGACATTTTGCACTAGTAATGAGTATCCAATAATTTACATACGGTCACGTGTTCATCTTCCCAGCATGCATATGTGCTGCAGAAGACTGTTAACAATATGGCGGGTGTGATTCCGAACCCGTCCAAAGTGAATCAGCGTGCTGTGATCCAGTTTCTTTCATTTGAAGGATGTCAAGCAGTAGACATTCATCGGAGAATGAAGGCAGCATATGGTGACAAATGTTTGTCGAGGACCAGAGTGATGGAGTGGGTGCGTATGTTTAAAGACGGAGGTTTCTGCTGGGAAGGTTATGGTGACTGCATTTTTTGACCATGAAGGGCTTTTGTTGACTGATTTTAAGGAACCTGGTGTCAACATCAATGCCGCCCATTATAAAGACACTTTAGACAAGCTGCATAAGGCCATCAAGGCTAAGCGACCAGGCAGACTTTCTCAAGGTGTGATTCTTCTCCACGACAACGCTCGTCCGCACGTCGCAAAAATTGTGCAGGAAACATTGGCAAAGAAGAATTGGGAAGTTCTTCATCACCCAGCCTATAGTCCCGATTTATCCCCGTGTGATTTCCATTTGTTCGGACCGTTGAAGAAAGCACTAAAGGGACAGCGATTCAACAGCGACGCAGACGTGAAGACAGCGGTGACCACATGGTTCAGAGAACAGCCACGCAACTTTTTCTCGGACGGCATTCGACGTCTACCTAAACAGTGGGATGCTTGCCTAAATGCATACGGAGATTTTTTCTGATGAACCCAGGTGCATTCTTATTCACAAGTGGTTGCTTTGTTCAATTCCGTTGAAAATATTAAATTGCGTATGATACTTTTAAAATAAATCCACAAGTCCCGTTTTCATTTGAACACGCCTCGTACTAGAGGTATACTGGTGTATAGTGGCAGATCTGGTAGCCTCCGGTAACACTCACAGACCTTCCTCTTGTAGCTGTACATGTATATGTGTACATTTATGCCTGGTTATGTCTGTATATGTAGTCATCAGTGTGCCTGCTGTGCATGTTGCACCAGAGGACAAATATTGATACAATGAAAGCTTACAAGCTGCACAAATCTGACCAGAAAAAATAATTATGTTTTAATATAGTAACCACAACATTCATATATTTTTATATGTTTTAAAGCAATTGCATTGAGTTATTTGTTAATTGAAGCTTATCTTTCTCTGTCTCTCCTCTCTCTCTATATATATATATATAATTTTAGCATAAATATATGGTTCAACTCAGAAACCACTGATCTCCAGTTTGATCTATCTGTTGTTACTTTGATTTAGTTCTTATGTGTTACTTTGGGCCATAGTTGTGCTGCCTTCTCTGATGATTATTCTGTAGTGAGACTATATGCAAAATGTAATCACAGCCAAAAATAATTCATTTTGTTTTTGGGGGAGTTCATTCTCAAACTCAAGATGTAGTCCAGAGAATGGAGTGTGTTGTGTCTCAAACTCCTGCAGATTAGCAGGATGTAGTCCAGAGAATGGAGTGTGTTGTGTTAGGGTTTACAGCTTAGCTGTGGCATTTGCACCTTTTGACTTGACATATTAGACTTCAGCATGGATTCTGGGTCATTTTCACCCTATATGGGATGGGACAGCCTACTCCACCTGAAAACCTCCTTAATCACCTCAGTGCATGATATGTTTGCAAGGTAACAGTGTCACTATCCTGTGGCCCCTGATAACATACAGACAATCAATCTGATTTTGATCCATTATAGCACTAGGCAGGCAGAGGTACAAGTGGGAGAGAAACATCATGAGATGGGCAGGAGACAGTCTAGCAGAGTGCACTACCAAAGCAAGAGACAAAAAAAACATTGGAGGTCTGTTGCAGCCAATATTCAATGAAGATAACACTCAAGTATTTGTGCATTTTATATCTAGGGATCTACACAGGAAGCAGTGATAAGAGTCCGGAGGCCTTTTACAGCTAAAATATCATAAGACATTATCTTTTGGTTTATGTCTACTCTAACAAGACCACACATGACCCTCTAACCAGGCAGTGAATTTGATGAACTTCAGATGATAGTTCGCCCGTGTGTTGCCAGGCCCGAAGGGGGAGCAAAGAATAGCAACACTTTACCTTCCATGCATGTCGTAAGAGGCAACTAAGGAGGTTATGGATGGAGTTGGCTGCCCCATCCCATATACGGTCAGTGACCCAAAGCCAAGCTGAAGTCGGATGTGTCAGGCCGAAAGGCGCAGATATCGCAGCAATGCTGTAAATCATGACACAACATATTCCGTTCTCCGGACTACATCCTGCTAATCTGCAGAAGTTTGAGAACGAACGCAGAAGAAGAAGAAGTAGTTCCCATTAAGAGCTGTATAGACTCTCAGTCTGTTGAAAAACAAATTACCTATATTAATGAAATTATTTATTGTTCTTTGTTAATCTGTGCAAGTTTTTAGTGGAGTAATGACGTATACGCCCCAATTTTAAGGTTCAATTGCTGTCAGCTGTAAGAATTACCTTTAACGCGGGGGTTATGACCTTATGGTTGGATTATAACCTTCAGGTGATTGGGAACTATGTGTTGGAACTATGTATACCTAGTCAGCCTTGGACTTAGGTCAGAAAGATACAAAAATTGTAATTTATTGTTTTGAAACAAACAAATGCATGTACAGCAAAGATAAACTAGTTATATGTATTTATATAAATAAGAATACTTTCATGTATCTTCTTGTACATTCTGTGAATAGTTCATATCTACTCATTACATATCTTCAGAATTGATTTGTCACAATGAGGGGGTCAGTTACTTTGTATCAACATTGCAACTGTTATGAGAACACTTAAAGAGATTAACACAAAAATATCTTTTTCTATTAACCAAACAGAAAGCTCTTTTATTTCCACTTTTATGGTAGAAATAAAGGCAGCTTTGCCATAGTTGTCACAAAGCATGTACATGAAGGATCTTGTATTGTACGAACATAAAAATGTAATAAATAGTGGGTCTGAAATAGGAAGGTAATATCACAAGATGTCAGAATCATATTTATTGTCTTGTTCATATGGTTTTGTATTTCTAGCTGTTAGAATATCTTTCATGAAATTTTCTGTGTGACACAATGTTATAAAGTTAAGATCTTTGTAATAATTATATTCTTCTGTGTTCAACTTCTGCTGGTTATCAGGATGTATCCTGAGAGTAGCATATTTTCTATCATTGTTTACAGCTTGACTGTAATATCTGTCAGTTCAGGGCCTACATCTTCAACTTCAGTATGACATTTTTCTGTCACTGATCTTTTAAGGCAGAGGATTTTGAACTTTTTTTGGATGGTGAGCTAACATGTAAAAGTTAGTGCTCATGAGCATCACTCACAAGTAAAAGTTAGTGCTCGTGAACACTTTTTAACATGCATGGCACAAGCACATATCCTTACAAGAGCACCGAAGTTCTTGCGAGCACCAGGTTGAGAACGGCTGCTTTAGGGGATGGTGTAGTCAACCCTTCCTTCAAGTCTCATTAGTCACCTCTTATAACATGCATGACAGGTCACAAATTTACTATTATTACTGAAGTTGGATATGTCGGATCAAAAGGTGAAGATATCACAACTAACCTGTAAACCATAACGGTGCATTCTGTTCTCCAGACTAAATTCAGCTAATCTGCAGGAATTTGAGAATGAACACAGAAGAAAAAAAAGAAACTTAACTATTTTTGTGTTTCCCTTTCAAAGTCCCAGCAACACAACTGAATAATTATCCTTAATGGAAGAAAAGACTGCACATGTACAAGTCCTATATGTGGCAATTATGGAAAGTTGTGCATTTGTCATTCCATCTAGTAGCTTTGGGAATTATATGTTAGAAATATGTATGCCTATTCAGCCTGGAACTTAGGTCAGAAAGATATAAAATTATAATATATTGTTTGGAACAACAACAAAAATTGCATGTACAGATAAATAGATAGAGAAATCATCATTGTGGGTGTGTGGATGGATTAGATAGATAAGATAGATTGACACTGATTGAGAACTCGCTAGTGGTTTTATCGCTTGTCAAAATCATGGCCTTGTTTCCATTCAGAAATACGGTAGGTTGTTTTTTTTCACTATGTTCTTTAATGGAGTTTATGAGGTGTTTGAGACCTGCTTGACTGTGTGCCAATAATGTTGTATCTTCAGCATATCTTCTGGTATCTCGTGACCTCCGATGTTGAGTGGGTTGTTTCTCTGTTGGTCATTTCTTACATTCCTCATTATGTTCTCTGCATAAATGTTGAAGAGCCACTATTGTTGAATATTGAAGATGTTACTAGAGTGTTAGCTTGTTTACCAGTTGTTACTAGTGTTAGCTTATTTACCAGTTGTTACTAGTGTGTTAGCTTATTTACCAGATGTTACTAGTGTGTTAGCTTATTTACCAGATGTTACTAGTGTGTTAGCTTATTTACCAGATGTTACTAGTGTGTTAGCTTATTTACCAGATGTTACTAGTGTGTTAGCTTATTTACAAGATGTTACTAGTGTGTTAGCTTATTTACCAGATGTTACTAGTGTGTTAGCTTATTTACCAGATGTTACTAGTGTGTTAGCTTATTTACCAGATGTTACTAGTGTGTTAGCTTATTTACCAGATGTTACTAGTGTGTTAGCTTATTTACAAGATGTCACTAGTGTGTTGTTTGTGCTGAAAAGTGGAGCAAAAAATAGCAACACTGTTATCTGCCATGCTTGTTGCTGGAGGTGGCTAAGATGATTTTGGGTGTGATGTGACAGTCCCATCTCATGGAGGGTCAAATGATACAGAATACATGCTGAAAGACGCAGATAAAACATCCAAGCTGTAAACCATGTCAACATATCCCACTCTGTGGACATATTCTACTCATCATCGGGAGTTTGAGAAAGAAGGAAGTAAAGCAAAATAGTTCCTCAGTCTGTTTGACAAGTACAAAGTATACATTTAGCCCTCATAGAATCATTGAATGTTGGCTGTGATAATCTTGCTGTGTTAGAAAACTCAGACAATTCATTGTTTAAGTTTATTTCACTTTCTATCTTTCCCCTCAATCTCCATGCAATGTGGATATCAACATAAGAAAAGACTATACAATTGAATAATATATCATGATACAGTACGGAAACATGTTGCGACGTATGGCTGGTCTACTAGTGATATGATCCAGTGGAAGTGATTAAAACGCTGAATGCATTAATTATTGCAGCTGAAGTTGGATATTTCATGGCACTGGTGTAAATAAAACAGTGAGACAACACATTTCCATTCCCGGGACTGCTGCATCCTGCTGGAAATCCACTAGAATGATCCTGCTATGAGAAAGATCCAGTTGGAGTTTGAGACAGAATGCAAAGAAACAGAAATAGAGTAATAGAAAAATAGAACCAGCTCCAAAAATTAAATTGGCACTACTGATCACATTAAAGGAACATCACTCCACCTCACATTTGATCTTACATACAAGAGAATAGTTCACATGCAGGGCAACAAGAATAACTTCTGGTAGTAGTTCACATACAGGGCAACAAGAATAACTTCTGGCAGTAGTTCACATGCAGGGCAACAAGAATAACTTCTGGCAGTAGTTCACATACAGGGCAACAAGAATAACTTCTGGCAGTAGTTCACATACAGGGCAACAAGAATAACTTCTGACAGTAGTTCACATACAGGGCAACAAGAATAACTTCTGGTAGTAGTTCACATACAGGGCAACAAGAATAACTTCTGGCAGTAGTTCACATACAGGGCAACAAGAATAACTTCTGGCAGTAGTTCACATACAGGGCAACAAGAATAACTTCTGACAGTAGTTCACATACAGGGCAACAAGAATAACTTCTGGTAGTAGTTCACATACAGGGCAACAAGAATAACTTCTGGCAGTAGTTCACATACAGGGCAACAAGAATAACTTCTGGCAGTAGTTCACATACAGGGCAACAAGAATAACTTCTGGCAGTAGTTCACATACAGGGCAACAAGAATAACTTCTGACAGTAGTTCACATACAGGGCAACAAGAATAACTTCTGACAGTAGTTCACATACAGGGCAACAAGAATAACTTCTGGTAGTAGTTCACATACAGGGCAACAAGAATAACTTCTGGCAGTAGTTCACATACAGGGCAACAAGAATAACTTCTGGCAGTAGTTCACATACAGGGCAACAAGAATAACTTCTGGCAGTAGTTCACATACAGGGCAACAAGAATAACTTCTGACAGTAGTTCACATACAGGGCAACAAGAATAACTTCTGGTAGTAGTTCACATACAGGGCAACAAGAATAACTTCTGGCAGTAGTTCACATACAGGGCAACAAGAATAACTTCTGGCAGTAGTTCACATACAGGGCAACAAGAATAACTTCTGGCAGTGGGGATTAGTGATTTTCTGAACCAATAGAGTAATTAGTTGTGAAGCATATTAAATGTATATAGTTTGAGTAGATTTCCTTACAAAGAATTCAAGAGGCAGAAGGAATGACAAACTTGATAATATTACTTAGTATATGCAGAATGTTGGCTCGGTGGTAGATTATTTATGGGACTCAGCTCATAAACACAACTCACTTGAATTTGCTCATGGTTCAAATCTTCTTCTTTTCACTTTATACCCCTGTTCATAATGTGATAGTCATCTTGTGTTGGTGTTTGTGGCTTTCTTATTGACTTTATCATGTTTTTTCTGATGGTAGGTGATTGATATATCTGGTTGGTCTTCGGCAGCACCTTCCTTAGCCAGTTGGTCTGCTTTTTCATTTCCTGGTATTCCACAGTGAGAGGGTATCCACTGCATGGTTACCCTATACTGATAAGACAATTCATTAAGTAGTTTTTGCTGCAAGTTGGAGATGGTCTAATTGTGTGATTCATTAATGTTTCTTTCCATTGTCTCTTATTTCTGTAATCTATCATTTGCATGGTCTGTTCCTGGCTTTGTATCCATCATGTCTGTATAGTAAAGCTTTTTTAATGGACACTGTGTGATGGTAGTCTGGAATCATGTGAAAACCACTTAATCTGTTGTCTTCTGATGTAATCAAGGATTGGTATTGTGTTTATTAGTCTTCTGATTTTTTCATTTCTGACTTGTTAGGTTCAAATCTGACTGTCCAAATTGTCACTCCGTGGAATAGTTGTCATTTGTCTTGTGTATTTTTGAACCTCAGTGTCATCCTTTCATTGTTCTCCTACGCTATGAGAACAAGAAAAATCACATGGATCAAGATCCTACATTATGAGAAAAGTCCCATGGATAAAGATTGGATGAGTGTGGATGTTGTGGTTGCAGTAGAATGTTGTGTTTCATCAAGAATACCTTCATGTTGATAGAGACCTGTATGCAGGGACATTGTCATAATGCACAATCTTATTGCCTGTGTTTCCCTTCTCACCGGATCTTTTCTACCTATATACAGAATACATTATGTGAAATTTAGAAGATATGCCAGGAATAAAAGTGGGAGGATGCAATAAATATCTTGTGATATGCTGATGATACAGTACTGATTGCATGAAGCGAACAGAAACTACAAGCCCTGTTAGATAAAGTAGTGAAAGAATATTGAAAACAAAGTTTAAACAAAAAGAAAAAAAATAATGACTGTCTCAAAGAGATATACACCACCAAGATGCAACATAAAAATTAATGACACAAAATTAACACAAGCTGAAAAAAGTGAAATATCTTGGCACCCTGTTAACATCAGAAGATAGATGCTAAAGTGACATAAAGAACTGAACAGCACAAGCCAAATCAGCATTCTAAAAAATGAGAACCATCAATGCAGACTGATCGTGAGTCCTTTAGTTATTTCTCTAGGGTCAAAGATGGCACATAGGGTGGATGTCAGATTTCCATGTATTTCGCTTCATTGCAATTTACTTTAGATCTTCATTGTTTCCGATACCGATGGTGAAACGTTCTCTTGTAATAGCTCCACGTAAAGTTTCTCTTGCCCTTCCTAGTTTTCTCTTGCCCTTTCGTGACCACATCAAAGCTTGACAGGAGAGTCTCAGTATCCATTTGTAGTGTGTGTCTGATGTAATTCCAGTAACACTTTCTAATATAGGTGGATACATATTCTTGTTTTGATTCGTGTCTGACAAATGTGTTTGATTTGAAGTCTGACCAACGTATGGAAATCCTTGAATCCATTTCAGTAACACAGATATTTAATTTTTACGATATTAATGTGTTATATTAATGACCAACCAGTTCTTGATTCAGCAAGAAAGAAAAAAACATCCCTCCATTACTTAAACTGGAACCCTGAGATGTTATATCGAACCAATTCTTTTTTTATGGATGTGAAGCATGGACTGTAAAGAAAAATATTCAAAGCGTAATATACAAAAATGTTCTCATTGATACTGGCATAAATAGATCAATCATATCCAACATTAGGGGTAGACAGTCAAAGTTTCTAGCTCATGTGCTGAAAGAACCTTGAACCAATAATCACTGAAAGATCAAGGGGAGAAGAGACGGGATGACGAAGCTGCTAGATGGACTAGTATTGTGGCATGGTAGAAGTTCATGAACTGAGCTTATTGACAAAACAAGAGACAGAGAGTCATGGAGAAACATGATCGCCTACGCCATTCAGCATGGCTCTTGATTGATTGATTCTCTTTTCAGGACAGTGTCCTTATCAAAGATTTGTGGAGACATTGCAGGATTGTTTTGTTGAATTCTAAATTGACACTCTGTCCTCTGGTGATGTATTCATGCAACAATCTCATTGGCATGGGAGGTAGATGGTCTGCCTTGAGTTGATAGTGGTCATCTTCAAAGGATCTGCATCCGCTTGAAAAATGGAAGTACAACTTACATATTTGAGATGGTCTAGACAGGACTATATTAAGACTAATTGCAGCATTTCAAAAGTTTCAGAATTAGTTTTTCCAAGACAAAAGCACAAATCAATGCACACATATTGTTGAATATTAATGTCCATTTTTGAAATATAATGAGTGCTACTAGGTCACCTTCACTTATAGGATTCAATACAGCACAAGAACAAAGTTGTCAACTTTAGGCTTGGTACATGTTTTCTGAGTATATGAACAGATGTGGGAATGGCTGTTACATACAGAAATTAAAAAAGAAATATATTTCTCTTAATTTATATGTGTAATTGTAATTTTGTAATGTAAATGTAATCTTAGTCCTCTGTGTTTGCTCACAAACAATCAGCTTGAGCATTCGTGTGATTTGAGTTGGAGAGTGTCCAGTACAGTGATGGTTTTACAGCGAAGTTGTGTTATTTGCACTTTTCGGCCCAGCACATTCGATTTCTACATACTTGTATATCATGTGCGCTTCCCCAGCTTTCCTATTTCTCGCCAGGTAACAAGTGTGTATTAGATCTATGCTGTGATGGTTTATCACCCAATGTGCTCTTGGACTTTACAGGCCAAAACATGTCTGTAGGTGGCAGTTTCTAAGGAGATGGTAAACAAGGATTTGAACTTGGGCCACCTACGCCTGTCTCATAAAAGGTGTTTCGTTAGTGAACTTGTTTCCTGTAATTAAATGGTCCATGTGTTCTTTAGACTGACCCTTATTTTGACTGTGAGCCTTGTTACAATTTGTTGAAACAGTAAAGTTGGACCTGGATTGGTTTGTTCTCTAGCCGAGGTTTCATTCACAGACATTGTGAACTCCGTTGATTTTTCTTCTAGCCAAGGTTTCATTCACCGACATCGGAAACTCCATTGGTTTGTTGTCCTCTAGCCAAGGTTTCATTCACAAACATTGTGAACTCTGTTGGTTTGTCCTCTGGCCGAGGTTTTATTAATAGACATCGTGAAATCTGTTGGATTGTCCTCTAGTCGAGGTTTCATTAACAGACATCGTGAACTCTGTTGGTTTGTCCTCTAGCCGAGGTTTCACTCACAGACATCGTGAACTCCTCATTAAAGTTTGAGATTCTACCTACATTTTCTTCATACAGAGACAGTATGGTATCCTGCTTTTATCATTCCACACAACCTGCACAATGAAGACGGCTGAATGCTTGTTCTCAAGCACGAACATTGCTTACATTATGGTTCACTACTTTTTTCACTTAGTCTTGCACATGGGCTGTCCTCTAGCACTTCTGTCTTTGCACATATTCAATAGATGTGCTTTACTTCTCCTCAGACTTCCTGACAGTTTTTGCCTTCATGGGCTTTCAGACCTGACAACCCAGCAATCCAGGCCAGTCGTCTTGCAGTGTGCCGTGTTAGTGTTTTGAATACGGGGACCGATAAGTTCTATACAGAGATATTGTTTGTCTTGTGCAGACAATTCTCATTCTATATCTGTCTGCACTTCCTAGTCATGATTCAATAAGTGTTGGTCAAATTGCTTCACATGAGCTTCGAAGCAATCTGTTTCCAGGGTACAAAATGAGGAGTTGCTTTTAGGATCTTGGTTTTCTGCTAACTCTAGGACTGCAAGAGAGCAATGAAGATCTCTGTGCACCCATTAATATAATATAGTTACAATTAAACATAGAAATTAAAAGATAAATATTGTGTAAACTGCTTCTTTCAATCTCTTGAACTGTGTCTATATCTCTAACATTGTTTCTTGAATGAATTTTATCACCTTTTGCAGCTCATACTGTTGTGATCAAGCTTTGATTCTAGTGATGTTTCTGTTGGCCACTATGTTTACTTAAGCATCTCCTTCAGAATATTCTTGAAGTATATGTTCTGCAGTTTGTATTGCCTGTTTACATGTGCATATCACAGTATTGCAAATCCTGAATGTTGTGTAAATATGACTGATAATTCTGTTGTGTCTTTTTCTGAGGTGTAAATTTGCAATTTGTACTGGTCTTTTCACAATTTATTGGTCGTCCTGTGTTGGTGTTTGTGGCTTTCTGATTGATTTATAATTTTTGTTATAGATGGTGAGTGATTGATATATCTGGTTTGCCTTCAACAGCACCTACCATCACCAGTTAATCTGTTCTCTCATTTGTTGGTATTCCATAGTGAAATGGTAAATCTTGTAGGACCATTGTCCTGCTACAAGAGAGATGTAGTAGGACCATTTCCTTCTACAGGAGATATCTAGTGATAGTTTGAGAATGAATGTACACACACAAATTGAACTCTGTACTTTATGATGAACAGCAGTTTAATCATGTGACATCTCTCTCACATGCCTCCAGTCATGTGTCTGAAAACATGTCTCATAAACTCAAGGAATAACTGAACCGCAGGTAGAGTTGAGTTATTGTTGAGGCTGTTCAGCCAGACCAGTCAGAAATCATGACTGGAATATGTATGCAATAACAGAAATGAGCTATATACAGTACAAACAATATAAAATAAATATACCCCGGTACTTAGAGATTGTGAAGTGTTGTTATATAGGGAAATTTGTTATAAAAGAATGTGCTATAGAGGGATTCCACTGTATTACCTAGAAAATCATCACAGACAAAAAATACTGCTGCATTGATCATAATGTTATGAAAGGGATAATGCAACTTACAACAAATTTTAATGAATTATTATTTGTTAGGGGAAATTTGGGGATAATTTTATCAGCAGCATCTATTGATTTCATTAGTGACTAAGTGAACATAAATTGTATAATATCTATTGATTTCATTAGTGACTAAGTGAACATAAATTGTATAAAATCTATTGATTTCATTAGTGACTAAGTGAACATAAATTGTATAAAATCTATTGATTTCATTAGTGACTAAGTGAACATAAATTGTATAAAATCTATTGTTTTCATTAGTGACTAAGTGAACATAAATTGTATAAAATATATTGATTTCATTTGTGACTAAGTGAACATTAATTGTGATACAAAATGGAAAGCAACCTCATCTTCTTTTCTTTCAGCTTCTGTAGGTAGAACTTTGGGCTGCAACAAACACTTTTCAACAATTTTTGTGATGCGATGTCTACTTGTGTCCACAGGTCCCAATTGTTTGTCTGCCTTTTCCTTCGTTATTCATCTCCAAATGATCCTTGTGTTTTAAGCCTCTTCTTTTTCAATGGGTTTCAGTCTAGCGCTAGTATAGTTATGTTGTTAGGCTATTTTATGAGGGTGTGACCTATTCACCTCCTTTTGCGTCTTTTATTGGGAGTAACTTGAACAAGTACAATCTGACTTAAATCTTGGACAGAAAATAAAATATTAAAGATATAAATAAATGAGAAGTGAAAATGATAATGGAAATGGCTAAAAATATATTTAGAAACTTGAAACAGATAGTAATATCCAAGCAAACAATTGAAAATGAGATTTGGGAAGTGGTATATAATATCTTGATTGTATGCTGCAGAGCCAACATACAACATATAATATCTTGATTGTATGCTGCAGAGCCAACATAAAACATATAATATCTTGATTGTATGCTGCAGAGCCAGCAACCAAGATTGAGTAAGTAGCAAAGAAACAGAATTGAAACATTTATGTTTGGTAATCTCAATGGTATAGTGATAAAACCATTTACCGGGTACTTTTTGTTCATGTGGTTGTGGGTTCACAATTAGACCTCTGGTTCATATGTGCATATTTCAGAGATCGGAAAGGATTTGTCCCTTAAATAGATGTTTTACATGATTTTAAAAATACTCTTGACAAGCTGTTCTGTTTAAAGGGATGGAGTACATATAGAAAAACTCATGTATAATAAAGTTATTCCTCTTTGCCATTTGAGCCCTTGAAAGCTTATTTGTAGAGGATTGAGACGTATTTGCCATTTGAGTGCTTGATACTTGAAGTTGATTTGTAGAGGATTGAGGCATATTTGGCATTTGAGTGTTTGATACTTCAAGTTGATTTGTGGAGGATTGAGGAATATTGTAAAATTGATATTTAGAGGAATACTTTTGTCAAGTTGATTTGTAGAGGATTGAAGAATATTATCAAATTAATTTGTAGAGGATTGAGGCATATTATCAAATTAATTGGTAGAGGATTCAGGCATATTGTCAAATTGATTTGTGGAGAATTGAAGAGGCATATTTCATGAAAACAAAAGTGAAAAAAAACCAACACATTTTCTAGTATAGTATAGAGTTTAAACAAATGCTGTTGAAGATGTTATAACAGAGGAATGAGCAGACAGCAAGCCACCAACCAAAAACTAGATAACAAATATTGAGATAAAATATCGAGATGTGAATATGTTAGCAGTTGTTCAGATTTTACCACCTTGCCAATGCTCTATAAGCTGATGGTACCTCTTCTTCAGCATTCATTCTCAAACTTCCACTGGGTCTATCTATAGCAGGACAATGGTCCTACGAGATTTCTAGCGGGATTTAGTCAAGGGAATGGAAATGCGTTGTGTTGCCATTTTGTTTGCACCAATGATCCGACACTTCCATCTTCGGTGGTGAGATGGTACTTAGTCTATATGTGTGTGTGTATCACTTTATTCCTCTGTTACAAATCTGTTGTGTAGGACAGTAGTAGTGGTTCTTAAACGTTTGTTGCACATATCCCCCTTTTGGGACAATTCCCCCTTCCTCTGATGCCTAAACAAAATCCAAAGGTTTATCAAAACAGTGGAATCCCTCTAAAGCATTCTCTTATAACAAATTTCCCTATATAACAACACTTTTCAAAATCCCCAATTATATTTATTCTATATTGTTTGTTCTGTATATAGCGAAATTCTGTTATTACATACACAATATGTCTGTCCACACCAAGCTGTTATAACATAATTCTACTGTATATATTTTTATATGTATCATTCAAATAGTTACTGTACTGTGTCTCCCCCACCCCCCATCTTCTAGATGGGTTGTGGCCCCAATATCATTGTTTTTCTCCATGGTCCCCATGCAATTCTCTGTGAGCATATGGTTTACATTAAGATTCACTGATCTAGAATATAAGACAAATATATGTGTTTGAGAAGTAATAGACAAACTTACCTGTAGACTTTTGGCAGTAGTGAAATAGAATAAACTGGCTGTGATTGTAGTTTTAATGAGATACAGTTTACTTCCTAAAACTATGTGTCAAGGAACAGTTAAGAATAGAAGGAGACGAGGCAGGAAAATATAACAGTGGATAGACAACATCAAAGAATGATCTAAGATGGACACATTTTTTTTTACATTGATCTGAATGGCTGAAGGCAGAATTGTTTGGAGGGCTTTGCATTTGTGCCATCACCATTGTGGCACTCCTACGACCATGTTTGGAGAGTTTTATATTTCTGCCATCTCCAATGTGGCACTCCTACCACCATAATGGGTTATAGTCTTATTATTTTATTATTATTATTATTACTATGATCATGTCACCCTATTATTGGTTGTTCCTTGATTTATAAAATGATGCATAAGATGTGTATATTTTGTAAATATTGTATGAAATATTGGAATGGCATTTACAACACAAAAAAAAGACTGCTGCATATTCTTATGTTGAAGTAATAATGTTTGTATATTTCAGGGAGATGTGTTGTTGAATATGTCATCTGTTTCTTACATTGGTGTTCTCATTTTTTTTTAGGTTGTGTTTGTGTTTTAGGTATTTGGAAGATTTTTTGAAAGGTAAGGTTTAATGATTAGTTTGGTATCTGTAATCAGGAACTTAGATTTTTTGCAGGTAATTCTGTTTGATTTCTGTGTCAATTTTTAAAATTTGATGGTTAGTAGGATATAGTGAAAAGAATGGAATTTGTTGTATCATGATTAACAATTGATTCCAACATCTGCACCTTTCAACCTGACAAGTGCAGCATTATTTCAGGTCTGATGTTTAGGTTTCATCTAGGTAACTGTGTACAGCAGTTCAGTATTGTCTTATGAATGTGCATAATAAACATTTACTACTACCTATATACTTAACTAGTAAGAACATTAATGGAGAGGGTCTTAGAAGTACAACAAGTGAGCTTATTGACAACACAAGAGACAGAGTCATGGAGAAACAAGATCGACTACGCCATTCGGCGTGGCACTTGATTGATTGATATACTTAACTGTCATAATTCTGTTAAGCGCTGCAGCATCGATCCTAGAGACTACAGCCCTTGATCTCTCAGCTTGGTACACCAAGATCACTGCGGGCAATTTACAAGTGGCGGAAGCGGAAGGACAAATCCAAAAACTCTCCTACCCCAAACCCTCTGCACTCCTGCATGTGCTGCAATAGAGAACTTTATGGCACGAATCGGACTCATCAGGCATCTGCGATTGCACAAACCAAATTAGACAATCACAAATGTTTTTATTTCTATTTGTTCATCACATTTATTGTTTGTCATGCCATGCTCTTCTTCACTTGCGAAAGAGAAACATCAACTGTCATAAGCGTATGGTTTGGACGTGTAAGGATACATGACTCACTTTATAAAACTATTAATAATACTAGGAAAAGTTGAGGGTCGAAGGAGAAGAGTACGTAGGAGAAAATTCTGAACTTACATCAGGAAATAGTCCAAGCATGATTTTTCTATATTCATCTGAATGGCTAAGGACAGAGATGTTTTTGGGGGGGGGGGGGGGGGTGTTTTGTGCTGATATCTCCAGTGTCACACCGCTACGACCCGACATGCTATGGGTCGTATTATTATATGAAATTATAAGCTTGTCTCTGTAGTTGAGAGGTACAGTGTGCATCTCACACAGAAAAGGTAGTTGGTTCAATTTCAGTTGCAGACACGTGTGTGTCTGGATCATTCAGAATGTAATGTCAACCTTATAAGCGCTAATATTGCCTAGAAAATCTTTACAGTACAAAAAATTGCTTGGTTTATCACTAAATCCTGAATAGGAGAAACTACCAACTTTTGTATATGGGTATTTAACTATGAATCATGGACATTTACCACAGGCTATATAAATAATGTACGTATATAGGCCTATAGGAATTGATACTTTTTAGAAAGTTATCAACAAAAAGCAGACAATATATAATTATCTGGAAGTCAAACTACCACAGGTTTACAAGAAATGTTTGTAGAATCCAATCGAATTGTATAGAAAGCCATGAGCAATTGAATGTTATCCATATATTGGTCTGGTGTGGGGGTGGGGTTATACCCCTAAGAAGTCAGAAAATGACATTTAGTACAAGAAAGCAAGTCAGAAAATGACATTTAGTACAAGGAAGCAAGTCAGAAAATGACATTTAGTACAAGGAAGCAAGTCAGAAAATGACATTTAGTACAAGGAACGCAAGTCAGAAAAGCTGATAACAAACTCCCCTCACTCATTTTAATGGTGTCTCCCAGTAAAGGTGGTCACACAAAAATCCCACATAAACGAAAACATGAACCCACAAAATGGAGAAGTGATACGTTTTAAAACTCAAGCCACTTTACCGAAAACGTATGTACGCCCCTGAAAGAAATTAAAGTCTAGGACAATCTAATTTTTTTTTGTAGCTGAATATTAGCCTGTGAAAAAGTTGAAAGGGGGGGGGCATGGTTTTTTTAGAGGTTAGTGCATTGGCAGCATGACCCCGTGATTGAGGGTTTGATTCCCAGTTGAGTTGGAAATTTTCGTTGAGTTGGAAATTTTCGACCAGAGAGGACTCCCAGGTCGACCCAGACTAAGAAGATATGTAACAGAAAAAAATCTGGAAAAGGTGAAGACAGCCAGTACTGATCTTATTACTCTTGCATGTTGTTGATCACAGAAAAATACAGGCACAAACCAGGGACGTGCCGTAGTTTTTTTCAGCATGATGCTAGTCTTCGCAATGCCGCCCCCTCTCAAATGGTCCATATTTCTTTGAAATGTCGCCCTCTACAATGTATTTTAATTGGTGCCGCCTGATGCGCCCCCCTCTGTGTATCGTAGCACGGCATGGCCCTGGACACAACACTATGCTAGGTATATGCTTCAACGAAGGGACGAGGGCTATAGTTACTGTGAAGATATGAGAGTTAAGTTTGGAGCTAGGCCAGAATAAAAGCAGCTATCTTTTCTTCATCTTGTGTGGTCAATCTCAGAGCTGTAGATACTTCCTTGATAAGGAATTTGGATTAAGGGGGAGAGGGTTTCCAAATAAAGGTCTTCACTTCCCGTCCAAGGTCCTTTTCTAGGAAATCAAAAGCGTTACTCTTACTAGTAAAAAGAGGAGAGGGGTTAGTTAACTTTTATTCTGTTTTTGAGTTCTCCATACTATTATACTGATTTATTTAACGGGTGGTAGAATGAGGAACATCGGTAATGATCAAAGTCAATCTGTATACTTCAAGGTGGTAGATAAAGAGTTATTCAGTGAAATGTTATAGGAAAATGTTTTTTGTTTTGCGGACATCATTCATTGAAAAAGTACATATGGTAATGTTTCACTTTCTTCTGTTTGTTGTATTGATTTTGATTTGTAAAGCAGAGGAGATTAGTTTTAGTGAATATTTAATTGCTGTATTTATGCTGTGAATTTTATCAATAATTATCAGTTTCTTTCTGAACGAGAACGACTTATTTGACTATTTGTGTTGTGCTAAAAGATGTTATATTTTAGTTAGATATAAAAATATCTCGTAGTCGATAACAGTTAGCATGTTGTTCCGACAGGCCGATGTTGTGATTGAACTAGTTACGGGCAAGGCGTGGGTGGGAGGTACAACAAAGAAACCTGTTGCGGGGGTCAGAGTTGTGCCCTGATGTCAACGTCTGTTTAGGTGATCATTGGATTCGAAACACCGTCGAGTCGGATGGCTGCTGGAACAGAGGGCGGAGCACTTATGGAAATGCAGCACGTGCTGTGAGGCCAGTGTATAATCAATAATAATATATATAATAATATTTTAGCTAGAATCCTGGATATGTTTTTTTTAAAGTTTGTGTTGTATAAGCAGCATATAGATAAATAAGTGTTGCAGGTGGTGGTTCAACCTCCCCCCCATGGCATTTTACGAAAGAATAGGCTTGATGTGACAATATAGCATGATATATTGACATGCTTGACGTGACAATGTAGCACGATATATTGACAGGGTTGGCGTGACAATGTAGCATGCTATAGTGACAAATGATGTGACAATGTAGCATGCTATAGTGACAAATGATGTGACAATGTAGCATGTTATAGTGACAAATGATGTGACAATGTAGCATGTTATAGTGACAGACTTGACGTGACAATGTAGCATGATATAGTGACAGGCATCACGTGACAATGTAGCATGTTATAGTGACAGACTTGACGTGACAATGTAGCATGTTATAGTGACAAACTTGACGTGACAATGTAGCATGATATAGTGACAGGCATCACGTGATAATGTAGCATGTTATAGTGACAGACTTGACGTGACAATGTAGCATGTTATAGTGACAAACTTGACGTGACAATGTAGCATGTTATAGTGACAGACTTGACGTGACAATGTAGCATGTTATAGTGACAGACTTGATGTGACAATGTAGCATGTTATAGTGACAGACTTGATGTGACAATGTAGCATGTTATAGTGACAAACTTGACGTGACAATGTAGCATGTTATAGTGACAAACTTGACGTGACAATGTAGCATGTTATAGTGACAGACTTGACGTGACAATGTAGCATGTTATAGTGACAAACTTGACGTGACAATGTAGCATGTTATAGTGACAAACTTGACGTGACAATGTAGCATGTTATAGTGACAGACTTGACGTGACAATGTAGCAAGCTATAGTGACAGACTTGACGTGACAATGTAGTATGCTATAGTGACAGACTTGACGTGACAATGTAGCATGCTATAGTGACAGACTTGACATGACAATGTAGCATATTATAGTGACAGACTTGACGTAGCAATGTAGCATGTTATAGTGACAGACTTAACGTGACAATGTAGCATGCTATAGTGACAGACTTGACGTAGCATGCTATAGTGACAGACTTGACGTGACAATGTAGCATGCTATAGTGACATGAGAGATCTAGTCGGAGTTTTAGAACGAACACACAAAAAAATATTAGAGCTTTTAACCATAAAAAGTATAGGAGGTTGCGGTTCTAGTAATGCAGTCATCACGACCTCCAGAGATTTATGTGCGAGCTTATTAATGTATGGCACTCGCTATAAATCAGCATAACACCACGGAGAGATTTTATAGCTGATAGGATTTAATCCAAAACAACACTGCGGAGTGATTGTATGGTATACCTGATCCATATTAAGCCCCAATTAGATTAATCTGTAGGTGGATACTCTTGTTTATGCTGTCTTGATCCGGCTCACTGCTTGATTTATATTGACACAATAGATAATAAATAATGAAATCAAATTTAATGTAACAGCACACACAAGTACTGTCCGTGTTTGTGAAAACTAGTGAGATTTGTAGTTTCTATATCATTTTCTCACACAGGAGGAGCGAACAGGTGAGTGTTAACTAGACAGAAAGCAATTTTAGAAGACTTTAACGTTAACATAGTCCCCCCCCCCTGGATAATTTTGTTAACTTCATCAAGTGGTAGGATTGTAGTGTTACAATTACAGACGGCAGCAAAAATGTCAAGCATGTTTGACTGTGGTTAGCTGTGAGCATGGTGACCATGCGTGAGAGTGCGAGAGCCAGTTCTCTCGTACGGCTGTCCTACTATAGAACCATTTCTCTGGTACGGCTGTCCTTCTATAGAATCAGTTCTCTTGTATGGCTGTCCTACTATAGAACCAGTTCTCTCGTACGGCTGTTCTACTATAGAACCAGTTCTCTGGTACGGCTGTCCTACTATAGAACCAGTTCTCTCGTACGGCTGTCCTACTATAGAACCAGTTCTCTCGTACGGCTGTCCTACTATAGAACCAGTTCTCTCGTACGGCTGTCCTACTATAGAACCAGTTCTCTGGTACGGCTGTCCTACTATAGAACCAGTTCTCTCGTACGGCTGTCCTACTATAGAACCAGTTCTCTCGTACGGCTGTCCTACTATAGAACCAGTTCTCTCGTACGGCTGTCCTACTATAGAACCAGTTCTCTCGTACGGCTGTCCTACTATAGAACCAGTTCTCTCGTACGGCTGTCCTACTATAGAACCAGTTCTCTTGTACGGCTGTCGTACTATAGAACCAGTTCTCTTGTACAGCTGTCCTACTATAGAAGCAGTTCTCTCGTACGGCTGTCCTACTATAGAACCAGTTCTCTGAAGCGGCTGTCCTACTATAGAAGCAGTTCTCTCGCACAGCTGTCCTACTATAGAACCAGTTCTCTCATATGGCTGTCCTACTATAGAACCAGTTCTCTTATATGGCTGTCCTACTATAGAACCAGTTCTCTGGTACGGCTGTCCTACTATAGAACCAGTTCTCTCGTATGGCCTGGCTTACAGAACTATCGATATGGTTACAGACATCCACTGTTCTGTGAAAATGGTAAACTGAGTTTCCGAGCCAAAGTCGGATGTGTAAGTCCTTTGGCACATCAACACAAAATATTTCCGTTGTCAGGACTATGTCAAGCTGTAAATCTAGCAGGAACATCCTGTTACAAGAGATATTAGAGAATTTAAGAATGAATGAAAATAAAAATTCAAAGCTGTAGAGTGAGTAAATTGATAATATAATTTAGAAACATTTAAAATGTATTAATGAATGTTTGGCGCAGTATTACATAACGTGTCTCAGCCGGCCAATAGACCAGGCTCACATCCTGCAGAAAAATGTGCATCAGTACCGTTCAGAATACAGTTGTTACCTACTAAAGGAATGTATGTGGCTTAGAAAATCACTGCATCAAAAAAAAAATGTGTTGATCGCAAGTTCCTGAATAGAATATGCGACCTACAACAATTACTGTAATCTATTTTTTTACTCCCTTAAATTAAAGACACATCAAGATCAAACTTTTACTCCCTTATCAATCAATCAATAAACCCATAACCCTTCAGGGTCGTAGAGGTACCACATTGGATGCTTCAGCACACAGTCCTCCAGCGAATTCTATCCTCAGCGATGCGGATGAGTGTGGAAATATCTTGCCCTGTCCATTCCTTGATGTTGTCTGTCCATGTCTTTACTCCCTTATAGACACATATCAAACTTTTACTCCCTTATAGAACATATCAAACTTTTACTCCCTTATAGACACATATCAAACTTTTACTCCCTTATAGAACATATCAAACTTTTACTTCCTTATAGACAAATCAAACTTTTACTCCCTTATAGACAGATATCAAACTTTTACTCCCTTATAGACACATATCAAACTTTTACTCCCTTATAGACACATATCAAGATCAAACTTTTACTCCCTTATAGACACATATCAAACTTTTACTCCCTTTAGACACATAACAAACTTTTACTCCCTTATAGACAGATATCAAACTTTTACTCCCTTATAGACAGATATCAAACTTTTACTCCCTTATAGACACATATCAAACTTTTACTCCCTTTTATACAGATATCAAACTTTTACTCCCTTATAGACAGATATCAAACTTTTACTCCCTTATAGACACATATCAAACTTTTACTCCCTTATAGACACATATCAAACTTTTACTCCCTTTTATACAGATATCAAACTTTTACTCCCTTATAGACAGATATCAAACTTTTACTCCCTTAGACACTATCAAGATCAAACTTTTCAACTACTGCATGATCTCTGTTCTAATCTACGCTACGGATGTGAAAGCTGGAAATCCACTCAGGCCCTAGAAAAATAATAATAGTCTACGAAAAATCCTGAACATAGATTGGAAAATATTTTGTCACAAATGAATCAATAAGAGACATATCCAAACAAGAATATGTGTGAAATATTATTAGAATCAGACTTTGGCAGTATTTAGGTCATGCGTTTAGATCAAACGATAATAGACTTAGCCACCAGGCTCTGTCATGGTCTGCAACAGGAAAACGAAAACGTGGAACACTCAGGACAACACTACGAATAACATTAAATAACGAGGCAATGATAATGGGTATTAGCACCATCCAAGAACTACAACTTACAGCGAACCGCAAAACCTGGAGAAACATGTCTTCTGTCCTGTGACCGCCATTGGCACCAAAGAAACAAACTAAACTAATTTCTTTACTGAAGAGAGTGGAGTTGTGCGTCATCTTCGGAAAGATCAGAAAAGCCAATAACAGAGATGATATTCCCTTAAATGACTGACGGAATTATAAACAGAAGACTTATGTGAATTCCCATTGTGCAGTAATGCTGGTTCTAGCAGAGACATTGTAGAGCCGCCTTAACTACCTCGATCTCTAATCCCAAAACGTTAGGTTGCAATACTATACGCTCCACATCTTTCGGCAATGACGCTTTCTCTTATTTTGAAATTGTAGACCCAGCATGTTGTTGATCACCTCTGAATAGAACCATCTGTGCTTAAATTGATACACATCTCGCTATTCAGAGATCACGAGGTCTCATTGAACTCAGAAAACTGTTAGTGGTTCGCTATTTGCACTCATTGAATACTAATTAAAGCTTTCAAGCTACATAGGAAATACGGAACGGATATGAAGAATAACATCATAGAAAGTAACTGCATAAAATACTGGACAATTATGACATTAAAAAAACAACAGCCAAGATACCAATGGCTGGGATTACTGGACATCCGCAATCGAGCATAATGGACACAACTGGCAAAATTACAACACACAGAAAAGATGTAAACACACAATATACTGTTTTGGGTACACGTGACAGGAAAACGAAAACGTACAATACTACTACACATAACATATTATAGACCAGTGCAATCTAAGAATTATGTACACAGAACAGATTATTGACCAATCAAAGAGATGTACAATAACTACACAGAGTAGATTATCGACCAATCAAAGAGATGTACACTAACTACACAGAGCAAATTATTGACCAATCAAAGAGATGTACAATAACTGTACACATACCAAATTATATAACAATCCAATCGAAGAATTATGTACAATAACTACACAGAACAGATTACAAACCAGTCAAGATTTATACAGTTACACTACACAAAACACAGTAGGTGGATTGTAGGATACCATTCTTTTTTTTTTGCCTTGCTTCCTAGTGCTTAATGTAATGTTCTGACTTAAATATAAGGGGGGGGGGGTTGAATCAACCACCCCCAATATAATATATCAGCTTGCAGATGGTGAATCAATATAAGAGTTATGCACACAATCTCTTCCATCAAACGTTGCATGCTCGACTTCTTTGAATTAAATATTAACACCGAAGTCACACGGCAGTACAATATAATAGGGTACTTGATCGTTGACATTTGTTTTCAGGATACCCTTTGCAGTACTCACTGCCTGGAGAAAATTTGTAGCACTCAGCAGGCAGAACTAAACGTACTTCTTTAATTTTGTATTAAACAGTACTACACTGTAGGCTCAAAGCTAAAGTTGGCAATCTGTTTGTACGCTCAGAACTAGGGTTGGCAATATGTTTGCAGGCTCAAATCTAAAGTTGGCAATCTGTTTGTAAGCTCAGAACTAGGGTTGGCAATCTGTTTGTAAGCTCAGAACTAGGGTTGGCAATATGTTTGTAAGCTCAGAACTAGGGTTGGCAATCTGTTTGTAAGCTCAGAACTAGGGTTGGCAATCTGTTTGTAAGCTCAGAACTAGGGTTGACAATCTGTTTGTAAGCTCAGAACTAGGGTTGGCAATCTGTTTGTAAGCTCAGAACTAGGGTTGGCAATCTGTTTGTAAGCTCAGAACTAGGGTTGGCAATCTGTTTGTAAGCTCAGAACTAGGGTTGGCAATCTGTTTGTAAGCTCAGAACTAGGGTTGGCAATCTGTTTGTAAGCTCAGAACTAGGGTTAGCAAATGTGAAAGAAATGATCAGCATAGAGATACCGATGCCAATGTATGCTCACTACATGAGATCATACTTTACACAATTTGATGTTCAGTTGCATTTCCAAGCCACATTTGTTTCAAATTTAAATCTACATAAACGATAAGAAATGTATTAAATTAAATTAATCTAGTTTAGCAGTGCAAAGAACGGCAAGGCACACTACGCGCACATTAGATATTACACTTTAAAAATTGTAAATGAAAAATATTGCGAAACAATGTAGGACAATTATTTAGATTCATACATCAACATGACTTTGGTTGCAAGCTGAGCAGACTATCATGAATATTTAGAGTGTGTTGTTAAATTTGCGAATATTTATTGTCATATACTTCTTTCGTTCGCTTGGAATGTTCCTATATCTGAAGTGTTGTCTCTTCTATAAACCTGATTTTGTTTTGTAACTCGTACAGAGGTTCGTAGAGTTGTTCGTCCAATTCTGTTTCTCTGTGCCAGTGTGTTTGCCTCGACATTTCATATTCAGGACACTCCTGAAGCATTTTCTCTGCTATCTGAGGTGCCTGTCCACATGGCTGTGTTGCCGATCTTGAACTTTGTATAAGTGTGATTGCAAAGTCGACTGTGTCCTTTGCTACGCCGTAAATGGCAGCTTGTTTTGGACTTTATAATGTGATAGTCATAATGTGTTGGCTGTCAAATTGCTTTGATCAGCTAATTATTTTGATAGTAAGCTACTGGCACATTTGCTTTTATTATTAGCAGCACCACGCTTAGACAGACGATCTGTTGTCTCGTTTCCAGGTATTCCACAATGCGAGGGTATCCATTGCAGAGCTACTTTGCTCTGCTTGCTTAGTCCGGTAAGTAAACTAAACAGAGAATACAGGGATGAACTACCAAACATAAGAAATGTTTGTTTGTTTTACGTTCGCTCCATAATAATCAACACGGATATTCGTGCAGTTTCCACCAGGAACGTTGTTACGTTTGTGCCACCGTTATGAGACTTGTAGGCCCAGCACAACCGATTTGGACATGACAATAAATAACACCAACACTTTTCCCAGTTCTGTGGGAGCAATATCAAAATCTCACTATTAGAACCACCATAAACAACAACTACACTATGGGAGAACTGAATACTCTCCAAAATAAAACAATAATATGCAGTATAATTGAAGATGTGTACCACAGTAAAGTGTGGATACAAGTATATACTGATGATAGGACACAGGGACACCCCAAGTTTAAACCACTACTTAAATAGGCTAAGACTGGTGCCATCACCTCTGTACCCATGTGGCAGGCAGCACAGGCCGTGTAACTTATGTTACAAGACTGCGTTACACTAAACCAGTTAAGGAATGAGCACTGTCCCACAGAGACAGATATTCACAGAAAGCTGTATGAGAACGCTGAAGAGCTTTCAAATACAGCAGCATCTTTCAAGGAAACTGGATTCGCCATGTAGACATGTTAAACTTCGCACGAGAAGAGGAATAAGAAGTCCGGTTAGTTGTATTTGAAGGTCTGGTAGTTTTCTAGACTAACACGTTTTGGAGTGATGTTCTTGCATATGTCAGGAATAATACAGACCGGGGGAAAAGATTGGCGTTCATCAGTTTTTCGGTTTTAACCTTGCTTGTCTAGATTACTGCATCGTAATTATGACATAATTTCGCTGTGGGTACCTTGATTGTATCTAATATTTTTTGGGTATTCTATTCCCGCTCCTCCATTTTCACGATAAATTTTCACTATCATATGCAACATGGTAAGGACGAACTTTGATACAAATCTTATATAATGATTAAAAAATGGACTTCCGGTAGTGACGTCCGTTGATGGATGGTGTTTCTCTAATCAAGTCTGGGTCATTCTGTCGATCGTTGGATTAATCAACTAACATCGTAAAGTCCAGACCGATTTGTGTAACATAAGTCAGTTCATTCCAATTCTTTTTTTTATTCATAAGCGCTTGTTTAATTCCTGCGTTATTCCGGTGCTATCATATGGATGTGAGAGCTGGAAAAGCTCTTTATCTTTAGAAAAGAAATTACTGAGTTTCGAGAACAAATGTCTTCGTAGGATAACTAACACCATTGGAGTGAATTCAAATCGAATGATAAAATCAGAGAAGAGACACATCAAAATTTCATGACATATGTTATCAGAAAACGCCATTGGTCCTACATCGGGCATGTCCTACGCGCAGACAGAATACACCACCAATCTCTTGAATGGATTACCTACAGGCAAAAGAGCCATGGGTAGACCAAAAGAAACACTCAGAAGAACAATACTTAGAGAAAGTAAAACAATCAATATCCATACTATTCAAGAACTGCACAGAATAGCTTTGAACAGACAGAGTTGGAGAGATCTGACCTATGCCCTATCCGCTAACTTCAGCGCAAAAGGAAAATGAATGAATGATTATAATTATTCAATTATGTATTTGATGTGATTATGCGCATGTATTAATGAGCGGACATTGTTTATAACTCTGTATACAAATAGCAGAATCTGCACCAGTTATATATCCATAAATGAACAGGACACACGTATACTATTTATATGTCCAGCTATAGACAGAACAACTGGATAAACGCATCTCTAGGGGAAGACGAAACCCATATTCTGATTAACCATCTGGGACTTGACCGAATAATTATTTTCGTTACGAAGGACATTCACCCTTCATGTTGATAATACAATGTAGCTTCAAAAAGTTCTAGGAATGAGTGGATTATAGGCATATAGAAATAAGTAATAAAAGAATTATCTACATTAGAAGGAGTTTCCTTCGGTAACTGCACACTTTTACCAACATGCATACAGTTACTAGAAACATTCGTGAGACGCATTCTTTGAGACCTGTCTCAGCTGTCTTGTCACATTGGTTTTAACGTCATCTGTATCCTTGAATCGCTGCCATTTCAGTGCCGATTTAATTCGAGGTAATAAGGAAAAATCAGCCGGTGCAAGGTAACGTGAATATGGAGACTATTCCAAGATGGCATCGTGCTTTGCACGGCACTGCTTTACCAGTAGGGATCGGTGCACCGGCGCATTGTCATGCAGCATAATCCATTTGTATGTACTCCATTTTTCTGGTTGTTCTCGTCTGATTGCATTTAATTGCGGTATCACCGTACACTTTATTAAGCAAGGTTAGTATTTCTGAGGGCGACATCGTAAAGAAAACACAGAATTTAAAATGTGTACGTTATTCAAGTACATTTTCAACTCTGATGATTCAACTCGCACGACACATAAACAAACATCTGTGTCTTTTCTTTGAAAGTATATGTGAAGGTCACGTCTACCACATCCTTTTATCATGGTCATTACCAATTTCTAAATATAATCTTCCATTCAAATACTAGTCAACTATTCCGGGAACTTTTTGAAGCTACCCCGTATATGCTGTTATCTTTTATTGCTTTTACTAGTGAATATTTATTTGACCCTTTTCGTTTTATCTTCTTCTTCTTTTGCGTTCATTCTCAAACTCCTGCAGATTAGCAGGTTGTAGTTCATAGAAAGAAATGCGTTGGGTCAATGTTCACTGCTTTGATGTTATATTTTCGCCTTTCGGTCTGGCATATCCGACTTCAGCATGGCTTCTGTGTCCCTCTACTATATATGGTATGGTGCAGTCATCTCCACACCATAACCTCCTTAGTCGTCTCGTACGATATGATTGGAAGACAAATAGTGCTGCTATTCTTTGCTCTCCTATCGGACTCCGGCAGTGGTATCTGTAGGAATAATAGCTATGGTTAGTTGGTAGTCTCTGACGGAATAGTAGCAACATCTACGGTTAGTTGGTGGTCTCTGACGGAATAAAGAAACATCTGGGGTGCAAAGGGAACGCATTGCACTAGGCGGACCCAGGTTAGCAGATAACCAAGATCCCAAATGTACCTCCTCGCGGTGCACCCCGGAAACAGAAATACAGCAGCACGAGCTGATTCTGGCCAAATCATTTGGGGATCGTGTCCGAGAATGTGGAGGTAGCAGATAGAAAGAGATTTGACTGCATAAGAGACAGACAATATCTCCGACACCACCAGCATCACCACATATAGCGACACTGTCGACATACAGTGAAGCTAGTCAGTCCAGTCCGAACATTGGAGGGGCGGCCAATGTAAAATGCACGTAAAGGTAGATGCATGGCGAGAGACAAATTGATGTCATACTGAGTACAATGACACAATGAAAGGGCAGAACAGCGCCAAAGGGCAGCGCGAACTGCAAATAGAAAGTGAAAAGTCCCTAGGAAAGGGGTACTACAAGCTCCGTCAGCTCGAGACGAGCAACTAGTTACCTGTGCTCCTTATAGGTAGAGACATAGACCCAATCATGAGCGTTCGGAAAAGCAAGAAGACCTAACCCAACTCCGATGTCGAGCCTTCCTAAACCGGAAATATGCTCACAAAGAGAAAGGGTTCCTTACCCGATGGGCTTAGGCAAAAAAAGGGACAACGATAGCAGTCCTGGCCCAACTATACTGTCAAGGATTCCTATACCGGAAATACATTTGCAGAGAGAAAGGGTTCAGTACCTGATGGGCTCAGGCGCTATTGGGACAAAGTCGCTCAGCTCGAGAACGCCTTGCTCTCAAACGCGTGGTGTGAGACTCGAACTTGGACGAGAGATTCACGATGTCGGTGAATGACACCTCGGCTAAGAAGGCGAAAGAGCCAGGGTCCAACTCTTCTGTTGAGTTCTTCCTCTTAAGGAACCAGGCTCATGGATGAGAAACGGTTTAGTACCCGATGGGCACAGGCACAGTACGTCTAATTACACGAGGCAAGTTCATAGACAGTGGAAAACCTCGTGCGAGACAGACGTGAGCAAAAGTCGTCTGGGCGAAGAGTCACCACATACGCGTGCCTGGCGACAGATAGGGAGGCTGTCACAGGCTAGGGTAGCCCACCCGAATTGTCAAGGCATGCCGAAATCGAATTTGCTAGGCCTACAAGGCGCATAACGGTGGCACAACGTAATCACGCTCCCGGCGGAAATCGCACTGATATCCGTGCTGGTTACAATGGAGCGAACGCAAAACATAGCAACATCTATGGTTAATTGGTGGTCTCTGACGGAATAATAGCAACATCTATGGTTAGTTGGTGGTCTCTGTATGGATAATAAACTATGAACACCGGTATCCCTCGACATCTTCTGCAGACAGGTAGACAACATATGGGCCTGCATGTATCGAAATTGCGGGGGGGGGGGGGGGTTGTAGCGTGAAGGTAAACTTGTTTACATAATTAACCATGATTTCTTGACGGTTGTTAACAGAGGAAAAAAGGGGTCAAAAACTGGCAAACAGTTGTTGACGTAGTATTTGAACTGCCCCCTTATCTAACTTTCTGTCTACCTTATATGTTTACCAGTTGTCCACTAGACAAACCACCATGCAATAGAAAAACAGAAAACCTTTTAGTAGATGATATGTCGTTATATTGAGGTTTCTTATGGAAGCTTTGTAGTATGTCATCTATACAATTATAGATCCCCTCTGAGTAAAAGGCTCCTTCAATTATCTTAAGTAATCCTAGACATTACACTAATCCGAAAGATGAAGTCTCCTGGGTATGAAAAAAAGCTCAGAAAAACAACTCCACTGCACATAGGAAGTAAGAGCTAATCGCTCGCAATTCCTGGGGTTCACAAACAAGCAACAAATAAACCTCGTATATTTCTTCAACTTGACTAGTTCTTTTCTTGCGTGGTCTTTATTGTGAAACTCTCTCATTGCAAGATAGACTCGCTTTATTGTTCTTGTCTATACTGTGGGGATGGTAGTAGCTGGGGGGGGGGGGGGGGGTTCGGCGATTGTCTAGTGATATATCTATCTAGATTTGTAATTCGTCATGTGTAATCTCCAATACATTTCCATAAGTTAAACTAGTGTTTGTGTTTCGATATGTGATCACAATGATACAATCGCTTTCACAAACCCATGTTATTTAAATAGTGGAAGTGAACTACGCCTTCAACATTTCTCTGTGGTTGCAAAGCAGTCATTATAATTTTGGAAACATAGAAGGAAGATCTCTTGCAAATAATAATCGTACATCTTGTTTGTAAACAGTGACAGTAAAATTGTAAGTAGTCAAGTTGTTATTTGAAAATATTGCAGGCTTACATTATTTCTGGCACAAATAGTTCATAAATGATGATTTGATCTTAGGTAATAACTGCAGTAAAACTGAAATCTAACATGCGAAACGTGATACAGGGTAATGAAGTTCTAGTAATCACTGGTAGCACACTTAATAACACGCACACAAATCGATATTTCGATCAAAATGTCTTTATCAAGAATACATTCACAACATTATATGACGAGTAAGAACTATTCACGTTCATATGCCAATGACAGGGGTGAACGTAAAGCTCTATATTTAGTTCTGTCGTTGACATATGATCGTTGATAGTTCTTACTCGTCACAATATGTTGTGAATGTGTTCTTGGTAAAAGTCTTTTGGTCAAACGTTGATTTGTGTGTGTTATTATGTGTGCTACCAGTGATTATCAAAACTTTATCATCATGAATGACGATTTGGTTTGGCTGAACACAGTTTGTAAAAATTTTGTTTCATCGACTCATGTTCGGCATTATATATTGTTGATTCGACTGACTCAAGCGTGTCATTATTTTGTATGCTAAATTGATTCGTCACTTTCTTGACATGATTAATTACATCAATTTGTTTTGATTGTCATGATATTCAAATAATCAAACCAACTACTCTTGTCAACTTGCATCAATATCTCATAACTAAAATTTATATAGTGTTTCCGTGTGATGATATTAGGTAAACTTTAACAAGTGTAGTCAGACTAAGGTGTAAGGAAAACTACTAAAATTAGAAAGTGGCGCACTGATGTGAGATAAATTGGATTGAAAGACGTATATTTCGCTGTCAAACTGTAAACTTTGTCTTAAAGCATTCCGCTCTCGGAAAAACATTCAACTAATCGACAGGAGTTTGGGCACCGATTGCAGAAATAGAGGAGGGTGGGGATGTTGATGCTGATAATAGTTATAACAATGGTACAGTTGCTTCTTCTTCTTTTGCTCGCTTGGGGTGAAATTCTGTCTCTTTTATAAACCTGAGTAAAATACAAGGACGATCAGCTTTATAATTCTTCTTCTTTCGTTCACTTGAAACATGTCTATATCTGTAATTCTGTCTCCTTAATAAAACTCACTGTCTTTTGTAGTTCATACAGTGTCCCATAGAGTTTTGATTCCAGTGTTGTTTCCTCTGGCCAATATGTCTGCCTCAGCATTTCATGCTCAGAACACTCTTGAAGTATATGTTTGGCACTCTGTGCTGCCTGTCCACATGTACACATGGACTTGTGAAATCTTGAACTGTGTATACATGTGACTGCTGAGTCGGATGTGCCCTGTTCTGAGGCGTAGAGTGACAACTTGAAGTGATCTATTCATATTTTGATAGGCATCTTGTGTTGGATTTCTAATTGCTTTGATCATCTGTTTCTTTTGATGGTAAGCTAGTGGTTGATAATCAGCAGTAGCACACTTAGCCAGACGATATGTTTTCTCGTTTCTATAATTTTCCTAATGTTATTCACTGCATAGCTACTTTACGCTAACTGCTTGGTTCGGTCATTAGCATTTCCAGGTCTGGTAGTTTTATGATGTTGGTGACGACGACGGTAGAACTGTGATTGATGAGGTTGTAATTCTTGTTCTCTATTCCATGTGAAGTTTGATTCTTTATCCCAGGCGAAGTTTGACTCTCTATCTCAGGTGAAGTTTGACTATCCCATGTGAAGTTTATCTATCTTAGGTGAAGTTTGATCCTCTACCTTAGGTGAAATTTGACTGTCTACCCGAGATGAGGTTTTATTCTCTATCCCAGGTGAAGTTTTACTCTCTGTCCCAGGTGAAGTTTTACTCTATAGCCCAGGTGAAGTTTTACTCTTATCTCAGGTGAAATTTGACTCTATGAATTGATTTTCAGTTCCACATTGGTGTTTCTTTAGAAGTCTCTTTGATGGGGAGGTTTTCTAGAACTTTTGCAAGTTCCAGATGACTGGCTCAATGTTAGTGTAGCGCATTACCACCAGCTGGGTAGTCATCTACTCTAGGGAATGGGGAGAGGTGGGCTTTGCCGTGACTTTCTTGCAATATATTTATTATCTACATTATGAGAAAAATTGGTTTGATATATAATGTGACAACAGGCAAGAAAAAAGGAGGAAAGAGAAAGACGGTGTTAATGATTGAAGTTACTGGATGAAGTTTGATATCATGGAAGAGTAGTGTCCGCAGTGGAAATTATATACAGTACTGCGATCGTAACTTTGTGGAGATACTGATAGTCTACACCAGGGGTCGGCAACCTTTTGCTAACTGTGTGACAACTTAAGGTTTCAACGTATTCAGAGTGCCAACATCACATATCATTTTATACATTTTATACATTCTTATTTTACCATATATTTTATTATTATATTTTAATTAATTAATATATAGTGATATTCAATAATATGTAAAGTTGTAAAAAAATTAAAAGAAATAGAGTATCTTGAAAGATTTAAAAAAAAAACTTTGTTATTATTAATGGGAGCCTTGCCCTTACATGGTCTTGGCCAGTTGCTCAATATCGACAACATTCTTTAACACTTTGAGTTTGACACAATTTTCTGAATGTTCAGGCGTTAGGCGAGTGCCGAAATGAGCGAGGAAACCCCGCTAATCGATTTATAATCAACTTTATACAGGAAACGTGAAGTCTTCGTGCCATTTGAAACTGCTTGGTGTGCCAGGTGTGGCATACGTGCCATAGGTTGCCGACCCCTGGTCTACGCTACCCACCTCGTCATATGATGATAGACCATGGATTGGGAAATAGTTATATAACTGCGCTATTATTTAGTTCATATCAGAATTCCACCAATAATACGCAATAGCTAACCGATTCTATCACCATTCACATCTTAGGGTAGCTATCTGTAAATAAAATCACATGCAGCAGGTCTGAATGCCACACCAGAAGCCAACCACGACATAAGAGCAAACTCTGAGATGACTAGCTGATAACATATTGATTCTTTTCTCTCGTGGAAGAGATTCTTCCTGGCGTTGTGACTAAACTTTGTGCTCAGGAGCTCGCGGGTGTGAATCTCGTTCGCGATATCTTTTTAACAAAGTTGTTGTTTTTTTTCTCGGAGATCCCTTGGGATTATTACTTGAAGCTACGGAGTTACGTGCATTTTATCAGTGGTGCTCTCTACAAGCTGAGTGCTGCTTCGTTGAGAGGTACCGAGTATATATTGGGTAACCGGAGTACAATGAGTATTATATATGATTATGAGTATTATATGTATTATTACGCGTTCTATATGCATTTTCAACCCTTTCCTCTTTGTAGAAGTCCCATATGACGACAACTACACAAATATATTTTGATCCCTTTTTTGTAGTAAGCCTCGTCTTGTGGAGCATGGTAGCCTAGTTGATAGTGAGCTTGCTTGCTATCATCGGGTTACAGCTTGCCAGGAAACCACGTTCGGACACGTAAATTCCTGGTCATGATTTCTCACCTGACACGACCGTTCCTCCAGTCAACTCAGCTGTAAATTGGCACCTGATGAATGAGTTGTGGAAGGTAAACACAGCAAGGAAGGGAATTAACAGTTGCTGCAGCTTAGTACACGAAGAGTTATCCTCATCACGACGACAGGTTGCTGTCAAATAACATTTCTCTATCTTCTCAAAGCATTGAACAACAAGAAAAGCTGAAATATTCTAGATATGAAATGTAACTCCCTCCACCGTACACACAATCGCAACATAGCTCCCTTAACCTCACACACAATTGAATTACAGCTCCCTCCACCTCACATAGAATTGAACTATAACTCACAGGATCTCTATTGCTCGTTCTTTCTTTACATCCATCCTTTAGAAACTTCATATTATCATTATTGATATGACTAATACTTTCAGTCAACGAATACCAGCTTCACCATGTATATTAACGTAAGGACGCCCCACAGATTACAGAGACCTTCCATTTGTGCCGACTTGACTGACATTCGTGAACGTAAGTTTAGATATTTTTTAAATTACTATTTGAACCCTAGCCAACGTTTTAAAATTACTTTTTTTCTTTTTTTTTTTATCTCTGAATCGTAACCAAATTTTCATTAAACGTCCCTTCCCCTGGGCTCCTGAGCAAAAAATACACAAAAACGACACCCCAACAAATCTTAGTTATTTTAACAGAAATAAGATATAAAGTTATGTTATGTTTTGGTGTTGCCGGGGCCCGAAAGGGGAGCAAAGAATAACAACACTGTTTACCTTCCACGCATGTCGTAAAAGGCGACAAGGAGGTTATGGGATGGAGTTGGTTGTCCCATCCCATATAGGGTCAGTGACCCAAAGCCATGCTGAAGTCGGATGTGTCAGGCCGAAAGGCGCAGATATTGCAGCAATGCTGTAAACCATGACACAACGCATTCCGTTCTCCGGACTACATCCTGCTAATCTGCAGGAGTTTGAGAGCGAACGCAGAAGAAGAAGTAATATGGACTGATCGTATGCTTCAAGTGTTTTTGCTTTATGTGAAAGTCCTCCCAGCAATTTTCTTTAGAGAAAGTGGTACACTTATAATAATAATAATAATATCACCAAAATTGTGTCTTTACAAGGTATGCCCTAGTCTTTACTACAATTGTCGTAATTTATAGACCTACTTACGAATAATATTCGCTTACTCGCAAGTGATTCATCTGAGTATATTTCCATATCATTTACAGAATAATCACCATCTAAATATAATTCATTTATACCTGAATCACCAAGCACAAACTCAGCAACTTATTCAGCTATATATGAACACACAAATCCCGATTTTGAACATTCATTTGGTTTAAAATACTATCTTTACCGTCAAACGTGTACGCCATTTTGTGAAGCCGCTATCCCACAATGCAATTTTAAAAAATGGTATTGGCCTAATACGTTATGTGTTTCTGTAGTAATGTCTGCTTTGCCGTAGTAATGGCTGTGTGTTGCTGTAGTAACTACTGTGTATTGAGGTAGTAATGACTATGTGTTGCTGTAGTAATTACTGTCAGTTTCTGTAGTAATGCGGTTGCGTCTGTGGGTCTCACCAATGGCTCACTAGACAAACCAACCATGCAACAGAAAACCTTAGTAGATGACATGCCTTTGTATTGAGGTTATCTTCCTATAGAAGCTTCATGGTACGTCATCTATACAATCCCGTAGTCGTAACCTTCGATAACAGTTACCATGTTGTTCCGACAGGCCGACGTTGTTCTTGAACTAGTTACGGGCACGGCGTGGCTGGGCAGAATAACAGAGAAACCTGTCGCAATGGCCAGAGTTGTGCACTGATGTCGACGTCTGTTTCGGCGGCATTAGACTCGAAACAACATCGAGTCGGATGGCTGCTGGAACAGAGGGCGGAGCATCAACGGGAATGCCCCACGTGCTGTTAGGCCTGTTTCTAATCAAGAATCTGTAGCAATGACAGTGTGTTGCTGTAGTAATAACTGTGTGATTCGGAAGTAATAACTGTATGATTTTAAAATAATAACTGTGTGCTGTTGTAGTAATGACTATGTATTTCTATAGTAATGACTGTCCTGTCGTAGTGATGAATGAGTGTTGCCTCCAGACATCAATATTTTTTTTTTAAATCGTGGTTCGCGTTCGGGACAGGTGACGCCTCAGATGTTATATCCGGCTGCAGTAATGATAGTGTGTTGTCCCCAAACTTGGATATTGTTTTCTCTTTGTTTATGTGTAAGAAAGAAAAATAATGTTTGATATCGCAGCTGTAGCAATGGCAGTGTATTGTATCCAGACACTGAGACTTGTTTGAATCTTGGTTCATATTGAAATAAGGTGACATCTTCTCAGATATCACTTGCAGCTGTAACAATGGCAGTGTGTTGTATCCAGTAATGGCAGTGTGTTGTATCCAGTAATGGCAGTGTGTTGTATCCAGTAATGGCAGTGTGTTGTATCCAGTAATGGGAGTGTGTTGTATCCAGTAATGGTAGTGTGTTGTATCCAGTAATGGCAGTGTGTTGTATCCAGACGCTGTGATTTGTTTTTATCTTGGTTTATATTGGAGAGATATGACAATCCTCTCAGAAATTATTTGTGGCTGGAGCAATGGCAGTGTGTTGTCCCCAGACAATGACATTTATTTCCCTCTTGGTTCATGTTCGAGACAGGCGACATCATCTCAAATGTTCCCTGCGAATGCACTAATGACTGTGTCTTGCCAACCAGACACTGATATTGTTTGCTCTTGGTCCATGTTCCAGATATGTGATATCCCCTAAGATGTTATTTTTGCCTATAGTAATAAATGTGCTTCTTCCCTAAGCGCTAAGATATCTGCTCTTTGTCCACGTTCTAGAAGTACCGAACTTATGTGCTTGTGTATGTGCCCCAGTTCTGTAGGCAATAGGCAAACAATTATTGTTACAGATAAACCGGATGTTAATTATAAGTAAAACATAAACTTTACAACTTCAACAGAAAGTTTACAACTTCAACAGAAAGTTTACAACTTCAACAGAAACTTTACAACTTCAACAGAAAGTTGGAAACTATTTTTGAATTTTAAGCCTAATCTATTCTATCATCTGTATTCAAGGCACAGACTTGCAAGAGTGTGGAGCTTCAAGTTACGACCCAGCAAATAGGGTCCAAACCCTTATTAACCAAGTCAATGACAAAAAACATGATGTCAGGAATCTCTTTGTGGAAATGGATGTGCTTACTCAAAGAGGCCAATACTTGGAGTGGAGAGAATGGGCAAGGTATTTCAGTTAGTTTTGCACCGAAATAATTTTACAAATAATCGTTGATCGATCTTAGAATTAACGAGAAATTAGTTAAATAATCTATTTATCAGGTTTTTTAAAAAAAATTACCGTTTATGATACACTCTTTTCAACCGCGGAAAAACAACATAGACTTGAAGAAGGGGAAGAACAGCTGACATAAAAGAGAATAAATGAAATACATAAGCAATACTTGTGATGATGATTGCCTGTATCTCTTTACGTCAGGAAGTAGGTATGTTTAAATTGCAAAGACACATACTAACAACTTACGCAAGACTGTTTTCCCTGGTTGGTTTAATGGAAAAAGTGTCTTGCCGGTTTGCACTAACACCCCCCCCCCTTTTCTATGCTTTGTTGATTAATTCCAATGGAAAGACAACGCTAATACATTTAGAAACAAATAAAACTAGGAGATCCCAGGAGATTGTTTAATACATAATCTATTACTTTAGGGTCTCCCTTCCTGATTTTCTGTGGGGTTTTCTTCCTTAGTCTAGGGTACTCCCATGCCAACCAGTTAAGGAATTATAACAATTAAATATATTCCTTATATATATATATTCATTATTTTGAAATTACTGAAACTAAGTAAAGGTAGCTTCTAAATACCATAATAAGAAGGAAACTACAGTTTTTTGACACTTAAAGCGACATGGTGATATGGGAATGCTGATACTAGAGGGCTGAGCGCCAGGCGAGAGAAGAAAAGGAAGACCAAGAAGATGATGGATCAGCGTCGTACCAAAAATAGTAAAGACGACTCCAATTATTTAAATAGTGACTAGCGAAAATGATAACAATAACCCAAAACGTGACGAATGAAGTCCTAACTAATTATGTGCTGAGGTCGCATAAATACTGTCAAAAGTCTCGGCTAGAGAGTGACATTGCACGCCGAAACGCACTCTAGTTGCCTTGTACAAGAGTTACAAATCTAGTGTAACATTGTAACAAGTCAAACAAACGATATTGACTGGACACTAACAAAAACAAATAATTAAGTAGCAAAGTGTAGATAAAGGTCAAGGCCGTTAGAAAAGAAATTAATTAATGAAAGGCGGTCACCAATAGTTTTTTTTATATTCAATAATCGTGAAGTGTGCTATGCATAATATAGCAACTCTTGCATTCACGAGGAACGAACGAGCTGACGGGTAGGCTGCTTCTGCCACCGTTTCACATGAGCATCATATCAAAGAGCAGACTAAATGCTATACGAGAATCTGAAAGATCAGAGGAATTCCAAGTTAATAAATATATGGCTATATAGAATGCAGTAATTGGAATCACTTTTGTTAAGTTCGCAAAGAACACCTTTCCAAAATTAAAGAAATAGAAAAAATCATCACAGACTTTTCACAACTGATCTACGTTTATGAAACCCCGGATCTCACAAACTTGTCACAACTGATCTACGTTTATGAAACCCCGGATCTCACAAACTTTTCACAACTGATCTACGTTTATGAAACCCCGGATCTCACACACTTGTCACAACTGATCTACGTTTATGAAACCCCGGATCTCACAAACTTGTCACAACTGATCTACGTTTATGAAACCCCGGATCTCACACACTTGTCACAACTGATCTACGTTTATGAAACCCCGGATCTCACAAACTTGTCACAACTGATCTACGTTTATGAAACCCCGGATCTCACACACTTGTCACAACTGATCTACGTTTATGAAACCCCGGATCAGAGCATATATTGACATGTTCGATATGCAGATACTATTATCTACTTACTATTCATATAGAAAATTAGCATCGCCCATGTAGTGTCAGACTCCGAGAATGGAGGAAATAATAGTGACAATGCAATTTTTCCTGCCTACAGTCGAAGCCCGAGAATGAAGCAAATAATAGTGACAATGCAATTTGCCATGCAGACAGTCAAAGCCCAAGAATGGAGCAAATAATAATAACAATGCAATTTGCCCTGCCTACAGTCGAAGCCCAAGAATGGAGCAAATAATAGTGACAATGCAACTGCCTGCCCACCGTAAGCGGCGACTAAGGAGTTTATCAGCGATGGAATTGTCTGCCTCATCCCATACATGATCATACTGACCTAATAGTTATGCTGAAGTCTAATGCACCATGCTGAAAGGCACATATATCATAGCCCACGCTGTAAACCATGACACATATCTCCGGACTAAATCGTGCTAATCTGCAGAGTAACGTACACAGAAGAAGATGATTAGTATCGGACCGTCTGCATTACTGTCTTGCTATATTTACAAATACTATTCAATACCATTATTGACTCAAATACAGAACATTAATTGTGTCTTTGTCGAGTGCTGAAATAATGCAATGATATTGATGTCCAAATTGAACGGTGTCCTGCACATGTCAAACTCTCGAAACACTGTGTAACAGCGATACAACTGATATAAATCATTAAGGGTATGATGTTTTGACTCAATCAATACTTTGATGTATAAATGTATTATTGATTGTGTAACTTGTTAAAGCTAGCGAGATGAAGTTGTGTTATTTTTTCTTGATGATAAGTGTAGTTTTGGAGACGGGATGGGCGGTACCGAGTAAAATTATGCCAGGAAATACTACCAAGGGAGTATCGGTATAATATTGATGGTGTCTTTTTTGTCCGTTCTTCAATGTGGCACCCTACGCACATGATGGGTTACGAACATTGTTATTATTATATATTCTGTACAAACTAGTCTACTTTCCTTTTTTTCTGCGTTGGTTTTACAAGACTTGCAGTTTAGCAGGATTTAGTCCAGACAACTGAGAGTGTTGTGTCATGATTACAGCTTTTCTGACATGTCAGGGCAATTTTGCCTGACACATTCAGCTTCAGCATAGCTTCTGAATTTCTTTGACCCTCTATTGAAAGGGAGAGCTAACTCCATTCCCAAAACCTCTTATCAGGTCTCTTACGACATGTATGACGGGTAACATGGTTGCCATAGTAACATAGTCTTTTCTCCACTTTCGACTTCTAATAACACTAGGTCGAGATCTTCATACATTTGTGTAGTTTCCTAGTGAACAGTAAAGACATCAAAGCAATCACGGCTGAAGACTTAGTTGTGTTCTGAGCTAATTAGAAGAATCTTGAGGAGAAGACTTACCAGGCTGTCAGTATGATAATAATTTAACGACGAATTAACTGCTGTCTACCTTAAATTAAGATTTGAATTTATCGAGGCAAGTTATTATTATATTTGTTTATTTTATTTTTATTTTTACTTTCACATTTTCCTGGAATGCTGTGTCTTTGTATGTACGTAATGTTGCATAGTTGTATTGTTTTTACTTCTTACCATTAGCCAGCAGATCTTATATTGTAGACGGTCATGTTATAACAAGTTTGAGAAATTTTCACCAGTAAAGTACAACATATTATGGACAAGTCATGATAACTGTATAGGAACTGGAAATGTTTGCTTACAATCAACTGTTACCGCGATTTAGCACACCCCAAAATATTTCATTATATCTAGAAATCTGGGCTATAATTTAAAAACCTTAACGTAATTAAAAACCTTAGCGTAATTAAAAACCGTAGCGTAAGCTGGGGTATATATTTGTTATTGAAATGTTGCATTTATTTCAGATGGGTGAAATACGAGGAGAAGGTTGATGATGGAGGTAAGCGTTGGTCCAAGCCTCATGTGGCTTCACTGAACATGCACTACCTGTTGGCGTTGAGAAAAGAGATCATAACCGGGGTGTTGCACCTAGACGTGGACTGTCATACTATCGCGCAGGTCATAGGTAATTATTTGTTTAGTTGAGCAAATATTTTAATGCAGTGCTTTTCAAAAAATTTCACGAAATCGTCCTTTTTCCAATAAATAATATATACCCACGCTCCATTATGTATATATTATTTAGTGGGACTTTCCCTATCGTATAGATTATATAGATCGATGTCCCTTCCCGCTCCACACTTCCATATTTTACTACATGTTTCATTCTCTATTATTACCTACATTATAAACATTAATACTAAAGTAAAGGCACCAATTAAAAGTTTAAGTAAAATCTTAACCTTAACCTGGGGGAGGGCTAGTTGGTCTATAACATGTATACGAGAAGGTGTATGTATACGATATCATGGAAAAAAAGATAAAGAGGGATCTAATCCTTGTAAATCATGGCGGAACAGGTAAAAATAGTTTTACAATCCATGTTAACCTTACAAGCTGGCCACTATTGTGTGATTAATACTGCATGTCCTACACGCAAGAATATATATAACTCATCTCTCTGTACAATTTCCCTCTCTAAGCAGATGTTCCTTTATACAATTCTTTATGTAAGCAGGTGTTCCTCTATACAACTTCTCTCTCTAAGCAGATATTCCTTAATACAGTTATCCATGGAAGCAGATGTTCCTCTATACAATTCTTCATGTAAGCAATGTTCCTCTATAAAATTCTTTATGAAAGCAATGTTCCTCTATACAAGTCTTCATGTAAGCAGATATTCCTCTATACAATTCTTTATGTAAGCAATGTTCCTCTATACAGATCTTCATGTAAGCAATGTTCCTATATACAATTCCCCTGTACAGATGTTCCTTTATACAATTCCCCTGTACAGATGTTCCTCTACACAATTTCACTGTAAGTGGATGTTCCTCTATACAATTCCTCCGTAAACGTGTGTTCCTCTATACAATTCCTCCGTAAACGTGTGTTCCTCTATACAATTCCCCGTTCTAAACAAATACTGATTTATACAATCACCCCACCCCCTTTTTAAAGTGGATGCTTGAACAGTATTGGAGATTGTACTTCTAGACTGGTTTTTCAATATTTGCTTTACAAATCTATTATTGGATGTTTGTGCGTGAATCTGAATGGAAATCGATAAACGGTGGCAAGAGTTTATCAATATTTAGTTGGGAATAACTATTTCAGTCACATGATTATCAGTTTACAACAGGAAATTAAAATCTGGAATGCTGGAGAAATGTTGGATAACTTACAGTTCCTGTTGAGTTTGAGATGAAAAAATATAGATTTAATGCTTTTAGTATTGATAGTATCAGAACACGAGGCGGTTTACACGAGGCGGTTTACACGAGGTGTGTAAACAGACAGTAGAGCTACTCGGATAAATAACGCATTCGAACAAAACAAACAAAACCTGTGGTAATTATATCGTTGGTCGTGTTTTCTGGTGTTCTCTCTAGTGGTTGTGTACTCTGTTGCTCGAATTCTCTGCTGGTGTCTAATTTGTTGGTTGAGCAATCTGTTGGTTGAACTCTGGCGGTTACACTATCTGGTGATTAAACTCTCTCGTGGTTGAAACCATTGCATTTAGTATAATCTTCTCATTGTGTTCTCCGCCAGTCTGGGCAGCTGTGCTTTCTGGTGCTCCTTGTTTCTTTTTTTGTGGCCGTGCTCTCTGCTAGCTGTGTTATCTACTAGTTGTGCTATCCAATAGTTGGGTTATCTGCTAGTTGTGCTATCCAATAGTTGGGTTATCTGCTTGATTGTGTTATATGCTTGTTGTGTTATTTTCTAGTTATACTATATATTACTTGTGCTATCTGCTAATTGTACTATTCACTGATTGTGCTACCTGTTGATTGTTGTATCTGTTGATTGTTGTATCTGCTGATTGTGCTATCTGTTGATTGTTGTATCTGTTGATTGTGCTATCTGCTGATTGTGCTATCTGTTGATTGTGCTATCTGCTGATTATTGTATCTGCTGATTGTTGTATCGGCTGATTGTGTTATCTGTTGATTGTGTTATCTGTTGATTGTTGTATCTGCTGATTGTGCTATCTGCGGATTGTGCTATCTGTTGATTGTGTTATCTGTTGATTGTGCTATCTGCTGATTGTGGTATCTGCTGATTGTGCTATCTGTTGATTGTTGTATCTGTTGTATCTGCTGATTGTTGTATCTGCTGATTATGCTATCTGTTGATTGTTGTATATGCTGATTGGGTTATCTGCTGATTGTTGTATCTGCTGATTGTGCTATCTTTTGATTTTTGTATCTGTTGATTGTTGTATCTGCTGATTGTGCTTTCTGTTGATTGTTGTATCGGCTGATTGTGCTATCTGCTGATTGTGCTATCTGTTGATTGTGCTATCTGCTGATTGTTGTATATGCTGATTGTGCTATCTGTTGATTGTTGTATCTGCTGATTGTGATATCTGTTGATTGTTGTATCTGCTGATTGTTGTATCTGCTGATTGTGCTATCTGCTGATTGTGCAATCTGTTGATTGTTGTATCTGCTGATTGTGCTATCTGTTGATTGTTATATCTGCTGATTGTGCTATCTTCTGATTGTTGTATCTGCTGATTGCTGTATCTGCTAATTGTTGTATCTGCTGATTGTTGTATCTGCTGATTGTTGTATCTGCTGATTGTTGTATCTGCTGATTGTGCTATCTGCTGATTGTGCTATCTCGTTATTGAGCTCAATACTTAAGATCGACATTGCTAATTAAACAGAGACATTTTTTTAAAGCAATTGTACATTAAAACATGATCACAATAAAACGTGACCACAATAAAACGTGACCATTCTAAAACGTGACCACACTGCAATGTTTGCTACACAGTGGATGACAGAAACTAGCCCTTGTGGTAATAATTAATACCTCGAATTCTATACTATGGAATACTGCCCATAGATATATGAACAAATAAACATTTTTTCACAAGATGATTTGGAAATTTATCCTGATGAAATAAAGTTAGAAAATAATTCATGCCTCAAGTTAATGTAAAAGAGAAACATTCTCGTTAAAAGTTCATTTAAAATGGTTAATATTAGATAGTTACTAGACATTAAATAAACGTTAGTTTAAGAAGATATGTTTCTTTGACAATCCACCGATTATAAATAAGCATCTTCACTCAGAAATGTTTTTATTTAAATAACAAGAAACATTCCCTATCGTGAATTATAAACAGTTTTTCCCCCTTTTCTATACATGTTTGAATTTTGGTAGTGCAATGTTAATCATTCGCCCGCTGACTAGCAGACTCGGGTATCGAATCGACTGTATTTGAGGGTTGTAATAAAAATTACTTCCGTGGTTCACACAGAAATAAGGAAGTATGTTACTCCTGCTTTATAAAGGTCGAAGAGTGACGTCATCGCTACTGAGTAAACTGTTAGTCAACCACTGTCTATATTCTGTTCACTCTAAGAATGAAGTGATTCAGTGGTTCTGATTGGTTCTTTGACGCAGAACGCATTAATCGATTGTTAAGTCCCCATCGAGGTCAGCACCGTGCAGTGGTGATGGGGCTTAGTTCAGCCATCAGGGGCTGGAAACTAAGACTGGTCGGGCAGTCCCACTCGAGCAGGACCATAGTCCTGCCCAAGTAAACAGAGTGCTGAAGACAGAGGCAACCAGCCAAAAGGCGCACATATAATCAGGATGCCACGCACAAAACACAATTGAAACATGTCTGTATTTATAAATAGTTATAGTACCTCCCCTGTGGCGGACGCTCAGGCAGGGACGGTGCCGGGCCCTATACCTCGAAAGGGCCCAACTTTAGTTACTGGAAGTCCTTCTCGATTGCCCCGAGGAGCCAGGAGGCAAGGGAATAGAGCTACTGGCCAAACAAACCAACGACCAATAAAAATAATGCACCGGAATGCTGAGGGTGTGAACAGTAAAAGAGATGGATACAGCAAAAAATTGGAACTTGAGAATATCCTAAGTGAAGAACAAGTTAGTATATGCTTTATCCAAGAAACACACCTCAGCAGCGACATAGCCTTCAAGATCAGAGGCTACCAGTGCTACCGGTCTGACCGAAAGGACAGGCGAAAGGGTGGAATTCTGATACTTGTTAAAAACAATATCAGCGCATGTCAGCTGGAAGTATATATGGAAGAGGCAGAATACCAGATGCTCCACCTAAAAACAGACAGTGCAAAATTCCATCTCCTGAACTACTACTGCCCAAATGATAGACCATTGGCACTAAACACAATTCCAGAAAAAGAGAGACTTATGGTGTGTAGTGACTTCAACAACCACTCTCAGAGCTGGGGCTACGATTACATCGACAAGAGAGGTGAGGAACTTGAGAGCTGGCAAGATGAAAATAATTTCATCCTTATTAATCAGCCAGCAGACTCACCAACCTTCTACTCGAGAGCATGGCACACCATCTCTACACCAGACCTGGCATTCCACTCACCAGCCTTGGAATGGAACATCACACGTATCGTTGGAAAGCAGCTTGGGGTAGTGACAACAGACCAGTATTTCTAAAATCCACAATGAATTTACCAAGGACAGCAGCACACTCACCAGGTGGAACTATAAGAGGGCAGACTGGAAAATGTACCAGCATTTAACCAGTGTTCTAGCTAAGGACATGAACTTGGACAAAGACATCAATAGAGCAGTGAGTGAATTTAATAGATGTATACTACATGCTGCTAGTAAAACCATACCCGGGGGGGGGCACGCAAAAACTACAAACCCTACTGGAATGATGAACTGGAAAAGCTGCAAAATGAGATGGAAACATCTAGACAGCAGGCTGAGAACAGACCTAGCCAAGAACATCACAACAAATATCAGCAAACAAAGGCTAAATTTCAAAAAGCCAAGTTACAAGCCAGACAGAGCAGCTGGAAAGAAAAAACAGAGTCGCTGAACCTAGAAAGAGATACTAAGAAATTATGGAAACTTGTAAAACAACTAAATGACGAAGGTACAGGGAGAAATAACGTCAAAGTTAGCCCAAACAAACAACAGGAGGTTAGAGAGAACCAGCAAAACATTGGACAAGGCTAACCTATACCTGAAGTCATGGAGGCACCAATCACAATGAAAGAACTGGAGCATGCAATATCCAAATTAAAATTCCAAGTTATAATTCTACGTCTCAGAACAGGACACAACCGATTCAATCGGACTCATCCGACTTCGGTATGAATTCTGGGTCCCATTGAACCTTTATAAAATTAGACAACTAACTCCACTCCTAAACCTCTTTAGTCGGCCCTTACGACGTGCATGGCAGGTAACAGTATCACTATTCTTTGCTCCCCTTTCGTGCCCTGTCAACACACGTACGAATTTTGTATTTAAAGCCACATAATGAAAGTCTGATGCCAGGTGACGAACAAAAGGCACACCCAGAAAGAGAAGGAAGCAAGACATTAAAGAGCACCTAACATGACACTACAAAAGCAGGAAGTTGACTGTGGTATACTATATATCAAGTGACATATTCTTTTCAGAACGTTGTTTTCGTCGTGGATACTCTGAAAGCCTCTCTGTTTCGGGCAAGCAGCCAGCATTGGCCAGAGACATATGCATACATTCTTCGATGTCGCTAGCCCATCGTCTTCTTGGTCTTCCTCTTCTTCTCTTTCATGGCACTCTGTCCTCTAGCTAGAGTCAGCCTTTCGATACCATCAAGTGTCCAAAATACTGTAGCTTCCTTCTTATTAGAAGTTACCTTTTATTTCAGTAATTTCGAAACTTCAATGTTCTTCTTTTTCTCTGTCCATGATATTCGTAAGATCTTTCTGTAGCACTTCATTTCAAAGGAACTTATTCTTTTGGATATTGATTTGTTTACAGTTCAAGTCTCACATCCATATGTTGCCACTGGGAAAACACTTGATCTTTAAAGGGTTACTTTAGTGTCGCTATTACTACTTTGCCATAGCTTTCTCAATTGTGTCAATTTGAGTGTTGCAATTGTGTGTCTTCTTCTAATCTCGACTGAACAATCTCCAGCACTCTTTATATTTGCTCCAAGATATTATAATTTTTTTACACATTCTAGTTCTATATTGTCTATGTTGATTATTGGTGTGATCATTGTTTTGTCAGGTCATAATTTTTGTTTTCTGTGTGTTTAGATATAGATTTTAGATCTCGCTATATTTCTCTGTTGTTGTGATTAGCTGTTTCAGCTCCTCAGGATGTGTAGTAAAGAGAATATGTATATCTTATTTCTGGAATCTTGTCCCCACCAATATTTATTAGATAAAACTCATTTTCCTCTAGTTCTTCTCTTACACTTCTCATTATATTCTCTGCGTAGATGTTAAAAAGATAAGGAGATAGAGTGCACCCTTGTCTCACTCCACTTTGAACAGCGAACCATTCATATGTTTCTCCCTCCGCTCTAACTGCTGCTTCTTGTTCGTGATATAGTGTCTCAATAAGCTGTATTAGGTATTTGTGGAAGCATCTTCCATGACCGACCACAACTGGTGATGTTTGACACATTCAGACGCTTGGTGTAGTCTATGAAACACATATGTAGGTCTAAGATGTATTCTCAATTATATTCCTCATGTTGAATATGTGTTCTCCTGTTTGTCTTATACTAGAAAATAAAAAACCGCGATGCCCCCTTGAGGTAGATTATTTTGTATAAAACTACAACATCAAAAAATCGTGATGCCCTAATCATTTGCGGATTTTCTGTTATCAGATCAGTTTTTGGATATATGGGTGGCCAATGCAACCTTGGATCCAGTGCTGAGACAACATGTTCGGAATCTTTGTTTAAAACATCACAGATACTGTCATCAGAAAGGCAGGTCAGATGACAGAAATAAGAATACTAAACCGAGCACTGCAACCAGAGACACCGGCAAACAGTTGGCTCCATCAGGTAAGTTCTACATCTAATCTGATGATACACGAACGTGATCATTCTTCATCAAATCTGATGATATACGAACGTGATCATTCTTCATCTAATCTGATGATACACGAACGTGATCATTCTTCATCAAATCTGATTATATACGAACATTATCATTCTTCATCTGCATTCCCAATTTGTCACGTAGTGGTTTTTTTTGTTGTTGTTTTTTTGTGCACGACGGAAACAGTAGACCCAAACTGAACAAGTATTTTTTTTTTAAATGTTTTAATACCTTGAAGTTTGTGACTCGTTTAATCACTTCCTCCATTATGTTTTATAGTAACAAGCTCTGATATAACCAAGTTAGAGTTATAATTTTTAAATTTGATTTTAAATAAGATTAAGTCTTGAATTGATGGCTTAAAGTTTTATAATATAATTTTTAAATATACAATTTCAACTATAAGATATAAGTACTTTTATATTTTGTGTTCCCATTGGATGCTGAAGAGATCCATAGTTTTAAAAGTACCAATGTCATGGTCACTATGCTTCTATAAAAATGGGGGCATGACTCAAACATCTTTGGAATCTATTGTATAGTACGCCACCTTAGACGTCCTTTGGAGCTGAAATTATTTGAGCGAAAGTAAGATGCTCTGAAAATCTACAGGGAATAAGAGATACCTGCGCCTTTTCCCATCATCATCTTCATCCCATGATCATCTTCAGATGATCTATGACAGCTATTCCCAACCTTTTTTCTACCATGCCCCCACCTAACGCTTCCAAAATTCGGATGCTCCTATGTATGCATCCTATGCTTACCATGCCCCTATGTAATATATACATATTTTTTTTATATTCAAAGGTTGAAATATTCCCTAAATGAAGAATAATTACAACTTGTTCAGGCTACACGAGTCGGGTTTTCGGAAGAAATCACTAGGAAACTATTAGGAAAAATACAGTAAATACATTTTCAAAACATGTAAAAGACAACTAAAACTCAAGTACAAAATATAATTTTTTTTCGAATTGCTCCTGAACAATAAAATTACCCTCCTGTGAGACGTGGGCCCCACGTTGGGAAACACCGTTCTATGGTGAATGCTTCCGTCTGTTATGTCTGCCTCGTTTTCGTTTTCTACAAACTACTCACTTAATTATCATTCCAGATTATCGCGTTGTTTGATGTGGACAAACAATGTTGTATTGTCTATAAATCGCGTTATTGTATAATTAATGTGCTCATAACAATTCATAAAGCAGATCTCCAATTCCGCCGAAGACGGATGTATCGGGCCATTGATGCAAATAAAACGGTGACACAACGCATTTCCATTCTCTGGACTACATCCTGCTGGAAATCTAGTAGCATAATAGTCTTGCTACAAGGGGGATCCAGCGGGACTTTAAGAATGAACGCTAAAGAAGAAGAAGTTCTCCAATTCATTTTTAATGTGCGCATGTACAGCATATCATAATGTTCCTACTTACACAAACTTTTAACCATTCCTTATTCAAAACAAATACCACACGAATGTATTGACTCTTGTCTGAAATAATTATTTCTAATCATTACTAACAAATATACTCATCATTACTAACAAATATACTCATCAACACATACAAATTCATGATAAACGCCCACTTTCATACATTCGAGGTTGTGGATACTGGAACCACAACTTCCACTATTTTTATGATAAAAGTCTCTGATACAACCAAATTGACTGACGTCTGCTGTTGACAGGAGCATATTTCACCATAAGAGGTCTTTCTATCTAAACAAAACGCCCAGAGAGAGAGAGAGAGAGAGAGAGAGCGAGAGAATGGCAGCGTCCTATTGAGAAAAAATAGCGACAGTAATTTTTAGTGACAATGTTATTGCATATATTATAAAATTAAACAACTGCTAAATAATTAACTACTTTTCCTCGTCTCCTAGAAGGGTACGTAGCTCCCCAATTTTGAATGTCTTTCTTGTTGACTATACCAACAAAACGCTGTGGATCGTAGTAGTGTCATATTGCCCCCGTTTAGAACCACTGATTTAGACGAAGTGGGGAATAGACAGAATATTATCTAATACGTTAGTTTGTAACTAATTAAAGCTTCCCATGCTCTGGTACAATCACGGAAGCTAACCAGTCTAGGTCACTTCGGGGCGTTTCGCCATCAAAAATATAGAATATCCTAGTGCAATTGCAAAGACATACCAGAAATGTTAGGATAAGGGGATGTCAATAAAATACGTCAACAGTTTTTAACCAAATTTTGACCCCCTCCCTCCCTTGTCAACAAAATGTAAACATTCAGGGACCACCACCTTGCTTTTTAATTATGTGAAAAATCCCCCCCCCTTTCCAGTACAATATTTTTGATGAAAAAGATAGTTCGAAAATATTTTGTTCAGATCTAAGCAATTTAATGGCTGTATAAAATATATTGGTACAGTACAAGTAGTCGCCACCATATAGTCGAGTTATTTCCCTCATCTATGTTTGTAAATTCCATTTTCATTGTTTAATAATTTAAATATTTATTTATTTTAGGGTTTTGTTAGGGTTAGGATAGTTGTGTTTTACATAATTATTGATTTTTATTTCAATTTTTTTTTCAACCCCCCCCCCAATTATTGATTTAATGTTTGCCCCCCCCCCCCCATACAGTTACAATATAAAATAGACAGAGCTTGAGGTAATTGTTTTTTATTATGAAAAAACTATAATTATTTAACTTAATAATGTACAGAAAACAAGCAAAACAAAGGGAAATCTGTGCACAGTGTCAGTTCTACAATTCCAGAATGAGCTTAGAGTCACAATATCTAGTACACGTTTCTGTGGAATCTTCTGGTCTTGCTGTGTGAAATACCACCTCCGCTTGGCAGACATTACCAGTGGAAACTTCCTTGTCTAGCGTATTATAATATTCATGGTCGCACATAGGATTACTCTCAACGGTAAAATGCTGCTTAGACAATGAGTACATCGAAACTGTCTGATGGTCACTTTCTTGTGATCCGTTTACACCTGTTTTACATTTAACTGGTAGCCCTAACATTGCTAATACTTCCAGGTCTAGTAAACACATGAGCACAGTAAAGACAATACCTTGAATAGCAACCACGAACGCGTACCCACGTAAATAGATTTCTACTGGTAACTCAGAATAGTGTAGGTAGGCTTCCGTATGCATTAGTACCTGTAGAATTTCCAGTACCAAAAAGTATATCACTACTACTAGAGCACAGCATGCTTTTTGACGAATATGGCGTAGTTGACAATCTTTTTGTAAATGAGGCTGCTTAAGATAGAAAACACCAAACATTGTTACGTTGTCTAGACACATAGTGCACAGGATCAACATCAGTCTTGGAGCGGTTGTTAACCAATGGAACTTAGACTGAAGAGTTCTAAATCCGCAAAATCTAGAAGGACATGATAGCATCTCAACGAGTTGTTCACTAAGAGAGAGCACTATTGCTAAAATTATAGCTGCAGCTATAGTGCATTTCATGAGCATTGTTCTGATGTGTATCTGTAGGATTGGCACGATACACATATAGAAATAGGCGAGGATGCATTCATAGAAAATCAGGCTGGTAATCAGTACAAGAGATTTCGCTAAGCGACACTTAAATACGTTAGTGGCATCGTCAACAGCGCTGGATGAAACAGTCACTGTGTTGTTTACAAGTAGAACAGCGGCTGCTACTGTCAGAGCTATGTACGAGTAGGTAGAAGGTCGGTTCTTTCTCAGTTTGAACACCACAGCTGCACTAACAATTATGGCTGACACAAGCATGGCGATAGATACAACGTGAAGAATTAGATACATTTTTTTGTATTCATCCAAAGATTTTAGAATGAAAATGATTTTATTAGTCACAAGTTTCTTTAGATCATCTTCAGCAGAAGGGTCCTCGGGCAAAAAACAGTCGTGAAAATTAGTGTAAGGTTTGTCATCTAATGTGTAGTTAACGTACCAGGTACCATTCAGAAGGCACTTTCTTGTAGCGAATTGGTTGGGGTTTAAGTAACCATCATCTGGACACGGTACCTTCGCAGTGAACCCTACCGGAGTAGGTCCCCAACATATCTCAGAATAATGATCCCATTCAGGTTTGCAATGAGAGATATTCATTGTGGCTGATTTATTAAACATCGCCGAAAAGCATGTTTCCCGTGTCAGAAACATGTCTTCAAAACTGGATACTTCTCTAGATTGAAGTCTGGAATCCATGCTGATATTTTTTTTTCTGTGGACATGTTAAAAAAGACAAATAAATAACAGAATTTTGAGGAAAATAAATTACTAGAAAATAAAAATATTGATAATTTTGATGAGTAGTATCAAACACAAAAAATCTGTAATTCATAAATCTGACGATTCATTCCATTTTCTCATTTTCAGTTATTTTCTTGCAATTATACAATACTTTATATTTTAATACTTATAAACGACATTAAATGCTGGTCACGACCTTAAAGCTGTTTCTCAACGTGGGGCAGAAGCCTCAGATGAAGACAACTTTGAAATTGTATGACATAACTGCAATGCCCATTTCATAATTTTATAAGAAACATAAATAACTTCACCTATAACAATAAAAAAACAACATTATATTTCATACTTTAAGATATTGGTTCTTAATCTTGTTTTGGCACATTGCCTTTTTTGTGACACACCTGATGTCTAAAAAATGTTCATATACTTTGTAAGTCACCAGGGCTTTTAAGCTTTTCCGTAATAATTCTTGTTGCTTATAATTCAATTGGTTACCTTCCTGTGCCTCCCGCTGGGTGGATCGGTGCTCCCCCATTTGGTTACCTTCCTGTGCCTCCCGCTGGGTTAGAACCGTCTCTGCCATTCTCCCCTGCTGACTCTATACCTGTACATCAGAACCACTTTAACACTCAGGTTGTTTGCATCCCTCCTGACTTGAATATTTCTGATGGTGAGATTTCTATCCTCAGCAAGCGGCTTCAATTTATACCCCCCGCCCCGCATTTGACCACTACACTCTTATGCGGGACGTTAATCAGTTCCATCGCCGCTTGTGACTACGGTTCCATTTCATGGACAGTGAACCGTCGGAACAGTACAATGACATATTATCCCAGTATGCTTCTCTCTAGCATGACTGAACTCCTAATTTTGACGCATCCCGGATTCTGGATCGCGACATCGATGACACCAAACGTAACATCGAACGTCTCCACTTCACTCGGATTAAGCGTACCAACATCTACCCGGCCGAGTCCCGTGCCCTTAAACAACTTCACAGCCGTGACGACATTGTGATCAAGCCAGTCGGCAAGGAGGGGGGGGGGCGGTAAGGCTTATATAAGGCCTATCTAAAGAGGGTCAGGCTTAGCTATCCAATCCCTTGTTCCACAGGGCCAACACGTGCAAGAAAGACCCGATTGTTGCCCACAATGATATAGTTTCTACCACCATCAAGGTTTTAATAGCTGACAACCTTCTGCCAACTTCAGCTGCCGCTCTATGCCTCAAGGGCAGTAGTTTGGGCAGGTCGGCATTCTATATGCTGCCAAAAATTCCAAACCTTTCAACCATGGCAGACCCATTGTCTCTGCGTGTTCCTTCCCCACTGAACACATCTCTGACTTCCTGGATAGTGTCTTTTAACCATTAGTGGAGCAATTCATTACATTCCTGAAAGATACTAACCATGCCCTGTCCATCTATGCCTCTATTTCACTGTCCCCTGCTTACACCTATCGTCTCTTTATGCTGGACGTCTGCTCCCTTTACACCTCCATACCGTACTCAGAAGGTCTTCATACAATTCTTTGACAATTTTCACCCGGCCATCAAGTTCACGTCAGAGATCTCCGCCTCCCATGTGAACTTTCTTGACATATCCATCACTATCCAACCCTTCTGTCTTAGCACATCGGTACACTACAAACCGACTCTTCTTCTTCTTCTGCGTTCGCTCTCATATAACCACAACGAATATTGCGTGTGATTTCCGCCGGGGAGCGTGAAGTACGTTGTGCTGCAAGTTCCACAGTAGAACTCTGATTATTTGCACCCCGGTTGGCCACTTGTGGTCAGGACGTCCGAGGTCCAGCACATCCGTTTTCGTAATTCCTTTATTTCGGGTTTGGTCCCTACAAACCGACTGATGCCCATAGCTTTCTTCTTTACACCTCTTCTCATCCCTCTGCCTGTCGTGATTCCCTTACATTCTCCCAACTTCTTCGTCTTCCGCGCTTATGCAGTTGCGAGGACGACTTCCTCGAGAAGGCCTACGAGATGAAAGCTGTCATCGACTGTCGCCTGTACCCCGAGAGTGTCCTCAGGTCTGCCTTTCTTCGATTGTACAGTCTCTCCCGTCCGCACACTCTCTCGACCAATCGGAAGTCGCCCTCTTCTGATAGGGTCAAGCTTGTTCTCACTTTCCACCCCCATAACTCTCCCGTCCGCACACTCTCTCGACCAATCGGAAGTCGCCCTCTTCTGATAGGGTCAAGCTTGTTCTCACTTTCCACCCCCATAACTCTGCCGTTCGCCATCTCTTGCTTCGTCACCTTCGTCTTCTCCAGTCTGACCCCGAGACGCGAGAAGTGTTCTGTGACCCCCCCCCCCCTCTTGTTGCTTACAGACGTGACAAGAACCTCAGGGATCTTCTGGTCCGGACTCACCTCCAGCCTGACGTTCCTAATCATTTTGGCACCATCAGATCAGATTCACACGCAGCAAATGCTACACTTGTGCCCATGTCACTTAGATCCGGTCTGTCACATCCCCTAAAGCCACCTTCACCATTGAGGAAAGTTTCATATGTATGTCCCACAACGTCATCTATGCCATCATATGCAAGCGTTGTGCCATGACATATATAGGTGAAACTGGAAGGAGGCGCCTTTCGGCCTGACACATCCGACTTCAGTAAGAAAATAGTTTAACAGAAAAGGTATATGTAAGATATGGAAATAATTGAGAAAAGTAGTTCATAACTGGAGAATATTCTTAAGACTGATGAGAATTGAACCAGGTCAGTTCTAGCGGCACCGAATCGCCTTGTAATTCACTTAACTTCCCGTCAGTCTTAAGAATTTATTCATTTATTCTCATGCTTCCTACTTGAATTAACTGGAGAATATATGTTTACTGAAAACATGCGATCAACAGGAAGCTGAAATGCAACAGAAGAAGAAGAACATCATATACATACATGCAGGAAACTTAATGAAAAACACGTAAAAGTGTAGCATGATACATTCATTGTGTAAGTGTGTTGTAGCGGAAAGTAGGTTAAGAACAGATGTGTTAAAACCAGAGCAACACATCAAAGAATGTACACGTACGGTTGTTAAACATGAAATGTGTACTCAAATGTAAAATCAATAGTGGGTAGAACATCAATATTACGTTGTTTACTTTGAGTACATTAAGTATCAATAAGTCGGTTCTTTCTTTTATTACTCAAAATTATGTTGCTGGTGTTATTCTATTTACTTGCTACCCGTGTGGTGCCGGGGTCGAAAGGGGAGCGCGGAGTAATAGTTCTGACATCTGTCATGTATGTTATAAGATGCGACTAAGGAGAGTGGGCATTTTGCCGGCTAACTCATCTCATTCTCACAGCTGTGAGGAAGTATGATGACGACTCCTATACCAGTGTTTCCCAACATAGGGTCCACACACCACAGGGGGGCAATTTGATTGTTCAGGGGGATAATTTGATTTTTGATGGGGCACTTCAGGGGGTGTGGTAATAATACAATTTTTGAATATTAAAAATATGTATACGTTACATGGGGAGGGGGGCATCATAATTTGAGAAAGATTTAGGTGGTGCATGGTCAAAAAAAAAAGTTGGAAACACTGGCCTAGACTATGACGGAATGAATCAACTTTATTTTCTGTAGTATGTCTCCAGGTGGCACGACAATCACGGCAAAGTTCCATTCCACATCTGTAGTATGTCTCCAGGTGGCACGACAATCACGGCAATGTTCCATTCCACATATGTAGTATGTCTCCAGGTGGCACGACAATCACGGCAAAGTTCCATTCCACATCTGTAGTATGTCTCCAGGTGGCACGACAATCACGGCAATGTTCCATTCCACATATGTAGTATGTCTCCAGGTGGCACGACAATCACGGCAAAGTTCCATTCCACATATGTAGTATGTCTCCAGGTGGCACGACAATCACGGCAATGTTCCATTCCACATATGTAGTATGTCTCCAGGTGGCACGACAATCACGGCAAAGTTCCATTCCACATATGTAGTATGTCTCCAGGTGGCACGACAATCACGGCAAAGTTCCATTCCACATATATAGTATGTCTCCAGGTGGTACGACAATCACGGCAAAGTTCCATTCCACATATGTAGTATGTCTCCAGGTGGCACGACAATCACGGCAATGTTCCATTCCACATATGTAGTATGTCTCCAGGTGGCACGACAATCACGGCAATGTTCCATTCCACATATGTAGTATGTCTCCAGGTGGCACGACAATCACGGCAATGTTCCATTCCACATATGTAGTATGTCTCCAGGTGGCACGACAATTACGGCAATGTTCCATTCCACATATGTAGTATGTCTCCAGGTGGCACGACAATCACGGCAATGTTCCATTCCACATATGAGCTGACGGAATTGAGTAAATAAATGTCATCTAGATAAGTAACGTATGTGTGCTAGAAAACTAATAATCATAGTGATAGGATAATGGTAAGTACATTATAATCATGATTAAATATGGATAAGAAAAATGCTATGATTAGATACTGATATGATAATGATAAGATAATAATAAGGTACTGATAAAATAATGATAAGTTAAAATTGTGGTAATGATTAGATCGGAATAAGATAGGGATAAGAAAACGATATGGGAAAAAATATTGATATGATAACGAAAAGATATTGATAAGATAAGGAAAATATATGATAATTGATATGATAATGATAACATAATGATAATGATAATTATGTAAAGATAATACTAAGAAAAAGATAATAATAATAAGGTTATGATAAAGATAATGATTATAAGAAATAATGACAATAAAATGATACAACTATGTAATAATGAAAGGATAATGATAAGATTATAATATAAAGAAGAATACAGGACAATACATGTTGACATTTAGGTTTATAAATATTTCGTTTCGTATTTGTGCCTGTTCTTCTGCCAACAATCTGCAGGTTACCGGCTACCTGCTGTTACTAACTACGATCGCTACTCATCATCGTCATCAAGTTCCGTCTCCGCAGCGAAGATGGCTGTAACGATCACTACTATCCGTTGCCATTACAGATTCACTGTACGGTTTATATAGTATTTAGTTTCGTATTGATGTTGCAAATGTAGCTGCATACGCCAGATCGTCTGATCTTCTTGATTTCTGATAATTATACACATTCAGTGAAACATTATCTGGGACTTGAAATAAATTATCTTAAACTTCCCCCATCAAAATTACTAATACGGAAATACCAATCTAAAACTGAAAATAAAGCTGCACAGCTTGGTATAAGCAACAATATGTAAACCTACTATCTTGTAGTCCCTGGGACTTATATCATTATTACTGGTGTCTATGTCGAGAAACGATATAGTTCTACTTGTATTTTAATTTTTCTGATTATATTCATCAAAAACAATATTTAGGAATTTCTTTGCGTGAAAAACCCTCGTGGATAGAAATTTGAAAAATAGAACATATCAACCTGTGCAAAATATTAAATACACAACTATATATATATGTATATAGGAAAATAACATGATGATGATTAAAATCAGTACGGACTGCATGAACTAGAAACGATACATTTAACACGGATCTCTGCAACATTCAAACTTGTGGAATTGAGGAAGTTAATGACAATTGAGAGTGATCAAATGACAATTGAGAGTGATCAAATGACAATTGAGAGTGATCAAATGACAATTGAGAGTGATCAAATGACAATTGAGAGTGATCAAATGACAATTGAGAGTGATCAAATGACAATTGAGAGTGATCAAATGACAATTGAGAGTGATCAAATGACAATTGAGAGTGATCAAATGACAATTGAGAGTGATCAAATGACACTCCTTTGTCCGTTTGTACGTTACTGTCGTCATCATTACATTTCGGTCTATCGTCATTGGTACTTTTACTTCTTTACATAAATACATATTTATATATATACGTACACACATACACACACATACATACACACATACATACATACATACACACAGACACACACATACACATATACATACACACACACACACTACACACACACACACACACACACACACACATACATACATACATACATACATACATACATACATACATACATACATACATACATACATACATACATACATACATACATACATACATACATACATACATACATACATACATACATACATACATACATACATACATACATACATACATACATACATACATACATACATACATACATTCATACATACATATATATAAATACATATATGCAAATATATAAATGCATACATATATACATATTCATATATATATATATATATATATATATATATATATATATATATATATATATATATATATATATATATATATATATATATATATATATATATATATATATATATATATATATATATATATATATATATATATATCTTACGCGGATATAATGTCAGTGCAGATATAATTCGAACACATTCTCTGGTGTATTAGATGCATGATTTTAATTTCCGACATACACGTACTTTAAAAACAAAGGTTCCCCCATTTAGCTAGCCTTACTGTTACTCGAATCCATATAATATCATTATAAGTCAATCATGAAATTCGTATTATCTCTTCATAATTTATACTTACTAATGTGAATTGTCAAGAAACAGAGTAAAATCTCAACAGCGTTTATAGAAAAACTTCAGTGAAAATATCCACAGTAGAAGTGAATTAAGGCTACATTCATACATCAGACCGCGCTGCATACCAGCTGTTACATATAAATTTGTTGCAGTGGGTGTCTTTTTAATCTGTTCTGAATCCGCGCGGTTGGGAGCGAGTATCCGTGAGCGCTGTATAGATGGGCAACTATTTTGTTTCCATTTCTTTTATCTATTATGTTTAGTTTCCAATAGGTCATGCGCGTTGACATGTGCGCGCTTTCAGTAGAAGCAACAATGGGAGACTAGTGCAAACATGCAATCTGCACCATCGATGTTGTGATGTTCTGATCGAGAACGTTGAACACTGTACATAGAAGGTTCAGAAGTAATGGTCGAGTGAGGGAAAAACATGATAACATTTGTTATTTGAATCAGAAAACACAAAGTCGCCCGTGTGGTGTCAAACAATTGTCAAAAAAAAAGCTAACAAACACGGATAAAAATATTGATGAAAATATATAAAATGGATTAAATTAACGTTTCAACCGTAATGTCGTTCTTCATAAAAAAATACATAACAAAGAACAAACAATAAATATAATAGTAATGCTATTATTACAACTGTACTGGACTAAAGACATTGAATAACATAAAATATTTCTTTCATATTTCTTCATTTTCTTGGTTACCAAACTACTGTAGATTAGCAGGATGTAGTCTAGAGAACGGAATGCTATTAATTACATTTTGATTGCTATATCTGCGCAATTTGACCAGACACATCCGACTTCAGCATTGAGTAGGCCTATGGGTTACTTTAACCCTATACGGGATGGGGCTGTTAACTCCACCACAAACCCTCATACGACGAGCATATGTTTGGGTCAAAGGGCATGAGCCCATGGACCGCTGGATCAGCAACCAACCAACGAGCATAAAGTGAGACTGATAAAGTGTAACAAATACTCGTCACGCGTTTTGCTTTTTTGTGGAATTAGTTTTGTCATGTTTTCATCCAAATAGATATTGGTGGTTGTGCCTTTGTTGTTTTGTCATTTATGTTACTTTTAGGCATAGTTTTATTTCGTTCTCATTTCCCATATTTTTTAATGCACGTCTCTATGACAATACTTGTGTATAATACGTCATTGTTACTTTGTATGTCTGTGCTGTTAAATGTGTGCTGTCTAATGCTTTTTTAATAGTGCCCTTATTTGTACTGTTTTTACAGTTTGTTCACTGTTTGTCTTGCATTTTCTTGAAAAAAACCTTACGGTTGAAACGTTGAGACTGTCATTATAATTTATCTTTAATTTTCCATATCCATACTCAATAATCGAATAGTCTTCTTGTTCATTGTAAAGTTGATGGAACTTCCGTTTAACCTAAGTACAACATGAATGGAAGGTAAATAGTGTTGCTATTCTTTACTCCTATTTAGGGCCCTGGCAGCTTATGGTCGTCTATTATATATGAATACTATAATTTCATGGACAATCTTTAGGAAAATAAATCACAGGGTGCGACAGAAAATTATAAAATAGAGTTCGTGTGCTTATATATAGAGTGTAGGTGAGCAACTTTGTTTGAGTCTGCGGGCCAGATTCAACAATTATTATGTGGGATTGTGTTGGTTTCCTTAATTTTTAGTCCTATGGAGCTCCAAATTTTGCCGACGAAGTTGTCGGCATTCATCGAAACTTTCTTTACATTAAAAGACTTGCTACTTTTGGAATTGTGTCTTACATCAAAGGTTATCGGCGTGCTACAATGATTTCGGTTAGTAACATCAATGTTGTGATGTAATACCTTTCACATTGTCATTGTTTAACATCGTAACAGTTCATGACCACATTGCGGCACAATAAAATATGAAAACAAATACGCGAAGGAGATAGGTATAACGACAAATTGTTGAAAGAAAAGGAAGGTTTGCTAGAGTACCAACTAGGTTCATATGAAAAATGGAAAGTATGTTAACAATACAGCTGATAAAAGAAAGCAAGGTTTGTTATAGTATCACATAGTTGACAGAAGAAAAGAAAGTTCTTTTCTAACTGCGTTGTAGGTGTGTATAGTCATTTTAAATCATCCTGCCGGTCCAGTAAAAATGATTTGCCAGGCTTCTTATGGTCCGTGGACAGTATTTTCTCCCACCCCTAAAATAGATTTTGTCGGCTGATTGTTAATTATAGAGGAAGTAGTCATTTTGTGCGTCATTAAACTCGAGAATATAGTTTATCCCTTTAAATATTAAAAAAAGTCGCTAAAATGGCCATTAAGTAAACCACCGTAACCGTCATTTTATAGTTACTTCTAAATACATTACGGCAGGGTAGGAAAACCCTTACGAATATGAGCGGTTATTATTTTCGTAAGGGTTAATATAACATATAATATAAACCGGGATAACATGATTCGTCATCGAAAAATAAAAAATAAACAATGAGTGAACAACTGGGAAGCCAATGGCACAGCTGATAGTGAGTTATTATTTGGTCATGTACACAACGCAGGAACATCATCCAAAACGTGTGTCACATTTCCCGTTATTTGATTGTTATTACCAAGGGAATTAGCGGTAATAGCTCTGGTGGTTTGGCTGACTTCATCGCAAAAAGATGAAAACATGACTAGGCTTGTCCTGTATAAATATTAGGATATGTAGGCTTAGAACTTGCAGGCTATTGTGTGATGTTGATTCACGTTTTATTTAAGAGGTCTGCGTCGAAATAAATAGTAAATAGAGTTAGCTCTGTACTAAAATGTTACGTTAATGATCACTCTCTTTCATGGACGCATGGGTATATTGATATCCAAATCTTTTGTTTTAGTAAATATCTAATTTTATTAGATTGTTTTATGTATGAAGATAATCAAGGCTACTCTAACAAACCTTAATTTACTTCCATTAACTATTTTTTTTTAAATCTTCCTTTTCTTCTATTAACCATATTTCTAACTAACCTTCTTTTTCTTCTATTTACTCTTATTTACTCTTACAAACTTTCCTATTCTTATATTAACTATTTATTCGTACAAATTTCCCATTTCTTCTATTAATTTTTTACTTTAACAAATCCCCATTTGTTCTATTAACTATTTATTCAAACATTACTCACTCTCCTTCTATTTAACTATTTACTCTAACACACCTTCTTTTTTCTACTATTAACGATTTAAACTAACATATTTTCATTTTCTTCTATGAACTATTTGGGTATTAATACACACATTTATTTTCTTCGTTCATCGATGTATCTGCTTTAACAAACATTCCTTTTCTTCCAACAACTACGTAGCAACACTAGCAAACCTTCCTTTTCTTCCATCAACAATTTTGGTACTCTAACAAATCTTTCATTTTTATATCAACTATTTGGGTAACAAACCTTTCTCTTTTGTCAATTATGTGGGTAGGCAAACAAATATTCCTCTTTGGGTACTAACATTTAGTGTACTATAACAACCCTTTCTTTTCTTGTCAACTATGTGGTGCTATAACAAACCTTGCTTTCTTTTATCAGCTATATTGTTAACATACTTTCCATTTTTCATATGAACCTATTTGGTACTCTAACAAACCTTCCTTTTCTTTCAACTATTTGTCGTTATACCCATCTCCTTCGCGTATTTGTTTTCATATTTTATTGTGCCGCATTGTCGTCATGAGCAGGTCTACTCTTTACTAGCCGCGTGTTATGTTATTTTGAGTTATTGATTTAGGCCTTTCGGGTGAAACGTCATTTTATGTGTACTTTCAGTGAATTACAAAATTTCATCGCCTTATGTGTTCACTTTCTTCTATACAGTATGGTATATGTGCGTTAAATTCAACCTCCTTTCTAATCTTCAATTTCATTTCTTATACACATTCTATTGTTGCTCGTCCATCACATGATGATGATGACCATGTTTTACATCCACTTTTGAAATACAATGAGAGTTATATCCTGACTATGGGTTGGTAGATGGCCAATAAGCTCTATTCTCACCGAAAATTTCATTGGATAGTTCGGCAATGGGATGAACACAATATCTACTGATTCCATATACTTTAGTACGCTGCAGTTTCTTACTCTGGCTATCTCAAATCACAAAATGAACAGAGGTTACCAATATTAGTCAATAAACTAAATTAGCAACGAGACACAATGACAGACGACGTTTCGACTACAGAGTCTTCATCAGGACCACACAAAAAACACAGACAACATATTTTACAAAGATACACACATTATACCATATGTGTCTCTATGTAAAATGTGTGTTGTCCATGTTCTTTTGTTTGTCCTGATGAAGGCTTTTTAATCGAAACATCATATGTTGCTGGGTCTCATTGTTATGTTGTGTCTTTTTTGATTTAGCAATATTGTTAACACTTACTCCTATTTCTGTTCATTTTGATAGTTACCGTGTGTTACCCCAGTTTCCCCCCCCCCCCCGTCCCTATCAGTTTTGGGTTGCTACTTGACACTGGAGATTTATAGCTGTCTGTTTGTGAATTATTTACTTGTTCATTTAGCGTTCGCACATTCCAGATATGAACTATTCTAGAGGTTTTCATACAAGAAACATGATTGAACTACGACCCTATCATTCACTTTTCCCCGAATTATACCAAATTTCTGGGATCTTCTTCTTCTTCTGCGTTCGCTCTCATATAACCACAACGAATGTTTCGTATTATTTCCGCCGGGGAGCGTGAAGTACGTTGTGCTACAAGTTCCACAGTAGAACTGTGATTATTTGCACCCCAGTTGGTCACTTGTGGTCAGGGCGTCCGAGGTCCTGCACATCCGTTATCGTCATTCCTTTATTTCTGGTTTGGTCCCTAAATTTCTGGGAAGAATAGCAATTATTTCACAGTATCAGCTGCCGCTTTATATTTTAAAATAAAACGTTGTTTACTGAAATATCTTTACAGAATGTTACAGTCACACTCTCATCCCTTCTTAATCGCCTCTTACGACACACATGACACGTTACATTCAAACATTACAATTATTGACTGATTTCTCAGAACTTGTTAATATCCATGTGTTTATTGCAGAGAAATCATTACTACTGTTAATACATATTAACGATGACTTTAACTGAAATATATGACATCCGCTTGCTATATGCAATACTTTCTTAATCTTTTTTTCATTTGTTCCTTTATTATTTCTTTTCCCCTCCCAGCAAATTAGTTCTAACAATATGACTGCTAACAATAGGACTTCTAACAATATTATTTCTAACAATATGACTGCTAACAATAGGACTTCTACCAATATTATTTCTACCAATATGACTGCTAACAATAGGACTTCTAACAATATTATTTCTAACTATATGACTGACTTCTAACAATATTATTTCTAACTATATGACTGACTTCTAACAATATTATTTCTAACTATATGACTGAGTTCTAACAATATTATTTCTAACAATATGACTGACTTCTAACAATATTATTTCTAACTATATGACTGACTTCCAACAATATTATTTCGAACAATATGACTGACTTCCAACAATATTATTTCTAACAATATTACTGACTTCTAACAATATTATTTCTAACAATATGACCGCTAACAATAGGACTTCTAACAATATTATTTCTAGCAATATGACTGACTTCCAACAATATTATTTCTAGCAATATGACTGACTTGTAACAATATTATTTCTAACAATATTACTGACTTCTAACAATATTATTTCTAACAATATGACCGCTAACAATAGGACTTCTAACAATATTATTTCTAGCAATATGACTGATTTTTAACAATATTATTTCTAACAATACAAGCAGATTATTCGTAAAGTCGATTTAAAGATAAATGTTAACTAGAAATGATCATTGAATTTTAGAAGCGCATCTTCTGCTTTCGCTATCAATTTCCTGCAGATTAACATGATGTAGTCCGGAAAACAGAATGCGTTGTGTCATAGTTTATAGCTTAGCTGCGATATCTACACCATTTGTACTGACATATCCGACATCAGCAAGGCTTCTGGGTTATTTTGACTTCCATATGAAGGTCTGGAAAGCCAATTGCACCCCAAAAATCTTCTTAGTCGCTTCTTACGACATGCATGAAGGTTAAACATTGTTGCTATTCTTTGCTCACCTTTAAGGCCTCAACAGTATACATAGAGAAGAAACAAATGAAGCACACCTTAAATGCTACAAGTTGCATCTTGTATATTTAATGGTACCTCGCTCGCTCAATCATTGATTATTTTTGCTAGTCAGAATATCGCCTAATGCACGTGCAAAGCCAAGCTATATCACATTATCACTGAGCCCATAACGAGGGCTTATAACGTGTCGAGAGCTACACTGCAAATAGGAACACGGTTAAGGGCATTGTTAAGAACAGGTTACAATAAAAAAATTTTTTAATGAGAATGATTTAGGGAGGTTAGCTGATGTTGAAGGATCAATCAATGGTGGATATACCCAATGTTCTAAAACTCTTTATTTATCAACCGTCAGGTCGCGGCAACATTTATTTCGGGCCGCGAGAGTTTCTCTTTGAACTTTAAAATTATTTATAAGTTTATAAAATGTGTATGGACCGTGTCGTGGTCTTGTAAAAATGGATTTACTGGACCACGGTCTCACAAATGTTAAAAATGACGGATGTAATTTACTAATAATGAAAATAATTTACTGATTATCTTATACTTAATACTAACTCGGTGGTTCTTAACGAGAACAATGTGTCCCCCTAAGGCCACGGAAACTTGAATGGGGTCACAAATAAAACAATAAGGAAACTGGGGGTAGTTGGTCTAGTTTGATTTTGTATAACTAAGAAACCGTGTAAGTATTATATTTATATTTTCTCCATGTTCTCACCAATAAGTATCAAAGATAAGTATACTTCCCAATAAGTATCAAAGATAAGTATACTTCCCAATAAGTATCAAAGATAAGTATACTCCCCAATAAGTATCAAAGATAAGTATACTTCCCAATAAGTATCAAAGATAAGTATACTTCCCAATTATTATCAAAGAACAATTTCTATTAACAATGCTTTTTTAAACTCTAGTTTTCTACTTGTGTGTGTGTCTTGATGCTTGATTAGACATCAGCGCCATGCACATGGAACTTTCCCATACGTGCTTCACTCTCCTTTTCAGCAGCCAACCAAGATTATGCATATTTAAAGTCCCGGTAAGATGTTTATTATTTGATCCTCAGGTCTATAAAGGACAAACTTTCAACTCTTATCCCTGGTCGTTTTTTTTTTTGGGGGGGGGGGCATACTTTGTAAATACACGTTAGCACCTCCAGTGTCGTCCTCTTCACTACATTGTAAATCAATGATTGCCCTTATTATGTCATCCATATCTCTTTTCAATACTATGTCATCATCCACATCACTGCCCGCCAATGAGTCTGCTCTTTCATTGACTCTGACCCCTCCATGACCAGATCAGCATATCCATGTAATACTTGTTTACAACCGATTTGTTATTAACGTGCCATATCCCTTTCTTAGCATACACCTTTCTATCTTACAGAACATGCTTTAAAGTGTCATAGACAGTCTGCGAGTGTCGTCGTATGAGGTGATACTTCAGTTACCAACCGAATACTGCATTCACCGCTACTATTTCCATGCCATGCTCTATGTTTTAGCGGAGTAGGCAGACGATTTCTCATGCACCTTACTGCCATTCTTGTAAGCAACAAAACCCCCTCCGTGTTTATTTTCTTTTTCTGTGTGTAAATGTCAACAGTAATTAAGAGCAATATAGGTGATTCATTCTTTTGTTGGAAAATACCGCCTTTTGATGCAGTGTTAAATTTCATGTCGTTTGTTAGAGAGAATATCCATATATTCAACCAATTATACACTCATATCAAATTCTTCAAATAGCCCAAACAACTGACAAAAACACAATTTCGCAATAATTTATCAAAATCAATCCACGCACACGTAAACCTTCTCACCCACTCATATACGTAAACCTGCCCACCCATTCACACACGTAAATCTGCCCACCCACCCATATACGTAAACCTGCCTACCCACTCACACGCATAAACCTGCTTACCAACTCACACACGTAAAACTGTCCACCCAACCATATACGTAAACATGCCTACCCTCTCACACATTTAAACCTGCTGCTTACCTACTAACATACGTAAACCTGCTCACCCACTCACACAAGTAAACCTACTCACCCACTCACATACGTAAACCTGCTCACCTACTCACACACGCAAACCTGCTCACCCACTCACACAAGTAAACCTGCTCACCCACCCACATACGTAAACCTGCTCACCCACTCACTTTAACTCAGTCTCACATCTAAACACGCCCACTTAACAAACCTGCTCACTTACCCAAACCAAGTCTCTCACAATTATACAGTTATGTAGACTCTTCATGCTTCATCCTCGAAAAATGTACGCTACTTATTTATTCCCATTATTTTCATTGGCCACTTCGAGTATACTTTGTCTCGAACAGCCAATGAAAATCACGGGAAAGGCCAAATAGCGTTATTTTTATAAATTATTATTTTGATTAGTCCACAGGGCTGAATAATTGACAAGAGGCTCACTCAGAACTAGCCACTTGCTAAAATGCCATACATCCCATGACTTAACTTATCATACATATTAAAATAAATATCTTTTTAGTCATTGAGCCCCCAACCCTTACTCAATCACAATCAATTTCTCACAATCACACATTCAAACCATCCCTGCGATCAGAGAAGATATGCGTATACCCTGTTCACTCTAAGAATGAAGTGGGTGAGTGCTTCTGATTGATTGTTGGACGCAGAGCGCATTATAATCGATTGTTAAGTACCCAATAATATTGTTTTTATATTTCGTTTTAAAATGTTTTCTTAAATGTTATTTAAATATTGTTTTTAATTGTTTTAAATATTTTAATAATATTGTTTTACAAGTCATCAGATGTTTAAAAATCACCTGTTATCGCGGAGTAATATGGGGGGGGGGGTGTTTTGACCCACTTCATTCTTAAAGTGAACAGCGTTATAGATCCTGATACAACCTATTACGTTCTCCTAACTGGAATGGTCAGCAAAAGTTTGAGAACGAAAGAAGCAGAAGAGGAAGCAGATACTCGCTCACACATACAACTTCTTTCACTAAGTGAATCATCTACCCACTAATACTTACACTATGAATCCCTATGTCTGGAACAATCACTGAAACAAGTCACAAATCGCAATTCTCATGTCTATATGTGATAATACATAACTCTACTCGATGCACTGTTTAAATATAAACACAACCTGTCTCAGTTAAATACAACACCCATTGTTCTGATCTAGCCTAAACACTCACCCCTCAAAACAATAACTCTACCACATTACTGTTGCAGCCTAAACGCTCACCTCTCAAAACAATAACTCTACCACATTACTGTTGTAGCCTAAACACTCACCTCTCAAAACAATAACTCTACCACATTACTGTTTCAGCCTAAACACTCACCTCTCAAAACAATAACTCTACCACATTACTGTTGCAGCCTAAACACTCACCTCTCAAAACAATAACTCTACCACATTACTGTTTCAGCCTAAACACTCACCCCTCAAAACAATAACTCTACCACATTACTGTTGTAGTCTAAACACTCACCCCTCAAAACAATAACTCTACCACATTAGTGTTGTAGTCTAAACACTCACCCCTCAAAACAATAACTCTACCACATTACTGTTTCAGCCTAAACGCTCACCCCTCAAAACAATAACTCTACCACATTACTGTTTTAGCCTAAACACTTACCCATCAAAACAATAACTCTACCACATTACTGTTTCATCCTAAATGCTCAACCTACAAAAAAAAAGAATTGACCCCTCCCCCTTCCCAATGTACTCTCCCAATGTAATTACGTATCCCCTCAAATAAAAACATGATTTCTATTCTACTCCCCCCCCCCCGCCAGCTTATCGTTGACCCTCTCAAACAATCTCAAGAGTCTACGTACTGTTCCATCTTAAATGTTTACCACCTTGAAATAATCACATAATCTCATGTACTATTACATCCTAAGCCCTCACTCCCTCAAAAATTCACTCAGCCGTTCCTAACTTGTGATGTGAAGCTACCGAATTTTCCATATCAGCAATTGAGCAATATTAACAGCTTATCGCGTTTCTATTTCAGACTATCATTCAATGTGGCAATAAATATTTGCACAGCTTGTAATGTATTGCAGTTGCGTTCCCATTCCCAAAAATATTAGTGGGAAGCCTGCGCATATATTTTCTTATTATATCCTACACAATCCAACATGAGCTCACTTATTATGTCTGCTTTATTGCTTTACATTTTTACTCTTGCGGCTTTCTGCTTATACGTTACCTGGCTTGAAGTCTGATATATTCAATATAAAGCGCTGGTATAACATCAGTGTGACCAATTTGGTAATTTAGAATGCTGATATAACAGCAGTGTGACAAAGTGGTAATATGGAGCGCCTATACGTGACCTTTCCTCAAAATGGCCGACAATAATCGATATGTTCTTGTATCGGTGCTGAACTAATCGGATTTCCTTTCCAAAAGAATCGGCCACCTACGGGAATAGTGTGCCTAGATATTCATAAAGGATAGCATGAATTAAATTCTTCATGCAACATACGGCTGCGAGACTTGGACAATAAATGGAAAAACACAACGGCAAAAAGAATATCGGCATTCGAACTGAAGTGTTATAGGGCAATATTAAGAATTTCCTGGACAGAAAAGATAAGGAACATTGAGGTTTTGAATATGCTGAATATAGAGAAAGGATCGTTGGCAAACACAATTTTACATAGAAAATGGAAATATTTCGGACATATAAAAAAATACAATGACATGGAAAGATGCAAATTAGAGGGCAGAATTCCGAGTAGAAGAAGAGGTAAACCTAGAAGGAGATGGACAGATGACATCAAAGACTGTATGAAAATATCACTGGAGAGGGCAAGCAGATTGGCACATAATAGAGTCGGATTCATGACATCAATTGCAAAGACAACGTTGTGGAAAGAATATGTCACGTGATGATGATATATGGCCATCTGTTTATATAAAACATGCCACTGGTAATCATCCTTCAGTTATGGGGGAAACAGTTAACTTTTCCCGTTACTTTCATAGGTCGCTTTGTGTCGACAGACTTTCTTTTTTCAGCGTCACTGTTCCTTTCCAGCTTTACAACCGTAAACATATAAAATACTCTAGCATTGAACCATCGGCTTGGTGCGAGAGTGGTCAGTAGCTTACCTTGCAAACGCAACACGCGGTTTGAAAGCTAGTTGCCCATATTGTACTAGCGACGTACTCGGATGTATTAGTAGTGTCTAAAAATTCAAGAATGGTTGAATGACAATGAGTAATACAGAAAATGCTTGAATTATTGTATTATTTATTCAGATCAAGGAGAGCTGAAACCAGTGCCAAGTACCATTAGCCGGTGCAGTGCTTGTAAGTTAGAAGACATTGACCACAGCATGGACAGTCTTGGCGAAGATACCAGTAAAAAGGTTGGTATATTCTAGTGCCTCACTGGAGAGAAACTAGGCAGACCTACCAGGATTTCGGTTCTGGTTAGACCATCAAAACCAATACCCACAGGCGCCACAGCAGAAACGAACTTATTTATATAGGGCCGGAGCTAAAGCGTGGGCTACAAAATGCCTAGTTGTTTCGCTGACGCTACATTGTAGCAGCAGAACTTGTTTGTTTGAAATCTAGAGTAATAAGCATTTGTTTCTTGTTTGGGACGCTTGTCTCCCTATTTTGATTACTTACCTTGGCAATATTTGTCAGTTTATGTGTATCCTTTATTAACTTTAATATAAATTTATTTAAGGTTAGGGGGAGTTGTGTTTTACATAACTAACCCTAACATTAAATAAATTTATATTAAAATTAATCAAGGATAAATATAAAATGACAAACATTGCCAAGGTAAGTAATAAAAATAGGGAGACACGCGCTCCCAACAAGAACCAAGCATTTTATTTGAGCCAACAGCTAACGCGTCAGCGCCGTAGCAGAGATGATACTGAGTTCGTCTAAAAAACCAACTCGTTGAACCAGGTGGTTCAAACGCCGTTAATTCATATTGTACTGGCGATACCATGTGATGTATTAATGGCGCGTCAAAATTCAACAATAATTGAATAACAATGTCTCATCTACAGCGGCAAAGAATATCAACATCTTTGAGATGGAATGCTACAGAGAGAAACTTAGAATATCATGGAAGGAAAAAAAGAAACTCAGATATTATAAATACATTGAAGATTCCAGAGTGTTGGTTACTAAGCACAATAATAAAAAGAAAACTACACCTGCTTGTTCATATAAAGAGACACAACTGTATAGAAAGACACATAATGGAGGTCAGAGCACCTGGGTGGAGGAGAACGGGCATATTAAGAAGCCCATGAACTGGCAACATTAAAGATGACATGAATACATCGTTGGAAAATGCAATCCGCATGGCCCAAGACAGAGAAGGGTTCAGGGAGTTCATTGGGAAGACAACGTTCTGGAGAGAATACATCACATGCCATGACATATAATGCCTCGTATAGTTGATAGTGAGCTTGCTTACTATCACTGGGTTAAAGTGTGCCAGGTTCGAAACCACGTCCGAACAAACAAAAATCCGGGTCGTGATTTCTCACCTCTACCGCTTCCCCACTCGACCCAGCTGTAAATGGGTACCTCACACATGAGAAGGGAGGTAAGGACAGCAAGGAAGGAAACTGGCTACACCACCTAATAATTGTCATGGTTTAGTACATGAAGAATTATCTTCATCCCCGACGTCGGGTTGCTGCCATGGGATCTATCTTTATATAATCCGTTTTATTTATTCTTATTAATAGATATATGCGCTCGGAGCAAATTTGTATTTATTTTATAATTGAACATCTCAGCAGCAATGTGCAAACATTGATGCACTGCTCCATGTGCACTTCAGAGGTGAATACATATAGCAATATAGTAACTAGTTTTAGAAAGTATTAGCCAAAAACAGCTTTAAGTTTAGAACAAACAAAAGTTAATAACTTCAGGATGTGTAGTAACGTTAAGAACTTTAAAACGTAATAAAATTGTATAGAGAACACGGTGATAGACCCGTATTTTTCTATGGTCATTGATAAGCAATTATGATGTGTCATCATAGCGTCCACCGCCCTGTTTTCCAAGCTCTTTTTCTGGTACCCATTTCCTGAGGTTACATGGACATGGAAGCCCTTTGTGTAATGAATTATTAAAATTTTAGAATGATCTCCCTTAACTCGGAGTGGAACAGCGTTATCTCAACCAGCACCGCAGCACTGAAACAACATTTGAACTGTCAAACAAGACAGAGAACAGCCTGAGTACATACATAGGTGGAGTAAAATGTATTACTTTCAAACAATAACTTCATGCTGAAATTTGATGCGTCGGACTAAACACGCAAATATAGAAGCGAAGCTATAAACTATAAATAAAACGCATAATCTACTCCGGATTACATCCTGTTAAACAACAGGAGTTTGAGAATGAATGCAGGAGAAAAATAAACAATTAAAGTATATCCCAATGAGAATCAGAGGCAGACCATGTAAAAGATGGATCACAGAAATCAAACAAGCCACAGGAACAAGCTTATAAACAGCGCACAAGAAAGCCATCTCCAGAGAACTCTTCCACCCCTGACGCCGCAAGGCAAACAAGAGACACAGCGTATAGATAGACAATGAGAATCCGTCCATACAGCCATACCTTACCTGGGCCGTAGGTGTACTATACTGGATATTAGGAGTAAAAAAATAGATAGGTAGGGAGTGTTGCAGCTAAATACAAAACACACTAACGACATCAACAGAAGCAAACCATGTTTCAACTAAAAAGTCTTCATGAAGACAGAACAAACACCAAGAAATAAATATTACAGAGAACCATAATGTAAGAGAGGAGCAAAAGAAGATGATAAAGGGGGTTAGATGAGATAAAGAAAAATGGGGGAAATAGACAAATACGGCATAGCAGAAGAGAGTAAAAAGAAAAGAAAAAGAGCCAAAATAATATAAAAATAAAGAAATATCTAAGTAAAATTAAAGGAAAAAAAAACTGCTTATCTGAAATCTGGTGTGGTCAAATAGAATTGTTGAAGTAATACGTTAGATTGCTTCCTAGCATTGGGGATTTATCCTTTCATTCTACATTGGATATGTCAGCACGGTGTCCTCCATCGATTTCTCCTCAGAAATAAGTGTAGGACCCTTGAGGTCCCGTGTTCAATCCACGGTCGGGGCAGGATTTTTTTCTTTCTGAGGTAATATCAAAATCCTTCCTGTACATGTCGCCGCGTCTGTTATGGCAAAGCGGCCTTTATTTCCACAGCTCATAGAAAGCCTCCTTGCACTCCTTTACAGAAAAAACATGCAGTAATGAAAGTTTTAATGAGTATGGAGAAATCTGTACCTCTGAGGCCTTTGATGTATTGAGAATAGCTATTGCCAGACGAACGCTACATGTGGGTTTCTATGATACACAAGAATGTATTTCTACATTGATCAGGCAAATGTGAGATTTCTCAGGAAGATTCCAAAAGGCAGTGAGATGGCTAATGTTATGGTTGCAGAGATTGAGGAACTCAGTAGAACTTTGTGTGGTTTTATACGGCTAAGTGAAGCTAGGAATATTGGGAACTTGGCTGAAGTCGACTTGCCAACCAGGTTAGTGCTCATAATGTGTGGATGTAGGTGTGTGTGTGTGAATAGAGAAATAGATAGTGTGTGACTGTATGTGGGAATCTTCTTCTTCTTCTGCGTTCGTTCTCAAACCCCTGCAGATTAGCAGGATGCAGTCCAGAGAACGGAATGCGTTGTGTCATGGTTTACAGCATTGCTGTGATATCTGCGCCTTTTGACCTGATACATCCAACCTCAGCATGGCTTTGGGTCACTGACCCCATATGGGATGGGACAGCCAACTCCATCCCATAACCTCCTTAGTCGCCTTTTACGACATACGTGGAAGGTAAACAGTGTTGCTATTCTTTTCTCCCCTTTCGGGCCCCGGCAACACACGGGCGGTATGTGGGAATGAGGAGGGTATATGTTTGTGAGTTATGTATGAATGAGAAGATAGATATCGTGTGCGTGTATGTGTGAATGTGGAGCTATATATGTGTGAATTACGAGCAATATAGTTCGTGCATCCTTTTGTACAATTGGGAGTTCCTCCAGATCTTTATTTTGTTCCCAGAAGGCCCAAACTTTCGGCGGCGTACAATACTTTGAGAAGGTGCCTGAAAATTGTTATAGTTATTACTTTACTCAGAACAGTTGAAACATAATTGTAGAGATGTAGTGATGTAATGATATAGAGATGTACTGCTGTTGTGATGTAGTGATATAGTGATAAAGTGCTGCAGTGATGTACTGGTGTAGTGCTGTAGGGCTTCCATAAGAGCACTGGTTTTCAAACGGGAGAGGGAAATTCCCCTAAGTGGTTCGGAGTTTCAGGGAGAAGGGATACAAACGCAAACGTTCGGAACATTGGGGTAAAAATCGAAATACCCGGAGAGAAAAATAAAAATTAAGATATGTGTTGACTCCGAACAAATTTCAAACTTATGTTTGTGATAAACGAAAATTATACGAATTTAATACAAGCTAGGGTCAATTCTGCAGGGCTTGAAATATGTCTTCAAATAACTGTTAAACATTTTCTTTTATTAAACCTCTATTTGATCGCTACTTGTGCACCATATAGCAGTCATTTTGGTAAACTCTATTCTGGCAAATGAAGAACGTTTCGAAGACAACGTAGCTGAGAACTGATCAACCAAACATTAGTTATTGTAGGCACAGAATAGCGCCATACTATCAATGATTTGGTAGTAATAAACAATGGAAAGTAGAACAGTATGGTTAGATGATATTGAAATACTATAAATTTCACCATCCAGTAAACCTTGCTGCTCTGCTGAAAATAAAAGTGCAGATATGGAAAACTCGAGTACAATTAATCCTGGACTCTCTACGTTTTACAAAATTATTATTTGCAATCACACTAAAGATATATTGACATAATATGACAACACATTTCATCACCGCCTTAAGTTAACAACATCATTGATAGACCACACGTTTTATCACCGCCTTAAATTTGCCACATTGAATTATTGGCCACGTTGACAGCTTCGAAAGTCCACAGTGGTTCCAGTGGTTCTGGTTCAAAAGTAAACACCGAAGGGGAAAATTGTGTCCAAAAACAGCTTCTCCCACGCTTCTCATCTATATTGGAAAAAAAATGTTTAAGAACCCCCAAACACATGTTGAAAAATAACCCACAAACACATGTTGAAAAATAACCCCCAAACACATGTTGAAAAAGAACCCCCAAACACATGTTGAAAAAGAACCCCCAAACACATGTTGAAAAAGAACCCCCAAACACATGTTGAAAAAAGAAAATTTATTTAAAAAACACTATACTTAACATTCTATGTGCTTTCTATGTGCTGCTTCTTTATCTTCAGAAAAGAAATTACTGAGTTTCGAGAACAAATGTCTTCGTAGGATAACTAACACCCATTGGAGTGAATTCAAATCGAATGATAAAATCAGAGAAGAGACACATCAAAATTTCACCACAGATGTTATCAGAAAACGCCGTTGGTCCTACATCGGGCATGTCCTACGCGCAGACACCAACAGAATACACCACCAATCTTTTGAATTGATACCTACAGGCAAAAGAGCAAAGGGTAGACCAAAAGAAACAGTCAGAAGAACAATACTTAGAGGAAGTAAAACAACCAATATTCATACTATTCAAGAACTGCACAGAATAGCTTTGAACAGACAGAATTGGAGAGATCTGACCTATGCCCTATGCGCTAACTTCAGCGCAAAAGGAAAATGAATGAATGAATACTTAACATTATTTGTATAGAGTTTACATTTACTAATATATCATTGTTTGGTTTCTGTTAAGGTTTGTATTCTGTCTGCTTGGACCTAAAGGTAGTCTTCAAGGCAACCAAGAAAGTGGACGGTGCTTGTCTACCATGTTTGTTGATGATGTATGTGACTCAATTTGTTCAAATAAATTAAGTATTTCAATATTTATAAAATAAAAATGTCGTACCAACAACAAGAAGAAACAGTCAAAGTGGACTGCGAAACATTGGATTGGTTCAATGTGCAGAAAGGAGCAAGACAATGATGTTTTCTCTCGTCATATTTGTTTAACATCACATAAAACATAACGAGATATCTAAATGATGACCAGGCCAATACAGTTTCATCCTCTTAACATATCGGAGAACAGCAGATTCCAGAAATTAGATATGCACTCATAATTATGATGCAGAAATCCAGGCAATTAGTGTGGCAGCTAAAAAAACTGCTAACTCCAACTCTGACCTATAGCCTGTGGTATTCCTGACAGATGCAAGGTCAGTGCTTCAAGCTCTCCAGTCTGGAAAACTAACAGACTTGAAAAAACTACTTAGCGAATTGTCTTACCAGTATGGGGTAACCATGTAGTGGATACCCTCTCACTGTGGAATACCAGGAAAATTAAAAGCAGACCAACTGGCTAAGGAAGGTGCTGCCGAAGACCATCCAGATATACCAATCACCTACCATCAGAAAAAAAACAGATGATCAAGTCAATAAGAAAGCCACAAACACCAACACAAGATGACTATAATATTATGAACAGACCAGAACAAGTTATAATTATACGTCTCAGAACAGGACACAACCGACTCCGCAGTCACATGTATACAAAGTTCAAGATTGGCAACACGGCCATGTGTACATGTGGACAGGCAGCACAGAGTGCCAAACATATACTTCAAGAGTGTTCTGAGCATGAAACGCTGAGGCAGACATATTGGCCAGAGGAAACAACACTGGAATCATAACTCTATGGGATACTGTATGAACTACAAAAGACAGTGAGTTTTATTCAGGAGACAGAATTACAGATATAGACATGTTTCAAGTGAATGAAAGAAGAAGAAGAAGAAGAAGATATGCACTCGACACAGTTCTTTTACTAACCAGAGATAAAGGTTGGAAACATCTCATTTTATCAACAACGGGAAAAAAAACCTGTGAAACACACAACTTGTTCTTACATACCTCTTACAAAGAAAACAGAACGGATAAAGTAAAAACCCCGTCACCAGAAGTCATAATTGATTACTACAAATTGGAAGATCTCGCTAATTTTGAAAAAAAATGGGTGCACGCTAATATTTCAAGGGATTGCGCAGCAGAAATCTAGAGAAGAATTGCAATTGCGATTGTGAGTGTAGATTGTTGCAAGAGTTTTGCTTAAGGCAGGTCATAAGTTCATTCATGCTCGTGTTTTTTTTTATAATTTTTTAATTTTTTATCTTTAACTGCCTGCAATACTTTGACTGACTTTTGACAAAATCATTGACTTTGCTTCAATTAGAAAGAATAAATATCTGTTGTGACTCGGCAAACAGTTAATGAGCATTTTGGCTGCCTCTATTATGACTTCCATTTCTGTTTTGAAATGTGTGGAATGTTTGCCTGTGGGTATGGATTTTTATATTTCTTTTCCATCTGGTGTTACTATATATATTCATTCTCTTCCATCTAATACTGTTTATTTCGCTGATCCATCTGTATATACATTTGTCTATATATCTTTTGGGTATGCTTTCTGTATGTAATTCTTTGTATAGTAGTTTCTGTTTTCGAAATAATGCTTGGTATATTGTCCATAATTCTTGAGAAGTTTTTCCTATATCAGGTTGAATATGCGTTAAAGGTATTTATTGATTTTAGGTTTTGTAGATCTGTATCTGTGAGTGATTTCTGAAGCTATTTAACGGAGTGTAGGAAGATACCTCTTGAGTCGCTCTTTTGTAGGTCTGCTTACTGCTTAGTCTTTGGTTCACTTGTTGACTCTCCAAACATTTGAACTTTTCATACTGTGTGGGGACTTTTTCTTTCTTCCTCTCATGGAAAACCTGTGCATGTTTCCATTTCTGTGATTGGACTATTATTCATATCTTCTTTTACAATTTTGATATTGTTGTTTTGTATCTTTAGGTTCTTTTGAGTGTTACTTTTGGCTGCAGAGTCCATGACGACATTCTATATTCCAAAGCTCGTCTTACGTATCCTGTGTATGCTCTACTTAGAATTTTCCCATTTGCACCCCAATCTGTTCCAGCCAATTTCTTTAAAGAGTGCTGAACTCAATATACCATTTGTTTGGCACTTGTCTATGTGCTGTTTCCATGTAGTCTTGGATCAAAAGGTGACTTCAAAGTATGTGAATGTTTCACCTTTTGGCAATGTTTTATCGTTTATTGTTAGTAGATTGTTCTGTGGCTTGGTGGACATGCTGAAGATGGTATATGTAGTTTTTTTGGACATTGATAGATATAGTCCATTGGTCTGTCCACTTGGTAAAATTGTCCATAGTTTCCTGTAACCTTATTTTTGTTGTGTCTACGATTTTTTCTCGGTACCATATTGCCAGATTGTCTGCATACACTGTAGCGTTTACTTTACACGACATGATTTGATCAATGGAATATAAGGAATAAAGTGGGGGATAGAACACCTCCCTGTGGTGCTCCATGCTTGAAGAGTTTTTTTCAGCTGTGCTTCATTTCAAGTTTCACTGCTGCCTTTCGGTTGTGAAGGTAGTGTTGTATCCAGCATTACATGCGCCCGGTAATTTTGTTTCCTTGTAATTTAAGAAGGAGGCAATTTTTTTACAAATAATCTTTTTCCATGCTACCCACACCACTGATGTCTGCTTTTTTCCCCTGGAAAACATCTTCTAACTGGGCAATTAGTGTGATATGGTTAATCTACACTTTCTGAAGCCAGCTTGCTGGTTTAGCAGGATTTTATTTTTTTCGAGGAACCACATCATTCTTTTGTTTACCAGGCGTTCTATCAGTTTGCATAAACAGTTGGTCAGACTTATTGGGGGATAGCTGCCAACCTTGTTTTTTTTGGTTTGCATTTCTTGTGGATGGGTTTCATTATGACGGTTTTCCACACCTGTGGGAATAATTGTATTAGTTTTGTTGTTGTTGATGGTCCGATGTGAACTAACAGTTCATTTGGTACGTCGTCTGGGCCAGGTGATTTCCTAAGTTTTAATACTGCTAGTTTTTCATTTAATTCATTGATTGTGAACGGCATATTCATGACATCTTGCGTATCTTCTTTCGGTTTTCCGTAGTTCTTTTTTTGGTTACTTCTCCTATTTTCGTCGACTTTATGGCAGGCTTTACTTTGGTAATGCTGCATAAAGTTATTTGTAGCCTTCTTTCCTGTGAGTACACCTCCACCATTCTCTATAGCCACTGGTGCTGTTTTGTTATCTTCGTTATTGGGCAGTTTTGTTATTTTCCAGTTTTCTTTCCACTTCGTGGAGGTTTAAACTTTCTGTTTTTTTCATGCCAGCTTTTCCTTGTGTTTGTAATTGTGGTTTTTCTTAGTTTGGCTACAGCAGCGTTTAGTGATATGTTGTTTTCTGTGAGTGGTTTTTTTCTGCTGTATCTTTAACCTTTGACACTTCTTTCTCCACTCATCGAGTTTGCCTAATCAGTACGACTTATAATTTTTTATAGCACCTCTTGGTATCATTTGCTTAGTTTGAAGAAGTGCAGAAGCCAGGAGTTGTGCATTTTTGTTCAAATTTGTAATACTTGGTTTAGGATTTTTATGAATTTGCCTGTCAGGTCAGCATACTTACTGCAATTTGCGTTCTTGAAGTTCCATCTAGGTGTGGTTGTGGGACCAGCAGGAGTGTGAAAAATGTCAATGGTGAGTTTGATGGAGCGATGGTCACTTCCACCAAGCTGCTCCAGCACTCCCCTGTATGTTATTTTAGCTAAAACGTCTGTTGAAAAGGCTAGGTCGGGGGTTGAGTGGTGTGTCATCTTCTAGAGTAGAAAGTTGGGTGTTCTTCTGGCTCATTAAGCAGTTGAAGTTTCACCTCGCACTGCCGGTCTTCCACTTCTTCTCCTCTAGTATCTTGTTCTGTATATCCCCTAACTCTGTGAGTGACTATTAAAGTTACCAATCACAAGACAGTTATCTTTTTCTATGTTTATTGCAGAGATAGGCTCTTGTCTTGTGGACAGTAATAGCTATACATTTTAACCTCTTTAATTGGAAGGGTTAAGCAGGTTCCAATTATTTCAGCTTGTTCTTCGGTATTTACTCAGATTTCTGAGGCAACGGTAATGTTTTTGACCAGTATAAGTGCTCCTCCTTTGTGTCTCTTTTCTCTATCATTTCGAAATGTTTGGTATTCTCGGATGTTGAATATGTTGTTGTTTGTGGCTCCACAAATTGAGACAAAGGTATCACCAGACGCTGAGGGTGAGCTCCTTCGAGGATTAGAGCCCGGAACCCCATCAGCTTGACGGTATTCCACAGATAAATGACCAAAACGAATCGTCTGCAACCTTTTATTTGACATATGAAGTCTCTTAGTGGCAATGTAGTTTTCAGCCTTGGCAGTCACATCCTGACTGGACTCATTTGTACCTTTCGGTCCAGTGTCTCCGTCTTTCATCTTCTTTTTGGGTCGAATGTGTTACCCTAGCCCTTACCCATCCAAGGATTGTCCACAGGGCAGTGGATGTTTCATTTTAGAGTTTTCCTTTCCTAGACAACTTGCCTACCAGGCTTAATGAGAAACATTTGCCCTGGGTTTGAAGTCAGAGTTCCCCTTACCTATGATATTTGTGTTGTTGCCAGGGGATTCATTATCCTTTTTCAGTGACGACATCTTACTTGTAGGTGTTCCGAGAGGTTGCATACAAAGCTCAAAATCGTAGCGATATCATAGCAGGATTAGATGAATTCCTGGATCAAGTGACGGTTCTTCCACCTGGTGAATGGGATCCACAAATTAGAATAGTTCCACCTGACAAAGTTCCTGATCAGGTAAGTTGTGTATATTTTGTATGGTAAAAATGTGTGTAATGAAATGACTCGCTATAAAGACATCTCGTATACAACATACCTCACTTTTTTTTTTACAAAGAAACATTTCAAATACATAACGTTTTTTGCAAAATTTCAAATACACATTTGCGAACAGGTGTTGTGTTGTTTGTTTCAATCTTAAGGAATTTTAGCAATTGAGCTCATGTATCCTTCTTTGCAATTTTTTCAGTTTTATTTCATACCCAGAGAACTGTAAATATCCGCGTTTTGCAGTAATTTGAGATGGAGTCATCTGTGTAAGTGGAATTAAAACACAATTACCGAGAATGTGAGACAAAAATGTATTGGCGGGTCAACAAGAACTAATGTTAACTGTCATTAAACTATACACTCAGGTGGTACAATAACGTGATCAGACATTCCTCGGTGAGAAAATATGATCTTCTCTGTACGGTGGAGTATGGAAGAAGATGAGGAAGACAAAAAAGGACATGGCTGGTTAATACCAAGGACTGAACAGGTTGAGAAGTTTCCAAACTCATCAGGATGGTAGAGGTTATAGACGCGTGGATATTTTTCGACATCATATGTCTCAATATGACACTCCTACGAACCTCACGGGCAATGGGTTTTACTATTATTATTATTATTTTTTAAACAAAATTGCATAGGAATGAAGCATTGTATCAAGTCACATATTCTTTCCAGAACGTTGTTTTCGTCGTGGATACTCTGAAAGCCTCTCTGTCCCGGGCAAGCAGGTCTGCATTGGCTAGAGACATATGCATACATTCTTCGATGTCGCTAGCCCATGGTCTTCTTGGTCTTCCTCTTCTTCTCTCGCCTAGCACTCTGCCATCAAGACACATCCTTTCAATACCACCGTGTCCATTTAAGTGTCCAAAATACTGTAGTTTCCTTATTATGATTGTATTTAGAAGCCACCCTTCATTTAGTTTCAGTAATTTCAAAATTTCAATGTTCTTCTTTTTCTCTGTCCATGATATCCGTAGGATCTTTCTGTAGCACTTCATTTCAAATGAACGTATTCTTTTGGATATTGTCTTGTTTAAAGTCCAAGTCTCATATTCATTGTTGCCACTGGGAAAACACATGGTCTTAAAAGGGTTACTTGAGTGTCGTTATTACTACTTTCTAGCGTTATGGCGTTTTACATTATAGCGTTCTTATATGTGTTAATTTGAGCATTGCAATTGCAAGCCTTCTTCTAATCTCGAGTGAACAATCTCCAGAACTCTTTATATTTGCTCCTAGATGTTCGAATTTGTTTACATATTCTTGTTCTGTATTGTCTATGTTGACTATTGGTTTGATAATTGTTTTGTCTGTTGTCATAATTTTTGTTTTCTGTGCGTTTAGATATAGGTTTTGGATCTCCCTGTATTTATTTGTTGTTGTGATTTGGTGTTTAAGTCCCTCAGGGTGTGTAGTACGGAGGGCTGTGTCATCTGCATATCTTATTTCTGGAATCTTGTACCCATCGATATTTAATGAATGAAACAAATTTTCCTCTAGTTCTTCTCTAACATTTCTCATTATATTCTCTGCATAGATGTTAAACAGATAAATAGATAGAATGCACCGCTGTCTCACTTCACTTTAAACATCGAACAATTCAGATTCACTTCACTCTTACTGCTGCTGCTTGTTGTTTGTGACATAGTGTAAACATCGAACAATTCAGATTCACTTCACTCTTACTGCTGCTTGTTGTTTGTGACATAGTGTAAACATCGAACAATTCAGATTCACTTCACTCTTACTGCTGCTGCTTGTTGTTTGTGACATAGTGTTTCAATAATATGTTAAACAAACGTGTTTGGGGCTTCCAATTAGTGAATTTCGTACTATATAATGTCAACTACGGGTTTGGTGTTGCATGTTTAACAATAAAAATAAACCTATGATGTTATATGTGTACAGATATTATATGTGTTTTAAGCACAAATATAACAATGAGACTGATTCTTCTTCTTAAGGTCCATGTCATGTGATATTGGCTATTATGCCTTTCCATGGTTTTCTATTCCGTGTTCTGTCAATGATTTCTGATAACGATGTTATCCATGCTACACTGCCGTGTTGTCAAGCATCTTCTCTCTTGGTCTTCCCCTACCTCTATTGCCTTTCAACTTGCCTGTTGTTACAATGCGTTCCATCTTTTCTCTTCTCGAGATGTGTCTACAAATTGTGGACTGTCTCTTTTTTTATGCAAACATCTCTCTTTTTTAATTAATTTCTATCAAGATATCTTCATTTTAATTTGTATCTGTCCATGATGTTCTTAACATTCTTCTATAAAACCACATTTCTGCTGCTTCTAAAAATGTTTCACTATTATGCTGATTGTCCAAGATTCACTTCCATACACAAGAATTGGTTCTATATAACTTCTTAGAACTCTCATCTCAGTTTACAATGATGTATTACATAGGATGTTCTTCATCTTGTAAAATGTTACCTTTGCCGGGGTCATTATTCAATTAACCTCTTTAATACATCTTCCATCTGTTGTTTTAATGTACCAAAGTACTTGAATATGGATCAGTATGAAGCAAGTCAACATATTCAAAATAACTGCATTAATAATATGTATTAATCTGAAGCAAAAACTCTCATCAAAAGAAAATACAAGCATATATAGAGTCAGAGAACAGGCAATAACTTTCCACAGGACCCCATTCTAAAGCTAAGCGGGTCATTGCAAACCACAATTTTTAGACTCCGCACAGGGGTCACTGCAGACTACAAGAACATCTCCACAAAATGAAGGTTGTCCAAACTAACCAATACCCATGTCAAAAAGGTCCCCAGACTCCAGAACACATTCTGCAGACATGACCACTCTTTGATGACGTGAAAACAAAAATATGACCCCATGAGACAAGTCTGAAAGTAAAGCTGTGGGGCAACCGTGCGGACCTCCTGCTGACGTCTGAATTCATGGAGGCGACCCACCTTCCTGTATAGACTTATTAGCATAGGAAACTGATCGCAGAAGAAGAAGAATACGCATTAATAACATCAGATGGAAGATGTATTTAAAAAGTCAATTGTAGAATTGTTCAGACAAAGGCAGAATTTCACACATTTCACATCCTATGTAATATATTTTTGTCAGTTGAGGTGAGAAAGAGAGAAGTTATATAGAACCAATTCTGATGTATGGAAGTAAATTTTGAACGCTCAGAAGAACTGAAAAATTATACTGAAGCAGCAAAAATGCGGTTTTATAGAAGAATATTGAGAACACCATGGAAAAATAAAAAGTGTAATGAAGATATCTTGAAAGAAGTTTGTTCAAAAAAGTGAGTTTCTTGCCCGCATCAGAAAGAGACAGTCCACATTTTTTTGGAAACATCATGAGAAGAGGAAAGATGGAACACATTGCAACAACAGGCAAGCAGAAGAGCAAGAGAGGTAGGGGAAGACAAAGAGAGAAGTTACTTGACAACCTAGCATTGTGGCATGGGAGAACATCGGTATCAAAACTGACTGACAGCACACGAAATAGAAGGCTATGGAAAGTCATGATAACCTACGCCACACGGCATGGACGATAAGAAGAAGAAGATGTTACAATTACTGCATTTTGTTGTTGTTGCTATTTAGACTACACCCTTTGTTTTGAGTTTCTTTTGCAATAATGTTAATAATTTCTTGTAGCTGTGTTTCATTTTCGGCTATCAAAACTGTATCATCAGCGTATCGCATGTTGCTTATAATATGCCTTCAAACTGATATTGCCTGGTATATCTTGTATGGATCTCATAATTATTTCACTGTGTAAATTCAACAAATCGGCTGACAGTACACAACTTTGTCTAACGTCTCCTGTCACATTCCCCCGTACCTTGAGAACATCGTCTGTCATGAGGAATGTCTCCTCACGTGTCCGTACCACCGAAGTATATTAAGTTTTCGCGTTAACAGTGCTTCTTGTTAACCCGCGAATACATTACTTCTATCATGCACAAACACATTGATCTTATGATAAAGGCACATAGATATATACAGTTAATGTCATTGTAGAAACACTGTGATAACATCACTAAGATATATAAAGTTAATGCTATTATTGTAGGGAGACTATGTGAACTGCACTAGCACATATAAAGTTATTGTCATTATTGTAGATAGACTGTGAGAATAACATTGGCCAATATGAACTAATGTTCTCAAACAAAAATACAAACGGATCATATGACATATATAAAATCTATGCTCGATATCGAATTTAATGAGAAACCAATATTTGATCATCTTTCTCTGTTTGGGATACAGGACTTCCGCAAAATATCTTCTAACGATCACAATGATAAATGTGAGGAACACAGAAGAAAAGAAGGAGAATTTAGTGCAGACGTTGTCTTCAGTGGACGGTACGTCTCCAATTTGCTATTACTTATGTATACTTTGTAACAACTGAACGCAGTTATATTGCCTTGAAAATAACTACAGCAAAAATATGTTTGGTTGATGGCTACATCCTGAATAAGATGGGTGTAAGCAAGGACATTTACATATACTAAATAAGATTGGTGTAAGCAAGGACATTTAGATATTCTAAATAAGATTGGTGTAAGCAAGGACATTTAGATATTCTAAATAAGATGGGTGTAAGCAAGGACATTTAGATATTCTAAATAAGATGGGTGTAAGCACGGACATTTAGACATACTAAACATGTATTAACAAAGGACCAAATAAGGTGTCAAAGTTGGGTTTGGGCAGAGTGTGTTTTATTTATTCGAGATTTCAAATTTCTAACCAATTCTTACTAGTATAGTTAGTAAGTGAGTAGAGATTACTTCTCCAGTCGTGATTTACTCTGCTAGTAAACGAGTAGGACCTACTTCTCCAGTCGTGATTGTCTCTGCTAGTAAACGAGTAGGACCTACTTCTCCAGTCGTGATTTACTCTGCTAGTAAACGAGTAGGACCTACTTCTCCAGTCGTGATTGTCTCTGCTAGTAAGCAAGTAGGACCTACTTCTCCAGTCGTGATTGTCTCAGTTAGTAAGCAAGTAGGACCTACTTCTCCAGTCGTGATTGTCTCTGCTAGTAAACGAGTAGAACCTACTTCTCCAGTCGTGATTGTCTCTGCTAGTAAACGAGTAGGACCTACTTCTCCAGTCGTGATTGTCTCTGCTAGTAAACGAGTAGGACCTACTTCTCCAGTCGTGATTGTCTCTGCTAGTAAACGAGTAGGACCTACTTCTCCAGTCGTGATTGTCTCTGCTAGTAAGCAAGTAGGACCTACTTCTCCAGTCGTGATTGTCTCAGCTAGTAAGCAAGTAGGACCATCTTCTCCAGTCGTGATTGTCTCTGCTAGTAAACGAGTAGAACCTACTTCTCCAGTCGTGATTGACTCTGCTAGTAAACGAGTAGGACCTACTTCTCCAGTCGTGGTTGTCTCTGCTAGTAAACGAGTAGGACCTACTTCTCCAGTCGTGATTGTCTCTGCTAGTAAACGAGTAGAACCTACTTCTCCAGTCGTGATTGACTCTGCTAGTAAACGAGTAGGACCTACTTCTCCAGTCGTGATTGTCTCTGCTAGTAAGCAAGTAGGACCTACTTTTCTAGTTTTGCCTCAGCTAGTAAGCGAGTAGGACCTACTTCTCGAGGATTGCCTCAGCTAGTAAGCAAGTAGGACCTACTTCTCGAGGATGGCCTCAGCTAGTAAGCAAGTAGGACCTACTTTTCTAGGATTGCCTCAGCTAGTAAGCAAGTAGGACCTACTTTTCTAGGATTGCCTCAGCTAGTAAGCAAGTAGGACCTACTTCTCCATGAATGTCTTGCGCGTTGATCTCACGCAGATTTTCCTATCTTGGTATATCTTCTGCCTTTGTCCGTGTTTTAGTTGGCTGTCGACACAAAATATACACAAAACAACAAATGATAAGACGCTTCGCGTCAGCTAAAATGAGTGACGCTGTGGAAGATTAATCAAATAACATGAGTGACGTTATGCAAGATTACTTCAGCTAACTTGAGTGACGCCGTGTAAGATTACTTCAGCTAACTTGAGTAACGCTGTGTAAGATTACTTCAGCTAACTTGAGTGACGCTGTATAAGATTACTTCAGCTAACTTGAGTGACGCTGTGTAAGATTACTTCAGCTAACTTGAGTGACGCTGTGTAAGATTACTTCAGCTAACTTGAGTGACGCTGTATAAGATTACTTCAGCTAACTTGAGTAACGCTGTATAAGATTACTTCAGCTAACTTGAGTGACGCTTGTAAGATTACTTCAGCTAACTTGAGTGACGCTGTGTAAGATTACTTCAGCTAACTTGAGTGACGCTGTGTAAGATTACTTCAGCTAACTTGAGTGACGCTGTGTAAGATTACTTCAGCTAACTTGAGTGACGCTGTGTAAGATTACTTCAGCTAACTTGAGTGACGCTGTGTAAGATTACTTCAGCTAACTTGAGTGACGCTGTGTAAGATTACTTCAGCTAACTTGAGTGACGCTGTATAAGATTACTTCAGCTAACTTGAGTAACGCTGTGTAAGATTACTTCAGCTAACTTGAGTGACGCTTGTAAGATTACTTCAGCTAACTTGAGTGACGCTGTGTAAGATTACTTCAGATAACTTGAGTGACGCTGTGTAAGATTCTCTGTGGAGAATAACTTGGTAAATATTGTATGGGATATTCCTGCTATTTTTGGTAGCAACCAACTTTTCCTGTGACTCATGATATACTAAGAGTACATCTTCTATTCCTAGGAAGCGTATTATATTACTAAGAGTCACGTATTATATTACTAAGAGTCACGTATTCTATTAATGAGTCACTTACTATATTACTAAGATTCGCGTCTTTTATTACTGAGTGTTACGTAGCCTTTTACTAAGAGTCACGTATTCTAGTACTAAGAGTTACCTATTCTATTACTAAGAGTAACGTATTCTATTACTAAGAGTCCCGTATTCTATAGTGTTACGTAATCTATTACTAAGAGTCACGTATTCTATTACTAAGAGTCACGTATTCTATTACTAAGAGTCACGTATTCTATTACTAAGAGTCACATATTCTATTACTAAGAGTCGCGTATTCTATTACTAAGAGTCGCGTATTCTATTACTAAGAGTCACGTATTCTATTACTAAGAGTCACATATTTTTAACAGTTTATTTGGAGGTCTCATCAATGACATTAACAACAAGCTCAAGTTCTACGTCAGTGACTTCACCGATGCTCTTCATGTTCAGTGTTTGGCTTCATTTGTCTACATCTTTCTGGCAACACTGACCCCCAATGTGACCTTTGGAGGTCTTTTGGGTGAAGAGACAGAGCAGTACATGGTAATTAAGTTGATGCTTAAGTTTACAACAATGTTTTACATCTGACATTTAAGTGACAAAAAAGTACATTATCATGTGTCAAACTGGCATAGGCGATCATCATCCAATTAACAGTTCGTAAACCAAGTAACTGAAATATCCTAGAAAAATATCTGGTAATTTTGTTTATCAATAGCATTATTTTTACTTATTTTGTTTATATGAGGTAATGATTATAAGTATAATTTGTGTTGTAATACTTTGTTAACTAGTTAGTAATTAGTGTAATATTAGCTAATTCCAATCAATCAAGTGTCATGACGAGTGGCGTAGGCGATGTTTCTCCACAAACGTCTCTTGTTTTGTTAATAAGTTCAGCTGGTGACATCTTTATGTACCACAGTGACAGCCCATCCTTACATTTCTCTCTTTGTCTTCCTATACCTTTTCTTCCCATAGCTAATCACTCTGCAGACAAGTGTGAATCCGGACTGTCCAGAAAGCAATGGTAAACTACTGAACGTATTTAAATAGCCTAGAAAATCGCTGCAGCCAAGAAATTTTGGATCGATATCTACGTCCTGAATAAGATGTCTTACTAATAGTAGTTAAAGATCAAAGTAATGGCGTTACCAGTGTCACTGCTGGCGTTATTGCGTAATTGATACTTAACTAACGGTTGATCAGAAGCTATCTGACTAGTGACGCCGTCATCTTTTCTTTAACTGAGATTATGATAGTATACTTATTTACTCAGATGTTGATATCACAAATCATAGATTAAAATGTTGACACAACACATCATAGATTAAGAGGTTGACATCAGACATCGTAGATTGAGATATGATACACCACACATCACAGACTAATATTATGACACAACATTTCATAGACTGGGATGTTGACACCACACCTCATAGACTGAGATAGTGACATCATACCTTTAGTGACAATGGATTTGACTTGAAAGGTGGTAACATTAATAATAATTCATTTATATCGTAGTCTGGTACATTGACATTTTTGAACATTGCCAATCTCAGACGGCCAAGTGGTCCAGAAGCCACGCTGAAATCGGATGATAGAAAGGCGCAAATATCGCGGCCAAACTGTAAACCATGATACAACGCATTCCATTTTCAATCTGCATCGCCCTTCTTCTGCCTTCGTTCTTTGATAACCAAAATGAAATTTCCGCCGGGGAGCGTGTAGTATGTTGTGTTGCTTGTTTATAGTAGGGCTGCGTTTTATGCGCATTCTGGACCAACACATCCAATTTCAGCTAATATGCAGGAGTTTAAGAACGAAAACAGATGAAGAAGAATTACGTTTCTCTACCACATGTTATCCAGTTTTTAGATATTAATTTGCAGCCAGATTTGACATAAATCTCCAGTTTCTGTCTCTCGGCACCTCTCGTATTTCAGGGAGTTATGGAGTGCATTCTAGCAGCATCAGTGACAGGAATCGTGTTTGCTCTCCTGGGAGGACAACCACTCTGTATTCTAGGCAGCACTGGGCCAATGCTGATATTGGAAAAAATCATTTACGAGTTTTGCAAGTAATATTGTCAAATTTTATCATATACATGCTAACATAAAACTCTTCTGTTTATATCTCTTCTAATCGAGTGTGCGTCGGCCTGTTGATATTTCTACATTAATAAAAATCTATATATATTGATTATTGCATATTATGGTGTTCGTCCGTTCTAGCCAGTGATGTGGGCTCGACTTATATCAAGATGATGATTACGACTCCGGTGTGTCTAACGTCAATTATAAAGTACTCGTAGACAACACATGGCGAGGTGTGACCTTCTGGGATACGTAAAAATAGGGAACCCAACATCAATGTCGACTTTATCCACACACACACATACACACACACACACACGCACGTTTGTGTATCCTACGAATATTATGGACAGAGAAAAAGAAAGAATTTGAAAATTTGAAATTATTGATACTAAATGAAGGGTGGTTTATAAATACCAACATAAGAAGGAAGCTACAGTATTTTGGACAATTAAAGAGACATGATGGCACCGAAAGGCTGACCATGGAGGGCCGAGCGCCTGGAAAGGGAAGAAGACCAAGAAGACAATGGACAAGAGAACATCGAAGAATGTATGAGCATGTCTCTGGCCAATGCAGGCCCGCTTGACTAAGGCAGAGAACTCTCAGAGTATCCATGATGAAGACAACTTTCTAGATATATATTCTTCTTCTTCAGCGTTAATTCTCAGACCCCTGCTGGATCTCTCTTGTAGCAGTACGATTGTTCTACTAGATTTCAAGCAAGATTTAGTCCAAAGAATGGAAATGCGATGTGTCGCCGCTTTATTTGCGCCAATGGCCCGATACATCCTTCTTCGGCAGTATATATATATATATATATATTTGCGATAGAATACAGTAGAGGCAAGGGTCGACCTATACGTCGCTGGACAAGAGATATTCAGGAATGCATTTCGTTAGAGGAGGCGGGACAACTTTGATTTCCGGCAAGACCGCGTGGATTTCCGGAGATTCATAGGGAAGACTATATTCTGGAAAGAATACGTCACATGACACACTGAATATAGCGAATTTCTGCTATTACATACATATTTGATCAGTCCAGACCAAGTTGTTTATAATGAGATTCCACTGTAATGTTAGTTAGTTAGTTCCTTTTGTGCCGCAAGCGACACATAGGGCAGAGGTTTTGGTCCTCCATATGATGCGGTCCGCTGTCTGTAGCCTTAGTTCCTGGATGGTCTTGCGGCCTATTAATTCCCCTTCTTTAAGAATGGTGTTTTAAGGGTTGTTTTATGTCTTCCTGTTTTTCTTTTACCCTCAGGTGACCACATAAGGGCTTGTTGGTTTATTCTGTTTACATCTAGTCGTAAAACGTGACCAAGGTATTTCCATCTTCGTTTTCTTATGATGTTTGAAACATACTCTTGGTGTGTTTTGTCTCTTAGATCACTATTTGTGACGAAGTCGCTCCATTTTATGTTGATTTCCTGATGGGAGAGATCCATTTTGTTTATATTCGTTATGGTCTTTTGTTCTTAACTGTGTTTGTTGTCTTTAAAGGTCCCAATTGGACTGACACGTTGACTGTTGTGTTTGTTCCTTTCATTTATTGTTATTTTCTATATTTTATTATTTTATATTGATATAGTAACCTATTTACTTTATTTGCATTCACCTCCATTGTATGTAGCATGATAATAATACTGTAATACTGTAATAAGTCAATACTGTAATGTATTGATTTGAAAGTTGAAACTTTATTTTCATATTCTTTTGTTTCTACTCCAGAGACAACAAGTGGCATTTTCTTCAATTTCGCTTCTGGGTTGGAATTTGGACATCAGGATTGTTACTTGTTGTGGTTGCCTTCGATCTAAGTGTCTTGGTGCGCTACATTACTCGTTTTACTGAGGAAAGTTTTGCTTCTCTCATTGCTTTGATTTTTATGTATGAAGCCTTTGAAAAACTTGCGGACATTGCTAAATGGGAGGCTCCCCTGCGATTGCATCCTGGTCACCAATTAGAGATACCTCATTGCTATTGCACATATTTACCAAGTATGTTTTCAGCGTGTGTCTGGCTAGTTTATCTGATGAAATAATGATAGACAGTGTAGACTTAATGTTTTAGCTTATACGTTTAAAGAAAGATAGTCAGTGTAGACTGAATGTTTAGTTTATGAGTTGATAAAAAGTTAGTCAGTGTAGACTGAATGTTTAGTTTATGAGTTGATAAAAAGTTAGTCAGTGTAGACTCAATGTTTTAGTTTATGAGTTGATAAAAAGTTAGTCAGTGTAGACTCAATGTTTTAGTTTATGAGTTGAAATAAAGGTTGATTATATTTGTTTTCTTGTTTCTTCTCCCATGTGTCAGCTGCAAGATGGAATATCACACTTGGTTCTCCATTACTTGACAACGTGTACGTCAGTGCTATGAATGAATCAGCGTGCCTTGCTGTATCTCAAATGAATAATGCAACTGTGGAAAGTGATTTGTCTTGGATATGCAACCCGCTCTTCTACGTGCCTGACGCCTTCCTGTTCTCATGCATCCTTTTTGTATCAACAGTTGCGGTAGCTATCTTCTTGGATAATTTTAGATACTGGCCTTGTTTTCCCTCGTTTGTAAGTAAACACACATCAGGACTACCCATTAGTTTAATCTGTATACGGTTAATTTTTGTGTAAAAAATATCGACAAAAACATTCTAGATTCGAATCACTAGAAACACACACACAAAACCCCATCATAAATCGACGTTTCGATCTATAGACATGTATTTAAAACACAACATAGCCCACGACCAGTATGTAACATCAATGTCTAAGACCCTATCACAATATTAATATTTGAAGACATACATTCTGGAAGGGGGTAAAAAATAATTGATAATAAAATCCTGGAGAGACAGAAAAAGACATCTTTTAGAGAAGTTTCAGAACGAACGCATAAAAAAAGAAAGACATGTTGAGATGTATACAGTACTCGGGGATGATAACATGAATATATACAATACTCAGTATTGATAACATGAATATATACAGTACTCAAAAATGATAACATAAATATGTACAGTACTCAGATTTGATGAAAAATATATACAGTTCAAAGAAAGATTAATAACATGAATATATATATACATTACTCAAGTACTCAAGAATTATAACATTATTATAGGTCATATACAGTACTCGGAAATGATAACAGAAATGTATACAGTACTAATAAATTACAAAAGAAATACATACAGTACTCAGAATTGGTAACAGAAATGTATACATAAAACAGATAGTCAGGGATCTTGAATTATAATAAATTGGAGATTATCAATATTGGTTAGAGACATGACGAATGGCACAGCAGACTATTAGGAGTAAAGATTTAATGCATGTCAGTGAAGAATCATTGACACTCGGTAGTTTAACGGAAGTATAAATATTTATTTATTTAAAAAGAACATAATATACATAAATTGCATGTAAGCGGGGCAGATTAGCCCGTCAGAACAGCAGAAAAATTATTGGTAGGGGTCGTTTGAGCACTCCCATTCCAGACAGAGTAACTTGAACACTCTCACTCCACACAGTCACTTGAAAACTCTCACTTCACACGGAGTCACTTGAACACTCTCACTCCACACAGAGTCACTTGAACACTCTCACTCCACATAGAGTCACTTGAACACTCTCACTCCACACAGAGTCACTTGGAAACTCTCACTTCACACGGAGTCACTTGAACACTTTCACTCCACACAGAGTCACATGAACACTCTCATTTCACACAGTCACTTGAACACTCCCACTTCAAACAGAGTCACTTGAACACTCCCACTCCACACGGTCACTTGAATACTCCCACTCCAAACAGAGTCACTTGAACACTCCCACTCCACACAGAGTCACTTGAACACTCTCGCTCCACACAGAGTCACTTGAACACTCCCACTACACACAGAGTCACTTGAACACTCTCACTCCACACAGAGTCACTTGAACACTCCCACTACACACAGAGTCACTTGAACACTCTCACTCCACACAGAGTCACTTGAACACTCTCGCTCCACACAGAGTCACTTGAACACTCCCACTACACACAGAGTCACTTGAACACTCTCACTTCACACAGAGTCACTTGAACACTCTCACTACACACAGAGTCACTTGAACACTCTCACTCCACACAGAGTCACTTGAACACTCCCACTACACATAGTTATTTGAACACTCCCACTCCACACAGAGTCACTTGAACACTCTCACTCCACACAGAGTCACTTGAACACTCTCACTCCACACAGAGTCACTTGAACACTCCCACTACACACAGAGTCACTTGAACACTCTCACTCCACACAGAGTCACTTGAACACTCCCACTACACATAGTTATTTGAACACTCCCACTCCACACAGAGTCACTTGAACACTCTCACTCCACACAGAGTCACTTGAACACTCCCACTACACACAGAGTCACTTGAACACTCTCACTCCACACAGAGTCACTTGAACACTCCCACTACACATAGTTATTTGAACACTCCCACTCCACACAGAGTCACTTGAACACTCTCACTCCACACAGAGTCACTTGAACACTCCCACTACACACAGTCACTTGAACACTCTCACTCCACACAGAGTCACTTGAACACTCCCACTACACATAGTTATTTGAACACTCCCACTCCACACAGAGTCACTTGAACACTCTCACTCCACACAGAGTCACTTGAACACTCCCACTACACACAGAGTCACTTGAACACTCTCACTTCACACAGAGTCACTTGAACACTCTCACTCCAAACAGAGTCACTTGAACACTCTCACTCCACACAGAGTCACTTGAACACTCTCACTCCACACAGAGTCACTTGAAAACTCTCACTCCACACAGTCACTTGGAAACTCTCACTTCACACGGAGTCACTTGAACACTTTCACTCCACACAGAGTCACATGAACACTCTCATTTCACACAGTCACTTGAACACTCCCACTTCAAACAGAGTCACTTGAACACTCCCACTCCACACAATCACTTGAATACTCCCACTCCAAACAGAGTCACTTGAACACTCCCACTCCACACAGAGTCACTTGAACACTCCCACTACACACAGAGTCACTTGAACACTCTCACTCCACACAGAGTCACTTGAACACTCCCACTACACACAGAGTCACTTGAACACTCTCACTCCACACAGAGTCACTTGAACACTCTCACTCCACACAGAGTCACTTGAACACTCTCGCTCCACACAGAGTCACTTGAACACTCCCACTACACACAGAGTCACTTGAACACTCTCACTTCACACAGAGTCACTTGAACACTCTCACTACACACAGAGTCACTTGAACACTCTCACTCCACACAGAGTCACTTGAACACTCCCACTACACATAGTTATTTGAACACGCCCACTCCACACAGAGTCACTTGAACACTCTCACTCCACACAGAGTCACTTGAACACTCTCACTCCACACAGAGTCACTTGAACACTCCCACTACACACAGAGTCACTTGAACACTCTCACTCCACACAGAGTCACTTGAACACTCCCACTACACATAGTTATTTGAACGCTCCCACTCCACACAGAGTCACTTGAACACTCTCACTCCACACAGAGTCACTTGAACACTCCCACTACACACAGAGTCACTTGAACACTCCCACTCCACACGGTCACTTGAATACTCCCACTCCAAACAGAGTCACTTGAACACTCCCACTCCACACAGAGTCACTTGAACACTCCCACTACACACAGAGTCACTTGAACACTCTCACTCCACACAGAGTCACTTGAACACTCTCACTCCACACAGAGTCACTTGAACACTCTCACTCCACACAGAGTCACTTGAACACTCTCGCTCCACACAGAGTCACTTGAACACTCCCACTACACACAGAGTCACTTGAACACTCTCACTTCACACAGAGTCACTTGAACACTCTCACTACACACAGAGTCACTTGAACACTCTCACTCCACACAGAGTCACTTGAACACTCCCACTACACATAGTTATTTGAACACTCCCACTCCACACAGAGTCACTTGAACACTCTCACTCCACACAGAGTCACTTGAACACTCTCACTCCACACAGAGTCACTTGAACACTCCCACTACACACAGAGTCACTTGAGCACTCTCACTCCACACAGAGTCACTTGAACACTCCCACTACACATAGTTATTTGAACACTCCCACTCCACACAGAGTCACTTGAACACTCTCACTCCACACAGAGTCACTTGAACACTCCCACTACACACAGAGTCACTTGAACACTCTCACTCCACACAGAGTCACTTGAACACTCCCACTACACATAGTTATTTGAACACTCCCACTCCACACAGAGTCACTTGAACACTCTCACTCCACACAGAGTCACTTGAAAACTCCCACTACACACAGAGTCACTTGAACACTCTCACTCCACACAGAGTCACTTGAACACTCCCACTACACATAGTTATTTGAACACTCCCACTCCACACAGAGTCACTTGAACACTCTCACTCCACACAGAGTCACTTGAACACTCCCACTACACACAGAGTCACTTGAACACTCTCACTTCACACAGAGTCACTTGAACACTCTCACTCCAAACAGAGTCACTTGAACACTTCCACTTCACACAGTCACTTGAACACTCTCACTCCACACAGAGACACTTGAACACTTCCAATTCACACAGTCAATAGAGTACACCCAGTCCACGGGGAGTCATTGAACACCCCGGTTCACATGAAGTCACTTGACAATACCCAGTACACAGAGTCACGAAAATACTTCCATTGTACACGGAGACACTTGAAAAATCCCCGTTCACATGAAATCGCTTGAACACACTAAATACACATGGAGTCAACTGAACACTCTGGTGCACATGGAGTAACTTGAACACTCTAGTTTCATAGTCACTCGAACACTCCGATTTCACACGGAGTCACTTAAACAATCCCAAGATACACGGTGAGTCCCTTGATGAGTCCCAGGATACACGGAGTCACTTGAACTCTCCCACTTCACACGGAGTCACTTGAACAGTTCCAGTACACACATAATCACTTGAACACTCCCAGTCCACATGGGAGAATGTGAACACTCCCAGTACTACGGGGTCACACTTTAAGTCCACACGGAGCCACTAGAGCACACCAAGTCCACACTGTTTATATGGAATTTTTACAAAAAGCTGTGAAGCAGATTGAAGCTTCATACAAGACCATGACGGATGCAGAGAGGCGTCCACATCAGGCGGCAGGCACCAATCAAAATACATTGCAGTGGGCGGAATTTCGAAGAAAAACCTTTGAAGGTGCGGCATTTCGAAGAAATGCAATTTAAGAAGGCCGACATTTCGAAGACTTGCGTCATACTGAGAAATCTACCGCACGGCCCTGGCTTCATACATAAACTACGAAACCTCCAGACCACTATCACAAGACAATAAATGTCATCGAATCACCTTGAAACAATAAGAGTGAGCACACCAGGAATCAAAAGAAGATTCGTGGGATCTAATATGGAGAAAACATGAAACTGATAGGTTAGACAGTGAGGGAATTAAAGTGAGAGAAATAAACTTTTTTTTAAATAGAAAAAGGAAGAAAAATGAAAGGGAAAGAACGAAAGACGAATAGAAAGGGGAAAAAAGACAAAAGAAAGAAAGAAAGACGAAAAGAGTAAAAGAAGAAAGAAATATAAAAAGAAAGAAAGAAAATATGAGATGAGGACAGAAAGAAAGACAGGCAGTAATAAAAAAGACAAAAATAGAATGAAACATAGAAAGAAATAAAGTTGGAAAGAAAAGAAAGAAAAGAGAGATGGGATAATGTTACTTGAAGTAAATTGGTTCACTCCCTTTCGATTTTAATGCTACAAAACGACTGATAACCAAGGAAGTTGTGATTTTGAAAATGGCTACATCGAAAGCAGAAAAAGTGCACATCAACCTTCGCATCATTTGTTGTATCTTGGGCAGTTAGCTCATAATAATTATACCTGAATTAATTTGATATAATTTCACATGCATTACTTTGTTATATCCCGTTGAAAAAGATGAAATAATTTGTTGAAACAATAGATTCGACAGCTGCTGGGTGACTTCGCCGTACTGATCGCCATTTTGTCTATGATTGGTATCGACGCTGCACTAGGTCTACCAACTCCAAAACTTATCGTGCCCGCTGAGTTCAAGGTCAGGGCATAACAGTTAAAATTTGTTATACTTCGTTTTCGTACAATTATATGTACTGTTATAGATAGACCGTTAGGAGAAGATTTAACAAAAATAGGTAGATGTGTTACCAAAAAAAAACATAACACAACCTAACATTTATCCCTAGAGGATTTAACCCAGTATGCTGTTTCAACGTGTCTTTGTGAATTATTAGTCCTGCTGACTCATTAGAAATCATCCTTCTAAAGTGACGAATTTAACTTTTACGGGGATTTTTTTAATGTCACTTTGTGTCAAAGGGCACAGATAATCACCATAAAGTAAAATGCATCACTTTAGAAGGACAATTCAAAATATAGCCCACAGTTTTTCAGTTTGTCTTGTAATGTTCATGGTCACTTATTTCAATGACATTGTCCGCTTGGTGATGGAGTGGTTAGTTGCTCGTCTTATAAACACATCTCGGTCAAACTTGGTGCGTGGTATGAAAGTCTACCCCCCCCCCCCCCCCCACGGCATTGGCGATGCGATTAGAATAATGGATGGAATAGTGGTGTTTGAAAAATTCACCAACATGAAGTAAAAATTCTTGATACTAACGGGAATTGAACCAGTCCGTTCAACGGCACCAAATCGCCTAGCAACAATTGAACACGCGTTCTTCCGTACTTGACTAACCGCATCTCCAGTAAAGTCGACAGATAGGCAGGCTGTCACTGGCTAGGGAAGCCTACTACCCGAACTATAGGCATGACAAAAAGGAATGTGCTGGACCTTGGATGTCCTGGTCACAAAGTGTGCCAACCGATGCGCAAATAACACAGTTCAACTGTGGAACTAGCTGTACAACGTACTTTAAGCTCCCAGGCGGAAATCACGCGATTTATTCGATGTGGTTATAAGAGAGCGAACGCAGAAGAAGAAGATACAATAATAATGTTTGTAATATCAAACGACAAATATTAACATATTTGTAATATCAAACGAGATATGATAAAAAGTTAGTAATATCATACAACAAATATTAACATGTTAGTAATATCAGACCAGATATATATGAAAGCATTATAAATATCAGCTCATATTAAAATATCAGTAATTTCAGACAGTTTTTGTTTCAGCCCACAGAAATATCATAATGAATATTCGGCACACTAATCACATGAAATACTGCCAAAGAAATGGAATTTAAAATTGTGCAATAATTATAGAACTATTAGTCTTATCACTCACTCAAGCAAAGTGGTGTTGAGAATATTGTTAAATAGATTGAAACAGAGATCAGAAGAAATACTACATGAAGAGCAAGCAGGATTTCGTAAAAAAAGAAGCACATTTTCAAGATCAGAATAATCATTGAGAATCAGGTACATCAGTGTGAATTCTATCATAACTTTATCGATTTCTCTAAGGCATTCGATCGAGTATGACAATGAGGTTTAAGCCTATAGAAATTTATGAAAAATCTTAATTTTGACAGAAAATAATAAAAACTATTGAATCATTATACAAAGTAGCAACTAAAGGTAAAGATAGGTCCATTGAAGCAACCTGCCGTCGAGAATGAAAATAGCTCTTCATGCACTAAGCCGCAACAACTAGGCCTATTCGGTATGGTGGCCAGTTGCCTTCCGTGCTGTCTTAACCGCCCCCCCACCCCCCTCAACTCATGCATCATGTAACTCATTTACAACTGAATCGATTGGAGGATTGGTCGTGTCATGCGAGAAATCATAACCCTGATTTTTCGAACTTGGTACGCTGTAACTCAATGATAGCTAGCAAGCTTATTGATAATGATATTGGAGCCTTTTCCTGAACAAATAAAGGGGTTCGACAAGGATGCATATTATTACCAGTGCTATTAAATATATATTCTTGGAAAACATCTTACAAGAGACACCCAAGAACCATCAAACAACAAATTCAATTCGTGGCCGCCCTCTGTACAAATTGCAGCTTGCAGATGACATTGACCTTATTGCTGGCGATGAGAAAGAACTCTACGAACATTCTTCTAAATTTGAAGAAACTTGCATAACTTGTGATATGGAAATAAATACCGAGGACAACAAAATAATGGCAAAATGAGATAACACGACTCATGTTAACATCTGGATAAATGAATAGAAACTAGTAGAAGTTGATACCTTTAACTACTTATGATCTTATATCACCAGTCCGCCGAAGACGGATGTGTCGAGCCATTGACGCAAATAAAACGGCGACACAACGCATTTCCATTCTCTGGACTACATTCTGCTGGAAATTTAGAGGACATGTCTTGCTACAAGAGAATTCAGCAGGAGTTTGAGAATGTACGCTGAAGAAGAAGAATATGACCAGGGATGTAAACACCAACAAAGAAATAAAGACTAGATTTGAAATAGCGTCGGCTGCAATGTTCAGATTAAATTAAAATACCTTATGGAAGAGCAGAATAAGTACATCAGTTCTTCTTCTTCTTTCGTTCACTTGAAACATGTCTATATCTGTAATTCTGTCTCGTTAATATAAAACTCACTGTCTTTTGTAGTTCATACAGTGTCCCATAGAGCTTTGATTCCAGTGTTGTTTCCTCTGGCCAATATGTCTGCCTCAGCGTTTCATTGGTCGTTTGTTTGTTTGGCCAGTAGCTCTATTTTCTTGCCTCCTGGCTCCTCGGGGCAATTGAGAAGGACTTCCAGTAACTGAGGTTGGGCCCTTTCGAGGTATAGGGTCCGGCACCGTCCCTGCCTGAACGTCCGCCACAGGGCAGGCACCATAACTATTTATAAATACAGACATGTTTCCATTGTGTTTTGTACGTGGCATCCTGATTATCTGTGCGCCTTTTGACTGGATGCCTCCGTCTTCAGCACTCTGCTTACTTGGGAAGGACTATAGTCCTGCTCGAGTGGGACTGCCCGACCAGTCTTAGTTTCCAGCCCCTGATGGCTGAACTAAGCCCCATCACCTCTGCACGGTGCTGGCCTCGATGGGGAGTACAACAGTGAAACCGATATAAATCTATAATAATTCGAATTCTTGTGAACTGATGTGAGAGTTCGACAATTACAGTTGAAATGGGAGGAGAATACAGATTTTAGAAAATAAATGTTAAAGACGAATATTGCGCATCCATTATACAGAATATAAATTAAATAAACAAATAAATACTCTTGCATGTTAGCAAAAACATATCGTGGCAGTGGTAAAACGTCGCAAATTTGTCACAATCTTGGTTTCGCAAAATGATTGAGACACGATTCTTTTGTCAAAACTATCCCACAAGGAACAGTTGAGGATTGAAGAAGAAGAGGAGGGAAGGAAAGTATGGATTGGTGATGATGATAATGATTATAATATTAAAAACTGGACATGATTAAGATTCTCCACGCTTAAACTAGGAACTGAGAAAAGCAAGGCGTGGCGGAATGTTTGTGTTGATATTTCAAGTGGCATCCCTGCGAGGATTATGAGTTATATTTAAATAATGAATTTCGGACGAGATATTTATCAAAATAATTTAAAATATCAGACCAGATATGTATTAAAATAGTATCAATATCTTACCAGATATGAATTAAAATATTATCAATATCTGACCCGACATGCGTTAAAGTGTTCATTTCTTATCCTTCTTTTGTTCACTTGAAATGTCCTTATATCTGAAATATTTTGGGTAATACAGTATTCATTTTTTGAAACAGCCAACAAAGTATGATGCTAGAGGATGGGTGATAAATCCTCTGAGTGATTCCAATCCTTGGTGGCATGCAGTAGCTGCAAGTATTCCCGCCTTACTGGCAACGATTCTTATCTTTCTGGATCAGCAAATTACAGCTGTCATCGTGAACAGGAAAGAAAACAAGCTGGCGGTGAGTACCTGCTTCCGTGCTGACACGTTATTGAAGTCTGTGCTGTAGCCAGTAACAGAAGTGAAAATTATAGCAGAGAACGTAAATATATCCGATTATTATCAGTGTGTACCACGTCATCTGATTTGCACTCGTGGGTCACAAATATTCACATACTTCTTTACAGGCTCGTAGATAAGGAAGGGGTTTCGAGTGTTCAATCCCCCCTCCTTTCTCTTAGAAAAATTGAACAAAACTTTTGGTACTAGTTGCCAAAAACAAAAGGTCGATAAAAACTTATTTATCGATTATAAAAGCGATTTTTCACAAAATGGTCTTCACAATTAGGTAAAACCACTCCTTAAGGTTATCATATCTACGGTCCTTCTTCCTTACTATTTGCAGGCTACCATTTTCCATATACGATGCTAGTCGTCTGGATGTTGGTTTAATATATTGCCACCCTCATTTAGTAAACGTACAGGATATTTAGTAGTAACAGCAAATAAAAAAGGGGGGGGGGCAGTCTTAGCAGTATTATAAATAAACGATAATCAAAACCTCCCCCCCCCCCAGGGCAGTGAAAAAATTTAGGGCCTCCCGCCCCCCTTTCTTTTGTTGTAAACGATAACATAGCGACACACCACATTATGTACTCCGGGATGAATCCTGCTACACTGCAGGAATTTGAGAAGGAACACAGAGGTATGAAATAGAGCTATCGGTGAACTCTCTCCGTGCCTACCAGTACTAAAACATTTCAATAATATGTACAGGCGCTCTGTGGCTCATTGGGTAAACCTCCTCCTTTACTACCAACCCAAAACATTTCAATAACGAATACAAGCGCTCTATGACTCACTAGAGGGGAAATAGTCTGACATTTTCTTTCCCGTATGTCTCATTGTTTAATTGCTCTGCTCCGGTCGAAGCTTTAACACCCGCACTTATCTAATCGCCAAGCTGTACTTGCAAGAACATTAGCTCAATCCTGCAGTGCTTGAGAGATTTGATATAGCCCTTGAAACGTTTATTTCTACGTTTTTCATAACAGATATGAACTCGAGTCATAACAGATGTGAACTTTAGGAATAACAGATATGAACTATAATGGTGACAAATGTGAACTATAGTAGTAACAAATGTGAAATCTAACAGTAACAGCTGTGAACTCTAGTAGTAACATATAAACGATAATAGTATCCAATGTGGAGTCTACTAATACAGATGTGAACTTCAATAAGAGCACTTTTGACGTCTGTGACTTTGACGATAGCGACGCAAGACAGGGACAAAACGTCAATCATCCGTGACCGTTGTTAGATTTAAGAGTGGTGAACATCCACCATTAAAGTGAAAATGGTAAAAATACAGAATGTATTAGTTCATATTCTTTCCAGAAAATAGTCTTCTTTATGGACTTTCTGAACACTTCGCGATCTTGGGAGAGTTGACCTGCGTCCTCCAGGGATTAGATCATTCATTCATTTTCATTTAACGCTGAAGTTAGCGCATATGGCAAAGGTCAGATCTCTCCAATTATGTCTGTTCAAAGCTATTCTGTGCAGTTCTTGAATAGTATGAATATTGTTTGTTTTAATGTCTCTAAGTATTGTTCTTCTGAGTGTTTTCCTGTGGTCTACCCATGGCTCTTCTACCTGTTGGTATCCATGCAAGAGATTGGTGGTGTATTCTGTTATTGTCTGACATATACTGTTATTGTCTGACGTAGGACATGTCCGGTGTAGGACCAACGGCGTTTTCTAATAACATTTGTGATGTAGGGATTAATTACCAATACAAAATAAAACGGCGACACAACGTACCCACATTTTTGCTCTCTGAACTACATCCTGCTGGAAATATTCTGGACTTTTTCTCATAACTGCCCTCCTAAAAATAAGCATTGAATTTGATACATTTTGTGTACACATACTTGTCAACTCATGTAAGAGAGATATGATAGGAGTTTGAGCACGAAGGCAAAACAATAATAGGACCAGCTTTTTAACTTTAATTGTGACATATATTAACCCTAACAGTAACGGATGTATTTGCAACTATACTAGTACCAGATATGACCTCTAATGGTATCAGATGTGAGATCTAGTAGAAACAGATTAACAGAAACAGTACAAACTCTATGGAAAGGTGTGAATAAAAACAAATGCAGATTCTAATATTAATCAAATAAAGTAGCTATTTATGTAAACCAATGTTGAACAAAATATGAATCGTGGGCCAAATCCGTCGCGACACACCATTTTCTCTACCCGACGTGCTTTTCAAAAAGTACTATATGCGCTTGCTCCAGCATTTAAAAAAATAATACTTGGAGCTTCAAATTACTAAATAAAAGCATATAATATATATACATATATATATATATATATATGCCATACCACACAAAGGAGCTCTATCTTCCCGCTTGCCAAAAATTTTTACTCCCCTCTGATATAAACTAATAGTAATATATGTTCAAAGATAGAAGGGAAAGATCAAAGGGAAGACCGAAAGAAAAGATATTGGACAGTTTGACTAAATGGCTTTGATTGACGACACCAACAGAGATGATGATATATACGAGAGATCGATGTACATGGAGAAATATGATCGCCAACGCCATTCGGCACGTCTCTTGATGATGATGAATATATGTTATGTTGAATAGTAAAAGATATTCCTCGTCTGCGTTCATTCTCAAACCCCTGCATGTTTGCAAAATGTAGCCTGGCGGATAACGAAATGCGTTTGTTTTGGTTTACATCTTGGCTGAGATATCTGCGCCTTTCGCCTGACACATCCGATTTCAGCATGGCTTCTGGATCACTTGTCCCTCCCTTTATGGGATGGGACAATCAATTCTACCCCCAAAACGTCATTAGTTGCCTCTTACAACGTGCATTACAGGTAACAGCGACACTATTTTTGTGTGTGTCCGGACAACACATGAGCGGAATAGTAACAGACAGGATTTTCAGTAAGATCATAAATTAACTATAATTGCAACATATGGGTTCTAATAGTAAGGCATGTGAATTCCAATAGTAGGTTCGTGGATTCCAATAGCTTACCGTGTGAATTCCAATAGTAGGTTCGTGGATTCCAATAGCTTACCGTGTGAATTCCAATAGTTGGCTCGTGGATTCCAATAGTTTACCGTGTGAATTCCAATAGTTTGTTCGTGGATTCCAATAGTTTACCGTGTGAATTCCAATAGTTGGTTCGTGGGTTCCAATAGTTCACCGTGTGAATTCCATTAGTTGGTTCGTGGATTCCAATAGTTTACCGTGTGAATTCCAATAATAAGATATGTGAATACTAACGCCATGAGTATAAACAAATTCTTAGTCTAATATTAAAGGCATTTGCTAATGATTACGATTTTTTGTTTAACACAGAAAGGAAATGGCTACCACCTTGACCTAACTGTGTTGGCTATCCTTGTGGCCTTACACTCACTATTAGGTCTTCCCTGGTATGTGGCAGCGACCCTGACCGCCATAGCCCACATAAATTCTCTCAAGAAACAGTCAGAGTGTACTGTACCAGGTGAACGACCCGCATTTCTTGGAGTCAGGTAGATACATAAAAATATCCTTTGTATATGTTCCTTTTCTATGTATCAGTGAGAAAACAATGAAAACAATGTCAAAAGTAGTTATAGAGTTGAAGATAGTAGTATATAAGGGCATTTTGGATGCGGGGCTATGCATTTATTTGTAAAACTCCTTATATACTATTGAGGATGATTACGATAATAATGATAATTGTATTGTTGATGATGGTGTTGAAATGTATATAATACTGTTTTGGATGACGGCGTTAATGATTACGATGATGATGTTTGTGGCAATGATAATGATTACGTAATCTCTTTGCAATTGTAAGCAGGAAGCGCTTTCTAATTGTAAGCAGGAAGCGCTTTACGGTCCACAACCTTTGTTATCTTCTTCTTCTTCGTTCGTTCTCAAACTCCTGCAGATTAGCAGGATGTAATCCGGAGAACGGAATGCATTGTGTCATGGTTTACAGCATTTCTGCGATATCTGCGCCTTTCGGCCTGACACATCTGACTTCAGCATGGCTTTGGGTCACTGACCCTATATGGGATGGCACAGCCAACTCCATCCCATAACCTACTTAGTCGCCTTTTACGACATTCGTGGAAGGTAAACAGTGGTGCTATTCTTTGCTCCCCCCCCCCCTGGCAACACACGGGCGAACCTTTGTTATAAAAATAACCATTAGATCATACAAAACGTCTTGTCTCAAAAGCATGGGTTGTGCTATGGAATTTATGGATGCATGTTAGTCTCCTCGGGGATGCATTACAGCCTGACAATATCACATGATCATCGCGCCCTACCAGAAGCGTAACATATATTTCTTTTGGCCGATTAGTTCATCATTCTTACGCCAATTTTGCTGACCTATCTGTAGTGATTATTTATATTGCATTCCACGATATGGTATTCCACGATATGGTATTCCACGATATGGTATTCCACGATACCTAGGAATCTGTCACAGAAGGATAGAGATGCAATGTCCGCTGTCCTGAATCTCTTAGTCATTCATAGGGAGTATGTGATAGAAGACAGAAGTAATAAGTAGAAACAGCAATACATTTAACCTATAAGTGGAGCACAATAGGACATACAACATGAAATCATACAGATGTAAAGATCAATATGCAACTGTAAAGATCAAATTTGGAGGTATTTTTACTAAAGAAATCCTTACTATATAATCATATAAACTAGAAGTATAATGTTGCATAATGGTAACACTGGTAAGCCCCGCAGACCATCATCATATAGGTGGCGCTGGTGATAAAGGGGTTCATAGTTATTTGATGAAACCCTTCCACATATTCCGCTAAAAATAGTGTAGAAAATTAATGTATTTTCTTTGTGTACTATTCGATAAAACGGATTTCCTCCTGAAGGCAATGGCAAACTATACTAATGTGTCCAATAAATATATTATGGATATTCTGAACACATGTGAATTTAACAGAATAGAAAAATTAATAGCCGAAAGCAGAATTAACGGCAACAGGGGGGAGAAAGCACTCAATACGACGAATGTGCAGTGATATATTAGATTGTCTAAACATGTCTCTATCTGCGGCAAGTTAACTCTCCCAGAATCGCAGTGTTCAGAGAATCCTTAAGGAAGACCACGTTCTGGAAAGAATATGCCACATGATGATGAGTGATTTAATTGGCTATGGCGATTTTAAATGAAGATCTTCTTCTTCTTCTGCGTTCGTTCTCAAACTCCTGCAGATTATCAGGATGTAGTCCGGAGAACGGAATGCGTTGTGTCATGGTTTATAGCATTGTTGCGATATCTGCGCCTTTCGGCCTGACATATTCGACTTCAGCATGGCTTTGGGTCACTGACCCTATATGGGATGGGACAGCCAACTCCATCCCATAACCTCCTTAGTCACCTCTTACAACATGCATGGAAGGTAAACAGTATTGCTATTCTTTGCTCCCCTTTCGGGCCCCGGCAGCACACGGGCGTTAAATAAATGAAGATGACAATGATAGCGTTGATTATGACGTTAGTAATGAGAACAATAATGGTGATGGTGGTATCCATGGTAACAATGTTGCTAATAGTGATTACGTGTAACTTCACAGAGAACAGCGTGTGACAGCCTTGCTGGTCGGTATCCTCTCTGGGGCAGCCGTGTTTATTACTAATATATTAAAAGTGAGTGTTTTTTGTTCTTGACTAAAATGACATATATACTATAGTTCCATGTGCTCTTCATCCACTTTTATTCTCAAACTCCTGCGTGATGTAGTCCGGACAATGGAATGTGTTGTGACATGATTTACAGATTTGCTGCGATATCTGGACCTTTCAGCTAGATATCCGACATCAGCGTGGCTTCTATGTTGATTCGGCCGTTTATGAGCTGAGTCAGCAAACTCCACCCCAAAGTCTCAGTGGTTGCCTCTTGCGACATGCATGACAGGTAACAGTATCGCTATACATTGCTTTCCATTTGGGCCTGGGCAACACTCGTTTTACATTAATATTACTATAAACTCCGCCGAAGTAAATTGTCGAGCCATTGGAGCAAATTGAACGACTAAACAGTGCATATCCGTTCTCTTGACTACAATCCTACTCGACATTGGAGCAAATTGAAGTACGGCAAAGTCCGTGTCCGTTCTCTTGACTACAATCCTACTCGACATTGGAGCAAATTGAACGACGAAACAGTGCATATCCGTTCTCTTCACTACAATCCTACTCGACATTGGAGCAAATTGAAGTACGGCAAAGTCCGTGTCCGTTCTCTTGACTACAATCCTACTGGACATTGGAACAAATTGAACGACGAAACAGTGCATATCCGTTCTCTTGACTACAATCCTACTCGACATTGGAGCAAATTAAAGTACGGCAAAGTCCGTGTCCGTTCTCTTGACTACAATCCTACTCAACATTGTAGCAAATTGAACGACGAAACAGTGCATATCCGTTCTCTTGACTACAATCCTATTGGACATTGGAGCAAATTAAAGTACGGCAAAGTCCGTGTCCGTTCTCTTGACTACAATCCTACTCAACATTGTAGCAAATTGAACGACGAAACAGTGCATATCCGTTCTCTTGACTACAATCCTATTGGACATTGGAGCAAATTGAAGTAATGCAAAGTCCGTGTCCGTTATCTGGATTACAATCCTGCTAGAAATTCAGTAGATCTGGAACCATTATCAGTTCATGCTACAAGAGAGATTCAACAGGAGTCCGAAAACGAACTCTACAAAGTAGTAAGTAATAAGAATAATATCGTCAGCATCACCACTGGAATGCCAAATATTTGTAGAGGATTGATTTCATTGAGATTTCATTGAGCAATCTTAGAAGTATCAAAGGCTCTAGAGGAACAGAGCCTCAAAGGAGCTAATGTAGTCTTCTTGTATGACTGTATGTCAGTACTCCAAACCATTCAAAATGAACATAAAGATCTCCTAACAAAATCAACTGTAGAACTTTTAAATCAACTGTCTGCCAACAATAAAGTTGTGCTGCAGTGGATCCTTGCACACTGTGGAATTGCAGGAAATGAAGCAGCTGACAGACTGGCAAAAGCAGGTGAAAAAAAGGAACAATTCCAGCACATAATATCACTGAGTGAAGCAAAAATTCTCATAAAAAGAAATTACATACATGGAGTCAGTGAACAGGCAGTATTTTCCACAGGACTCCATTCTAAACCTAAGCAGGTTAGAGCAAACCACAATTTTTAGACTCTGCACATGACACTGGATACTACAATGACATCTTCACAAAATGAAGTTCCCCAGACTCCAGAACACATTCTGCAGACATGCCCACTCTTCGATTACGTGAGAACTAAAATATGGCCCGAAGAGACAGATCTGAAGGTAAAGCTGTGGGGCAACCGTGAGGACCTCTTGATGACGACTGAATTCGTGGAGGTGACACACCATCTTGTATAGACTTATGAGCATAGGAAACTGATCGCAAAAGATTTCATTGTACTCTCATTACCCCATAAATAGTCATTCCCTCTCAACGAAGCGACATGATACATGCCGAGAGTACCACTCATAGCACATAAATCCGTAGCTTGAAACGATTATTTCAAGGATCGAAACAAATGCTCTTTATAATTAAGACGTCGATATTGGGTTTCTTCTTCTTCTTCCTTCGTTCTAAAACTCCTGCAGATTAGCAGGATGTAGTCCGGGGAACGGATGCGTCGTGTCATGGTTTACAGCATTGCTGCGATATCTGCACCTTTCGGCCTGACACATCCGACTTCAGCATGGCTTTGGGTCACTGACCCTATATGGGATGGGACAGCCAACTCCATCCCATAACCTCCTTAGTCGTCTCTTAGGACATGCATGGAAAATAAACAGTGTTGCTATTCTTTGCTCCCCTTTCGGGTCCTGCAACACACGGGGAGATCGGGATTCGAATCCGCGATCTCTTGAGCACACTGTTAACCACTACGACCAGGAGACGGCAACTATAACATATAACTTAAACAAACAATTCTTTTAATGTTATTTGTTATCTTGCAAGTTCATGCAGTGGAATCCTCTTATAAGTTGGTCCGACCGAGAAAATTTGAGTGTACTAACATAAATTCTGAGCGCGTGGCGGCGTGGTACAGAGCGCGTCTGTGACGGCCAAGGTAGAGGGTTCGAATACCACCACATGATATTGTGTATTTTTACCGTTTAGCAGGCAGTTGTACACTACAGAACGCATTCATATTGTCTAGAAAATCACTACAGCCAAAAAATGTTGGGTTGATGGCTACGTTCTGAGTGTGATATGCAAACAATTAATAATAATTAACGTTCGCTATATACAATTATAGACATTAAAAGATTGCATCCATAGAAAAATGTGACAAGTGCTATTAAATTGAGAATTCTGTTATAATATATTGTGTTATATATGAGCTATAAAGGGATTTTACTATATAAAAATTAATATCACTCTTTCCCACCTTTTTAAAATTTAGTATGTCTATGTTAATGCTGTTTGCTTTACTCCAATACAACACCCTAATGTCATCATCATGATCAAGTGCCGTTAATATTTTCCTCATGTCATTGAAAGTATTTTTAGCCATCTCTATTCTCCTTTTAACTTCTGTCGCACATCTACCGTCACTTGTGATTATGTGTCCCAGATATTGATGTGTGTTGTTCGTCCATCACAAGTGAGGATGACCATTTGTCGCATTCACTTTTGAAAATTCAAGTTTAATTGATATTGATCTTGTTCTAAGTGTTGATAATGCTCTACTTGTTGATAATGCTCTACTTGTTGATAATGTTCTACTTGTTGATAATGTTCTACTTGTTGATAATGTTCTACTTGTTGATAATGTTCTACTTGTTGATAATGTTCTACTTGTTGATAATGCTCTACTTGTTGATAATGCTCTACTTGTTGATAATGCTCTACTTGTTGATAATGTTCTACTTGTTGATAATGTTCTACTTGTTGATAATGTTCTACCTGTTGATAATGCTCTACTTGTTGATAATGCTCTACTTGTTGATAATGTTCTACTTGTTGATAATGTTCTAATTGTTGATAATGCTCTATTTGTTGATAATGCTCTACTTGTTGATAATGTTCTACTTTTTGATAATGTTCTACTTGTTGATAATGCTCTACTTGTTGATAATGTTCTACTTGTTGATAATGTTCTAATTGTTGATAATGCTCTACTTGTTGATAATGCTCTACGTGTTGATAATGCTCTACTTGGTGATAATGCTGTACTTGATAATGCTCTATTTGTTGATAATGCTCTACTTGTTGATAATGTTCTACTTTTTGATAATGTTCTACTTGTTGATAATGCTCTACTTGTTAATAAAGATCTATTTGTTCTAGTCTTAATATCATTGTTGACTAATACAAACATGTTGACTCCCAGTATATCCCTATGCCCGTGTTGTACGGAGTCTTCTTCTTCATGGGATGGTCAGCGCTAAAAGGAATGCAGGTAAACTTATTTATGAAATCATCTGCACTATATCGTTTCACTCTGTTCATTGTTTTAACAATGTTTCTGTCGTGTATTAGTATCAATACATCATAGTATCAAAATAAGGGGCGGGGTTTGATGGAGGTTTAACCAACCTCTTTGGAAATTATAACACGATATTCGACACAGCAAAATCCCTCTATAACACATCCTGTTATAACAAACTTACCTATTTAAGAGCATTTTTTTCGATATCCCCAATCATATTGAGTTGTTATTATTTTGTATTGCTTATAGCTAATTTCTCTGTGGAATCATGGAGAATGAGAAAATGGGTGCCCTGTCAAAAGCAGGAAGCGAATGGAGCAGTACTGACACCCACTGTCCTACGGAAAAGAAAAACAATAATCCAGAACACATACACAGCAAAGTGGAAGAAACAAATGGAAGTGGAATACAAACATGATGCAATACATCTCCTCCAAAGGTATCAACAGACCACAATATTTCGCCTTAGAACAGGCCACTGCAGGCGGTTGGGTTCCGATTGAGGATCTCATACACAGATGAATGTCCATGTGGATCCAGAACCCAGACTCCGGAACACATACATCAGGACTGCCCAACATACAAAGAGCAGAAATAACAGACCTGGATACAGGATACAGACTTCAGGCAAAAGCTATGAGGCAGCTGCTCTGGCCTGGAGAAGACAGTGGACTTGGCCCTGACGACAGATCTGACAATATAACTTGACTACAGATGCAGAACACAAAAGAAGGAGAAAAAGCTAATTTCTGTTATTACATATGCTACATATTTCATTAGTACATACCTAAGTTGTTATGACGGGATTTTTACTGTACTAGGAAACACGTAATATAAAACCAAATAAACACAATGTATTGATTATATTCAAGAATTTTTGAATTTCGTGTCTCGTGTTTGTTTTATATTTAGGACATATAAAAAGACACAATCGCATGGAAAGACACATATTTGAAGGCAGAATTCCGGGAAGTAGAAAAAGGGGTAGACTTAGGAGATGGACAGATGACATTAAAAACTATACATTATGAAGATACCATTGGAGGAGGCAGGCAGATTGACACAGGATAGAGTCGGGCTCAAAACATCAATTAAGACAAATTTCTGGAGAGAATATGTCACAGCATGATGATAATGCATGTTTTATTACTGTTCACACATTGCACGTTTTTCTTTAGCACTTATTTAATGAGTATTTTTTGCCAACAGTTCACCGACAGATTACTGTTGATTTTCATGCCAATCAAATATCAGCCAGACCTCATCTATCTTCGCCATGTCCCACTATGGAGAGTTCACATCTTTACACTCGTTCAGATAGTTTGCCTGGTTGCACTATGGGTGGTGAAAAGCATCAAAATTATTTCCATTGCATTCCCGTTGCTGGTGAGTACAGTATATTACATGTTTGGTTAAATTGTTTGAAAGCTGAATTTACAAATTAACTGATACTTTTCAGCATATCATCTGCAGAACACGGACTTGTCCGTTTAGAGGGGTGTTAAAGTACAGGGGATGTACATAAATTACGTCAACATGTTTTGTCAATTTTTGACCACCTCCCTCTCCATTGTCACAAACATGTAAAGAATTCAAATATCCCCCCTCCCAGTATAATTTTGTCCAAATATATTTAAAATATTTTATCCCTCCACTCATTAAAATATTAATGTTGAATAAGTGCGAAATAAATTTTAAAAAAAATTTTCAGTCGTGTGGATTATCTTTCCACATAATTTAATTGGTATATTCTTCTTCTTCTTCTTCTTCGGTGTTCATTCTCAAACTCCTGCTGTGCTGATTCTCTCTTGTAGCAGGACTATGATCCTACTAGATTTTCAGCAAGATGTAGTCCAAAGAATGTAAATGTGTCGTATCGCTGTTTTATTTGCGCCAATGGCCCGACACATTCGTCTTCGGCGGAAAAATTGGTATATAAAAACCGTTTTCTTGACGTCAACTTTTCTTAAACCCTTCTTCCCTTTATCAACAACTGCCAAATTATTTTTAGACACACCGCGCTCCCCCATGTTGACGTAATTTATAAACAGCCCCCATATGTCACACAGTCCATGTGGTGCTCTTTGATAGCTGACGACATCACTCCAGAGATAGATCTGTGGATATAACATCGTGAAATACGAAGATCCTCTGAGAAGTCTTGGAGATAAAAGAAAATTCGCGCATTACAATTCTCCGGGATCAATCAAGAATAACAACATTGAGACTTACCATGTACGTCGTAAAAGACAGCTGAGAGGGCATAGTAGTGGAGTTGGTTGTCATATCCCGTTGATCAAATTACCAAAAAAAATCGTATTAAAGGCATGCGTGTCTGAGAATAACTCAGATATCACAGGTCAAACTGTAAACACAGATACGATGCATTGTTTACTTCCCACAATGCCCTTCTAATATTTAGGAATTAGTGAATGAATTAGGAACAAGAGGAAGAAGAAACGAAGTAGATCGAGTTTTTAAAAAGTGGTTTTGTTAGTATTTTGTGCTACAGAAAGTCTACATATGCCTAAGAGAACTATTCTGAAAAATAAAATTGTCATTTATTTCGTTTTTTACATTTTTATTTTTAAAAATGGTGTAAAACAATGAGAAATTTAATTTGAAATATTTTAAACGTTTATATGCACTTACATTTAAACTAAATACAGATTGCAGTAAACTACGTAATTTAGATATAGTTTGAATAACGAAATATATTGTTTCTAAGAACGAATCGCGCAAAGGAGACGTTTCGACCTAAATCCCTTGTATAAGTGCAAGGCACATTAAGTGAGTTTCTTTATGTTCCAAAAATTAAAAAATAAAACGGCGTATCTGTTGTTGAAAAGACACCATTAGAAATTTTATCCAAAAAATAGTGAAATTTGAAAAAAAGCTACATTAAAAAAGAAACTCTGCTAGAAAATATATATGAAAAATAGTGAAATGATTTTTATTGGTCCTAAACATTTCGCCATGAAAATAAACATTCCGAATAAATATTCCTAAAATATAGAAATTGAAATTTATTTTAGCGAATTACTTGTTATTAACAGAATAAATCATCTACCGACTCGCTAGGTCTGTCGTAGAGTCCTCTTTATTCTGGACATTTTAATATAAGAAATAAGAGTCAGTGGTAGACTTAGAGTACGCTGGATCGACAACATCAAAGAGACATTACACGAACATCAAATACCATTATCTGAAGCTGCCAGAAAAGCGAGAACAACAACATTGTATCTCCCTCGACACCCGTAAAGGTAAAAGAGGAAGGAAAGAAGAAGAAGAAGAAAATATAGAAATAGCAATTATTAAATAGGCTCACAGTATGAGCAACATTATTTCGTTTACAACTCTGATACAATTTAGGTGTTGCTTATTGGATTTGTGAGGAAACTTCTGGAATGCATGTACACACAAGATGAGTTAAAGTATCTGGATGATATCTTTCCGTCAACAGTGAAACATATCAAGGGCAAGCCTACAGAGGAACGTGATGATAAGGTATAGTTTTTGTTCCAATAACTCGCTTTCTTCGTATAGTATCTGCACTTTACTTGTCGTCTCCGCTCCCTCTCAAACAATCATCATGAGTTTAGTGTGATTTTCACCAGGCTGCGTGAAGTACGTTGTGATATTGTTCAATTTGCTTATGTAGGCCAGCACATCTGATTTCGGCATGATTTTATTTCAGGGGAGGTTGCAAAACCTGTGACAGCTTTCCTATATGTTGCCTGGCAACACATTTGTATCAACTCTACACTATGACGGTTTATCACCAACTATGTCATAGGACTTTACAGGCAACTCATTTCTCTGGATAGCAGTCTCCGAGGAGGCGAATAGCAGGGATTGAACTTGAAGGGATAAAAGTTCCAGTGTCAGGTAGCGACCTTAAACAGGAAATATGTGGCTGAGGTAACACAGGGCAAATTTCAAAACGAACAAGAATGGGTATAAGTGTTACAAAAATAAGTCGATAAAACAGCCAAATAACGAGACGGTGACAGTATATTCTTGTACATTTTGAGATTTTAACTTGACTCGATTACGCCTATCTCGTGCTAGGTGTTTCCCTGTTTCCCTGCCAGTGAACTTTTCTGGCGTCAATATAGGATTCATTATCTGTAGTTCAATTTTCAGCGCCAGGCTTGTTGGTTAGTAGCGCACGTGAAAAGCAACTCTTGTAGTGAGGTACACCTTTCAACCCCGGAAGTGAAAAGCACCTCTTGTGGTGAGTTGCACCTTTCGCCGACGGAAGTCAAAAGCACCTCTTGTGGTGAGTTTTAACCCACGGAAGTGAAAAGCACCTCTTGTGGTGAGTTGCACCTTTCGCCCACGGAATTGAAAAGCACCTCTTGTGGTGAGTTGCACCTTTCGCCCACGGAATTGAAAAGCACCTCTTGTGGTGAGTTTTAACCCACGGAAGTGAAAAGCAGCTCTTGTGATAAGATGCACCTTTCAACCACGGAATTGAAAAGCACCTCTTGTGGTGAGATGCACCTTTCAACCACGGAAGTGAAAAGCATCTTTTGTTGTGAGAAAAGCACCTCTTGTGATGAGGTGCACCTTTCAACCACGGATGTTAGTCTATTTTAGTTGGTTAGTTGGTTGCTGATCCAGCGGTCCATGGGCTCATACACTTTGACCCAGTGCCATTGTTTAATATATGCATGTGTTTGTAAGCTGTTGTTTTGTTCCATTTAATGTGTTCCATTTATCTGGCCCTGGAGGGAGAAATATTTTCCTGACATCATCCAGCGCTGGGTATTCAAAAAGGTGGTGGTCAACAGTTTCATAGGGATGAGTGCACATCCGGCATCATGGGGTGTGTTGTGGTTGTATTCTGTTCAGGTGATTGTTAAGCTGTACATGTTGTGTGCGCAGTCGGAATATGATACTCTTGTCTTTTCTTTCCAGGAGGTTGATATTGTCTTTAAGATTTGGTCTGGTCATATATTTATAGATTTCCCTCCCAGTTGTTCCCATGGCCCATCTGTTCATCCAATTTTCTTTGTTCACAGATTTCAGAATCATTTTAATTGTGTGCATTGTTGTTTCTGTATAAGGCTGTTCTTGTTGTGCTCCCCTCTTTGCTAGTCTGTCTGCTTTATCATTGCCGGGTGTGTTTGAGTTGCCAGGAATCCGCTGCATAACAATGTTGACATTATAAGATGTAAGCAGCTGGTTGGCGTGGTGATATATTTCAGCTAGCTCAGGTTTACAATGCCCATTACATTCCAGTGCTTGAAGAGTCTGTAAAAATAACAATGTTTTGGATTTTTTATGGAAAGGCATCAAATATGGTCTTCATGTGGTACAATGCAACTTCTAGTGCTGTTGTCTATTTTAGTTAAATCAGAGTTTTTAACAATACAAAAATAATAGAAGTTGTGATCCTGGTAATCCAGTCACTAAGACTTTTATTTAAATGAAAATTCGCACACTTGAGCGTCGTCGGAATCATAAAGTGGAGCAAAGAATAGGGGGGCTGTTCATGTCGGAGGAGGACGCATGTGGTTGCGTCTGTGGGTCTCACCAATGGCCCACTAGACATATCACACAATCAACAGAAAACCTTGGTGGATGACATGCCGTTATACTGAGGTTATCTTCTTATAGAAGCTTCATGGCACGTCATTTATGGCACTGTTTTTTTAGGACGTGACAATCCTTTTGACTTGAACATTTGGTTGCATACCTGGAGCAATAGAGATGTTCGGCATAACCAGTAGTCAATTGGTGGCGGGGAATGAGCACAGTGAAACCTATCTTGGCTACAGTGGCTAGGAGTAGTGCATATGTTGAAACCTACCTTCCTGGAGGTGTGATAGTTATTCTCTGGCTCTGTCCCGGGGTGGGCCGAAAAATCAACAGACTTCCCAGCAACATAATGCCATTTAATGGCATTAGGTCAAAGGGCATGAGCCCATGGACTGCTGGATCAGCAACCAACCAAATAATCATGTCGGAGGAGGCGACTAATGCGGTCGTAGGGTGGAACTGGCTGTCCCATCCCATTTAGAATAAAATGACCTAAATATCATGCTGAAATCGGATGTGTTCAGCCGAAAAGCGCAGATATCACATCTAAACTGTAAACCATGATATAATGCATTCCGTTATCTATGCTACCTTCTCAAGGGAAAAACAAGAGAAGCAATCAGTTCAGAAATCGACGATAAAATAAAAGGAACGAGAGTAGTCTATTCTTGGGACCATTATTCTATTTCTTTCAGAAAGGCGTCGATTCCATTACTTTTATTATTTATATAATATAAATTCATTAGATTCATCTGGTCTTTAGAAACGATACTGCCTATTTCTCGGTTCTCGAGAAATTATAGCAGCTATTATAAACATAAATAGCTGCTATTATTATTTTGTGAATGTAAAATTACGTTGAATGGATACACGATGTTGCCAAAGAGGGTTTCTTGAAAAGTATGATTATGTAATATAAAATAACTAAACTTGTTGTGCCCTCTTAACAGGATGCCTGTTATTTATAATTTTTTTTTAAATTAACAGTACTGGTAATGTAATGAAATGTTAATTTGCAATTTAAAAAACTATGTTACTCTCGTCAATCTTATAATGTCACTATTGTATTTCACTTGACTATGTGCTCTCAAAGAATGTGCTCTTTTTTCTCAAAAACCATGATAATCAACAAAATCGCAGAAGAACATGTGCTAAATATAAAAATACATGGGGGACATACTACAATAAGCAAATATTTACAAAAATATCGGACACATAATAAAAAATAATGGTAGATGTGAAACAGAAGTTAAAAGGAGAATAGGATTGGCTAAAAGTACTTCCAATGACATGCGGAAAATAGTGATATCTAAACAAATTATAAACAAGTTCAAAATGGGAATTATAAAATATTGCATTTATTTTATATTGATGTATGGCTCGAAAACTTGGACAATGAACAAACAACTAGAAGACAGAATTGATTCGATGGAGATGTGCATTAATAAAAGAATAGGGAGAACTTCATAGAAAGAGAAGAAAACAAACAAAGAGGTTCCAACAACGCGTCGTAAAAAAAAAAACTATTACAGGAAATGTGGTGTAGAGACCAATGTTCTGTTCACGACACTTTTCCTGTAGTTGTCTGTGAAAATCATATCAACAGTACCTCTGCCCTGTCGGAAGCCACATTGGTTCTCTGGAAGGAGACCTGTTTCAAGATGGACTTGCAGTCTGTTAACAGGACCCTAGCCAGAATCTTGCCTGCTATAGAGAGCAAGGATATGCCTCGATGGTTGTCGCAAGCTAGGCGATTTCCTTTTCTCTTATATAGATGTATGATGGAAGCATCCTTCAAGTCTTGTGGTATCGATTCCTGGTTCCACATTGCCTGGAAGAGCTCTGTAAGTTTGGCAGACATGACAGGGCCACTAACAACGTAAACTTCGGCTGGAATGGAGTCTGGGACTGGCGCTTTTCCTATGGACAAATTTGAGATTGCTTTCTCCACTTCCTCAAGGCAAGGGGGATCCGATAATGAGTTATGGATTGGTATTTTCGTAATGCAACGGGATGAACCCGGCGGGATAGAGGCATCCAACAGAGGCATGCTAGAAAGACACATAAATAGATGAAAATATTTCATTGTAGATCTATTATTAGCTCAATAAATGTTAAACATTAAAAAAATGTATTGCCAGCAAAATACAATGTGGAAATTGTAGTAAACGAGATGTAATGTTTTAATGGAATTTTCTGCTAATTCTAAGGGCAGTAATAAGATAAACATGTCGCTAAGTGCAGAAGCAGTTACTTGCCCTCATAATATCCAAATAGGTTTTGATGTGCAAGTTATTAACGCATCTGTTATTGCGTATGACTGTTTCAACCACAAGCACTAGTCCATCATGGACATGTCGATTTTGTCCTGTGTATTATTATTTGTATGATTATATCCTGTGTTTTGTGTATTATTTCAAGTGAGCATCCGACAGTGAAAGTGTGTTAGTCGTCGATCAGTAAAACTTCATTACCTGCTCACTACGTTAAGTACTATTATTATTCTTAATAAATATGGAACCGAGTTTTTGTGTGTATTTATAGTAAAAATGATACAATGTAATTTATCAATTTTGTTTTTCATAATTTCTATATAGAGCAAACAATATGAAAAATATATAATTTAATGCTTCATTATAGCTGCTAAATAATTGCAAAATTAATGAAAACGTATATTTTAATTTTGTTTTTTCAAAAAATGTATTTATTGCAAATATTATGAAAAAACATATATCTAGTGACGCGTTCTTTGTAGAATATTACGCTCTCTTTCCACTCTGTAAGCTTCTCGGTTTTGTGAAAGCTATCCCGCATCTTCCAGTGTCATGTTCAGAAGGTCTTTCATACCCTGTGTCCATCGTTGTCTTTGTTTGTCTCTTATTCTCTTACCTAAAACTTTTCCCTCCATGGTTAATCTTTATAAACCATTGTGTCTTTTTATATTTCCGAAATATGTTAGTGTGTGTATTTTTATATGTACATTTTTAATGAGCCAGCCTTCTACTATGTTCACATCTTTACGGGCGCTGGCGTTAATGCCCATGTCTCACAACCATATGCTGTCACTGGACAAATATAGCGTTCTTTAATTTGAGCTTAATTGTAGCTGTTTTCTAAATTTTGTTTTTCAAGAAAACTAATTTATAACAAAAATTATAAAGTTCATATTTTCTTAATGTGTGCTTCATTATATCTGCTACGTAATTTTTTTTAAATGGTGGAAAAAGTATTTTCTCAATTTTACTGTTGCGATCTACTAACATGTAACTTCTGAACTGAATATACATTGTGTTTCTTTGTTCGAGTATATAATTTAACTGTCAATACTGCATTTTTCCCGTTAAGGAGTTGCAGGAAGGGAATTAAATAGCTGTGTGATAAAGGACGCATGCTCTTGCTGTCGCAACGTAATGTACAGGGTTTTTTAATTTACCCTCCGACAGAAAAAAACCCAGTCCTTACCGGCTACAAAATCGCATGTGCGTCAATGATCATCAATCAATCAATAAACCCATAACCCTTCAGGGTCGTAGGGGTACCACATTGGATGCTTCAGCACACAGTCCTCTAGCGAATTCTATCCTCAGCGATGCGGATGAGTGTGGAAATATCTAGCCCTGTCCATTCCTTGATGTTGTCTGTCCATGTATTTATTTGCCCTCCTCTGCTTCTTCCCCCTCGACAGTTCCCTGCAGTATTGTTTTTTTTAATAAAGAATCGTGCCTGCATACATGTCCGAACCATGCTAGTTTTCGTCGTTTCACTATTGAAAGCAATGGCTCCTGGACACCTGCACACATCTCTACTTTATTTCTTACGTACACATTGGTCTTATGTTCCCTATAGGAAATTCGTAGAATTCTTATGTAGCATTTATACTCGAAAGCCTGTAATCTTCTCTCCATGTCCGCAGTGAGTGTCCAACTCTCACAACCATACAACACAACAGAAAGCACCAGCGACCTATACAGTTTGATTTTCACTCCAACACTGATGTTGCTTTTCCAAATCACAGTTAGCCTTGACAAGGACGCTGAAGCCATCTCCAGCCTTATTTTTAGTTCTGCTTTGCATTTACCATCGCTGCATATACTGGATCCGAGGTATTTGAAGGTATTCACCTCTTCAAGCTTGTGTCCATTCATCATGATATTAGTCTGGTTTTCAGTGTCTCTGCTGTTTACCAAGATTTTGCTCTTATCTGAATTGATTTCCATTCCGTACTTGCTGATAACTTTTTCTAACTTTGATGTTAATTCTTGCAATGATTGTTCTGACCCAGCTATAAGATCAATATCATCAGCGAAACGCAAGTTGCAAATAGGGCGACCTCCGATCGATATAGACGTGTTGTAGTCATGTAATGTCTCTTGTATGATGTGCTCTAAGTATATGTTAAAAAGTACTGGGGACATTATGCATCCCTGTCGAACTCCCACAGTTGTTTTGAAGAACTCTCCAATTGTATTGTGTGACAAGACAGCACTATTTGCATTTTTGTACAGAGCTTCAATAATGTCTATAATTGTGGTGTCAAAATTAAATTTCCTCAGTATTGTGCCACAGACCATCATGCCAAACACGATCAAAGGCCTTTGTAAAGTCAATGAAGTTGTGGTATAGATCACGTTGGTGCTGAATATGTTTTTCGATTAGTGTTCGGATGTTAAATATTTTTTCAACAATGCTTCTGTTTGCTCTGAAGCCAGCTTGTTCTTCTGCAATTATTTCTTCCGACTTGTGTTTTATTCTGTTAAGTAGTATTTTGAGCATCACTTTACTGGGGTGTGTTATAAGGCTAATTGTTCTGTAATTTGTACACACTTTCAAATTTCCTTTCTTGGGAATTGGTATTATTAGTGATTTTGTCCAATCAGTGGGCCATTGTTTTGTGTTCCATATATTTTGGCATATTTTGGTCATAATATTTCCCACAATGATCATACCAAGTCCTAAATCTTAGAATGAACGATGTTGCCATAACTATCAATAATTTCTTACTTTTCAGATATCAGACATCAGTTTTGATATAGATTTCAACAATCAACCTGTAGACACAACATGCGTGGAGTCCTATATTGCTGCCAGAAATAATGATATTTTCTCCGATGATTATGAAGTACCATTCTATTTACATAATGAGTTCTGCGGTTCACATCCTTCATACGATAATATCGGGTTCATTACCAAGCTATAAAACAGGAACATTATTACACAAATACTTATCCTTATTTGATTTTTGTGTGTGCAGAGTTTCACATTTTTTAAATGCTAATATATATCTTGTTTTTTTATGTTCATTTATATCATTTTCCTACAATACAAACACCCAGGGTTATCAGTGACTTTATAGAAATAACCCCACATTTTAATCCCCCTTCTCTATACCAGAAAATCCCAGGCTATACGTTTACCCCAAATACATGTGATAAACTCACCTTAAATTTATATTTTATTGCAATTCAAGAGCAATTAAGTTGAGTGCTTGTAATTTATGTATATTTATTTATTACTATTAAATTCTAATGGAAACAATTCACGACTATAAAACAACTTTATCAAGACCCCAATACAGTTTAATCCCGTTATAACAACATGGTCCGGACCGACAAAATATCTATGTAATAACAAAAATTAGCTATATACAGTATAAAAAATATAAAATAAATATAATTCTGGTTTTTGAAAGTCTCCTTACATAGAAAAATTTGTTATAAAGGAATGCGGTATAAAGGGATTCCACTGTAGCGGGTATGAACTTTTCAACAGTTGAAAACCTTCTTAAAGAATGTCTACAGGTTTCACTAGTGGCCTACCAGACTTTGATGTGGTCACCAAAAGGCAAGAGAAAACGAGGACGACCAAAAGAAACTTTACGTAGAACTATTACAAGGGAACGTTTCACCATCGGTATCAGAAACAATGAAGATCTAAAGCAAATTGCAATGAAACGAGAAACATGGAAATCTATGACATACGCCCTATGTGCCGTCTTTGGCCCTAGAGGAATAACTAACTAACTACCAGACTTGCCACCGTGCAACAATATATTTCTAGTAGATGATATGATATGAGATGATATTCTAGTAGATGATATGATATGAGATGATATTCTTGTAGATGAAGCTTTTCTTTCAGCGAAAATCAATGTAACATTCATCTAACATTTATAAATGTTTGCTGCTGTTCGTCATGTCTCCCTCCACAATCTTGGATTGCATGTTTCATTTCTCTCAATATCTAACTTTAATCTTCTGTAAAATACTCTTCATGGATGGTAGTGATATGCAGGTCATTGGATTTTGCACCACTGTCATTCTGTGACATGCTCCTAATTGATGGGAAATGTCAGATGTGCCAATGCTGTAGACGATGAACAAAGCTGAAGGAATAATGATGAACGAATCTTATACAAGCTCTGATGTCACATCAGTTCCACTGAGGAGAGCCTGTATTTTTTTCGTGAACACTATGTAAAAATTGGCTGTCAAAAGCTACCTGCTCATAGCTAAAGGGATTACTTAATCATCACTCAAAATTAGGTCTTTTAACATCAAACATTATTGTACTTTTATGAATATAATATTCCCCAAATCAAAATAAAATATTACTTGTAGTTTGTTACAGTTGTCACTTGTCAGGTCATGACATCCGAGTCGACAACTTCTCCATAAGATCATATGCGGTAATTGACAACGTGTCCAACGATTATGTGCTGTTATTAAAATCATTGAATATTTTTACAGACAGCGTACTTTTCGCACATCTTCAACAAAGATTTTACAAAGAATAAAAGTATGACAAGCTCTTTTCTTTTGGCAGTTGCTAAGTATTGTACACTGTAGTAAGTTTTAAATCTTTCCACGAAATTGACCGTTTCTTATTTTAACTATAGCTAGTATCTGTGAAATTTTATACAATATTAAAGATGTTTTGCTGACATTTGTAAATGTTCCAAAATAGATACAACATAGCACACCAAATCTTAGGGCAGATGTCTCCAATTCCCCCCCCCCCACAAAAAAACAACATAAACATTAACACTTCACTATATTTAAACGATCATCATACCATCATTATGCTACCAATGTCCAACGTTGACACAACAAATGACACAAGAAAACTTGTTACAACAGAAATGGCATGTCGACGCAATATTCTCGGAATAACATGAAGAGACAGAATCAGAAATGAAAACAGAAGACTAACAAACACAATACCAATCATGGATTACCTCAGACGACAACAGATTAAATGGTTCTCACACGCTTCCAGCCTATCATAAAAAAGCATTCTTATACAGACATGATGAATACAAAGCCAGGGGCAGACCATTCAAGAGATGGATCACATAAATAATAAACAAACTTATGATGCACACAAAAAAGCGATATCCAGAGAAATATTCTATCCCTGATCATCATCAAGTGCTGTCTCCGCAACGAAGGATGGCTGCAACGGATCTCCAATATCTCCGTCTCTTGTCTTGGTGGTGCACTCTGCTAGACTGTAACCTTTTCCTCGTGTCATGTTACTCTTCCACTTGTATCTCAGACTGCTTATAGCTCGCTTCCCTTTGATTACCGCGTGTCCTGGCACAAAAATAAAAGTCACTGTACGCACACAGGAATTATTCACTGCATCCAGCCACTGTTCTCGAAACTACCCTGCCTGAACTTTCCCAATCATTTTCATGGACTCACTGAGTATACAGGCATGCTCGCAGACAGTCTGTGAGCAGACCCATTGCAAAGCTTTGGTCACTCCTAGAATCTACATTGTCATGCTGCTTGTCGTCTGAACGAAAGCACCACTGTCCTCTCTGATAGTCTCCCCCCCCCCCCACCTTTGAGCCGTGAAAGCCCAAGAACTCCCAATATTTATTTCTAATCAGTCTTTTCCATCTATGCCTATTTCTTGATGATACTTGATTAATTTTTCATGTTGGACTCTGTCAAGGCCTTGCTATAGTCTATATATATATATATATATATATATATATATATATATATATATATATATATATATATATATATATATATATATTATAATATATATAATATATATATATATATATATATATATTATATAATATATATATATATTATATATATATATATATAATAATAATAATAATAATAATTAAAATTGGTAATTAACGAATTATGTTTGTGAGTTCGTAGATGCCCGATGAGTCCGATTCGTGCACGGAAAGTTCTAATGCAGTGCATGCAGGAGTGCTGAAGGTTCGGGGTAGGAGAATTTACGGATTTGTTCTTCTGCTTCTTGCGCTTGTGGATTACCCGCAGTGTTTTTTCTTTTTCAAATTTCGTGATGCCAGCAGTGATTTGGGTGTGCCAGGCTGAGCGATCAAGTGCTGTAGTCTCCCAGGAGCTAGGATCGATGCTGCAGTTCTTGAGAGAGCTTTTTAGGTGATCCTTGAAGCGCTTTTTCTGCCCTCCACTTGAACGTTTACCTTTGCACAATTCCCCATAGAATAATCTCTTTGGAAGGCGCTTGTCTGGCATACGGACGATGTGGTCAGTCCAGCGCAGCATTGCATGGGCTTCTTAGGTAATGGTATGAATGTTGATGATGTTAGGTCTTTAGGTATGTGGCCTGTTTCATATATGACATTTCAAAGTTATGTGATAATATCCATACCAAAGTCATTTAGAGTTTTTATTATATCTGCTGTTATGTTGTCAGAACATGCAGCCTTGATGTTGCAAGGCATAAAGGCGTAAAACGCGAAAAGAAAGCAAGTAGATGTTCAAAAAGAGATAGTCGACATAATACAATTTAAAATAAAATATGTTTTTATGTTATTAATGTTTGTCACCTTATAAGATGAAAGCCGAATAATCCGTACAGCACACAAACATAAGTGTCTGTACAGTGTGGAAGCGTGATGATAATTTGGGGGTAAGCTAAAGCTAAGTGTCATGAAAAGGAGTGCACTTTAATAGAACTGTAGATACATCTTCAGTTTTTAAAAAAGGGGGAGGGGGATTATAAAAAATCATTCCTATTTGTGTATGCAATTCTTCCACCAGTGCGAGATTTCTATTAACCTTTTTTTGGAAAATCGGTAACGAGGAGGGGGACACTGTGCATTTTTTACGCTCTCTTAGTTCTAACATGAGATAAAAATCTGATGTGGGGGGGGGGGCGAAATGGGAGGATTGTGAGGTGTTGCCAGCTTGACACATCATGTAATTTTATGGCGATGCGCAGTACATCACCACCAGGCAGGTAATTAAACAAACCACTGTGCAAGAAACTTGTTGGGTTCAGTCACGCCTTCCAAGGCAAACAAAAGTATCACATTTCCAACCCGTTCGGAGTTGCTTGGAGGTAGGCAATAAATATGTCAGATTCTGTCACGCCCTGCTCAGATGTCACGATTCTAACTACAAGTTTCAGTTGTTCTGGTGCAGTTCTTAGTACTAAATTTGTAACGGAGTACATGGGACAGCTACTCCCAGTATGAGAATCGAGGTCTAGGTTGTAACTGCTATTCTCCAATGGCTGTCTGAACTCATTTTAGTAGAGCAGTTAATAGTAATATTCTGAGTCCATGCTGAAGACGGATCAATCAGGCCATTGGCGCAAATAAAGCGGCGACACAACGCGCTTCCATTCTTTGGACTACATCCTGCTGAAATCTAGCATGACAATTATCTTTCTACAAGAGAGATCCAGCGGAAGTTTGACAATGAACGCTGAAAAAGAAGTAGAGTCCATGCATCGAAAAATTCAAAACGGTCATCTCTGCCTGAGTAAATGGACTCTATATCCTAACTTCTATGTGCCACATGGATTTATATGGACA